>JAYESD010000012.1:59310849-59726267 GCA_036927565.1 Tuctoria greenei
ATTACATCCCTTCACCAGAAGGACCCATTGCCTTTTGTGTTGTGCGGCGGCTTTCCATTGTTGCAGTATTTTTGGTAAATGAGTTGAACCCAAGGGTTGTCATCATTGTTATAGATTTTCCCAAGAAATTTCATGACTAGGGCTTAATTCATTTTGAAGAGGTTTTTGAGACCCATCCCCCCATTTTCCTTTGGGGTTGTAACCTGATCCCAGGCCACCAAGGGCCTGCCTTTACCTGCTACATCCGAGCCTCTCCACAAACATTGCTTTCTAGCTCTATCATATGCTTGAATGACCGAGTTTCTCAGCTTGATGGTGCACATGGCATAGATAGGTATGGCCGATATGATATTGTTGATGAGTGTGCATCTGCCCGCCATGGACAGCCAAGTTGCTGCTCCAGATAGCTTTTTTTGTACTCGTGAAATGAGCCCTTCAAAGGCGTCTGCTTTGGGCCTGTCAAGTCCCATGGGAAGTCCCATGTATGTGAATGGGAATGAACCTATGGTGCAGCCCAAGGTGGCTGCTAGGACTGTGGCCTCTACTTCATCAAGATTGATTGGCATTAAGGTTGATTTCCCCCAACTCACTTTTAAACCTGTCACCCCTCCCAAGGCTTGCAATAAATTTTTGAGGAAGAAGAGCTCTCTCTTGTTAGCTTTGAGGACTAAGATGGTGTCATCTGCATATTGGACCACCAGGAATTTGGCATTTGTTCCTTGGAGCAGTGGTAATGACAGAAGACCCAACTTCACTGCTTTGTTGATTGAGATCTGCAGGAGGTCAGCTGCCAATACGAAGAGGAGGGGGGACAGGGGATCCCTTTGCCGAACACCTCTTCTGCAATGGAATGTCTTTCCTGGGACCCCAGTAAGAAGTACCGCAAAGGCAGCAGTTGAGAGAATGTCTGCCACCCACTTGATCTACTGCTCAGGAAACCCCATGACTCGCAGCATAGATAGAATGAAGCCATGTTCAACCTTATCGAAGGCTTTTTCAAAGTCCAATTTGAGTACTATGATACCTGTATCGGATTTTTTGCATTGATAAAGATATTCGTACACCCATGCCATACAATCCTGAATAGTTCTTTTTTTTTTAATTAAACCATATAGATATCTGTGAATGATGCTTATGATGAGCTCCTGCAATCGGACTGAGAGGATCTTAGTAATCAGTTTGACAGAGGAATTCAATAGTGATATGGTCCTGTAATTTGTGACCCTGCTGGGGTTGAGAACCTTCGGGATGAGAGTGATTAGTGAGCTGTTTAACGGTTGGAGGATGATATTGCCATTGAAGAAGTCTGAGCAGAGCAAATATATGTCTTCCCTGATGATGTGCCAGCACGCCTGAAAGAAATTTGTGTTGAAACCATCTGGTCCTGGAGCTTTGACACTTGGCATGCTTTTAATCGTGCGGTCAAATTCATCTCTAGTGATTGGGTTGCATAGAATGTGTAAATGTTGATTGGGCAGACTCCATTGTTATATTTGGGTCCATGGATGAGTTGGGTCAGATTGTCCTAACCTTTCATTGAATTACTTCCAAAGAGCAGCAACTTTATGTCCATGATCCATCAGTTCTACTCCTTGGTTGTCCTGAATGACTGGAATGTTGTTTCTCTTGTACCTTTCCATTGCAGCAGCCAAATAATTTTTTGTTGGCTCATCGTCGTAGTGATCCTCAGCCAGAATCTACTCAACATCAACTGCCACTGCAAACTCCTCGTGAGCCGGATGATGGTGGCCAGGCAGATGAACTACCATCCTTGCGAGTCTCTCTGGCCCTCCATCAAGAATGTCGAAGTGCTGATTTGCAAGTAACCGGGTAGGGTCTATCGGAAAGTTGGCCATGATTCTGAGGGGGTTGGCAGGCGAGAGAGCAATGGAGATGGAGATGGAGTGCAAGATGCGAAGGAGCCAGGAAGATGGAGCGTGCTGGGAGAAGATGGGGGGGGGGGGGCGGTTGGGTTTGTGAGTGACAATGGCCGAGAGCGGTTCCAGAGAGAGCCCTATTTCCTTAATGATATGTCGGTTTTTCTTGCGCCACACCCGATTTTCTTTGAAGGCAGAAAAACAGTTATTTCTAATGTGACCATAGCCAAAGCAATGATTATAGCGGATCTTATTGCGGCATCGGCGTTTCAGGTGGAAGGGATCGAGGCATTTAAAACAGTGTTTCACATCTGTCGGCGGAGCGTCATGATCGCCTAGCTGCCTTGGTTTCCGCTTCTGCTCGCTGTCACATCCACATCGAGTCCCCTCGAGAGCACGCGAGACCGACACATGAAAAGCAAGACTCTCCCCCGTGCGAGAACACTCACCGACGTCCCTCCTAGCAGGGCTATGCCTAGGATTGTTGCCGTCCAGCACGGACAAGTCGGGGGCGTGCGCCGAATTATGTGTACGCAATGGCACCGGAGGCCAGTGAGCTATGAATGGGGTGGGACCAAACTTCCCTTTGTCCACTCGAAAATTCAAAATGTTGTATTGGTTGTTGTGCCATGTGGTCGAAAATTCATTTAGAGCGGCTGACTGATTAGCTCCGGCCAACTTCCGGCTAGCCGGGAAACAGAGTCTGATGACATATCTTGGGGCTTGGTGAAGATCACAAAATATTTTCCTCAGCCACAACCCTTTTACCATTGGGGTTGCCTTCTTCACTGGAGATTGTTGCCGAATTGGGGAGGCGAAAGAGATCCACCTCCTATTTTATGGCTTCTTCCTTGAGACCATTGTCCAACTTTCGCGCTATTCCTTCTCCCAGTGCCTGTACTCAGAGATCCAGTCAGCCCCCCCCCCCCCCCCCGGTGCGCTAGAGATGGAAGTACACATCAAAGGTTGATGTGGTGATCCTTCTCTTAGCATTGATCAGTAGTCCCACTTGCTTGTTAGCCACCGAGAAGCGGAACGAATGCTCTTGTAGTTGTTGAACATGAAAATCAAAGGGCCATCCGCCCAGCACTGAGCTTAGAGCGCAGCCAACCTCATTTTCCGAGAGATGGAGCGCGTACCTTCGATATGCTGTGATCATGAAGAAGGAGGCTTTGGTCGAGGCACCCAGATGATGCATCGTGGAGCCAAACCTGTGGCGAACCTCAGCTTGGAAACTTTTCTGGGACGCAGGTCCCATTCGTCCCAGGCCGGCGAGCATCTATCGCCCATGTTGGACGAGCCGACCAGACCACAGCCCCGCTTGCTGTTACCAGCACGGCCATGGCGGTGAGCAAGGGGTGGTGATGGATGGTGAGGGGGCGAAGGCGCGGTGAGGAGCGGAGCAGGAGAGAGAGCGAGCCATCAGCCCGGAGATCAAATGTGGATCGTGACAGTTAAGGTCACTTTTATGACCACTTTATAGTTGATTGCCCATATGAAGAGAACAAGAAGAAGACCAAGGAAACAAAGCCTCAACCCATGAAATTCTTCAAGAATAAGAAGCAAGCTGAACAAGCACATCTAGGGAGATGAGTCCTCATCCAAAGAAGAAGAGGAGATGGCTAGAATAGCCATAAAAAATACATCCAAAAAGTCCACTCTCTTCCCCACTCTCGGCGCTTGGAAGGGGAACGGCACTTGCCTCATGGCATAGGAAGGTAAACGAAAGGTAACAACCAAATCCTCTTCCTTGCATTCCTATTCTAGTGATAGTGAAATTGCAAGTGATAATGAAGATATGCTCATTGGGTTAGATAAGAAAACAGCCGCGAAAATGAAATTTCTACTTGGTCAACTTGTTGAGAAGGAGAAGTTGATAAACCGTCAAGAAGACATGATTATCTCCCAAAAAAAGGAATATGTTGAACTTGTCAAGCTTCTAGAACTTGAAAAGGTGCGAAGCAAGTAACTAGAGCTTGAGTTAACTTCAAGCAAAGAAGCTTGCTTGGAGTTAAATGACTCAAATGCTACAATCAAAGACGAACTTGCTAACCTAATCAAGGATAACAAAATCCTTGAGGTACTTGTTGAGTCACTCAAGCAAGGTGACCCTTCATTCTCTTCAAGCTCACCTTCTCAACCACTTAAAACTGAAGCTATCATTACTTGTTCATGTGGTAAAGTTGACACCAGCTTGAAAGACAAGTCAACCTCTACCAAGGATAAGCATTCTGCCCAAAGTGGCATATTTGACAAAGGAGAAGGTCAAATATGCACGTAGTGCATACTTGGCCCCAAGACCTCCTAATGTCAAATATGGCATTGGGTACTTCTATGGTGGAAAGCAAAATGCTAGATGACATAAGAATAATAAGGAAAGCATTGCCTTTGTAAAGGGAAAACCCTCAAAAACTAGAAAGTCCAAAGTTAACACATCCAACACATGTGATCACCGGACTACTCCGGTCGGGACACGGACAAGTCTGATCTCCTGGACTAGTTCTGGTTATAAACAACAACAATTGCTTTTAGAACCTTCGATGCACCTTATGTTGTAATGAGAAGCAATTTTGGTAAAGTTTATGCTCATTATGTTGGGCCACTCCATGGGAACACCAAATCTCATATGTGGGTGCCCAAATCCCTTGTGACTAACCTAAAAGGACCCAAGCAAGCTTGGGTACCTAAAACCAAGGCATGATTTGTTTTTGTAAGACTATTCCTCCGGTGGATCTAAATGGGTGCTAGACAGTGGTTGCACCAACCATATGACCGGATAAAGAAGGATGTTCATTGAGTATGAAGAAAATGAGGGTCCAAGCGAGGGCATCTATTTTGGAGACAATAGTCAAGGAAAGGTGCTCGGTACCGGTAAAATTGCGATATCATCTCAACATACTCTTTCTCATGTGTTACATGTTGACTCCTTAGATTATAACCTGCTGTCCATATCTCAATTATGTGACAAAGGTTATAATTTCTTATTCACTAATGAGGGTGTGACCGTCTCTACAAGGATTGATGGTTCCATTGCATTCAAGGCTATGTTAAAGAGAAAGCTTTACCTTGTTGACTTCAACAAAGATAAAGTCGAACTTGACACATGCTTGATTGCAAAGACCAACATAGGTTGGCTGTGGCATAGACGGCTAGCACATGTTGGTATGAGGAATCTTGAAAAACTCTTCAAGGGCGATCACATCCGAGGTTTGAAGGATGTTGTTTTTGAAAAGACAGGCCTCGTAGCGCGTGCCAAGCCGGGAAGCAAGTTGGAGCACCTCACCCCGCGAAGAACGTCATGACTACAACAAGACTTCTCGAGTTACTTCACATGGACCTATTCGGTCCAATTGCTTACATAAGCATCGGCGGTAACAAATATGGCTTAGTTGTTGTTGATGATTTTTCTCGCTTCACTTGGGTTTTCTTTTTACATGATAAGAGAGAAACACAAGGAACACTCAGGAAGTTTGTCAAGCGATACCAAAATGAGTTTTCATTGACAATCAAGAACATTCGAAGTGACAACGGAATGGAGTTCAAGAACACACAACTTGAGGAGTACCTATACGAAGAAGGCATAAAGCACGATTTCTCATCACCTTACTCCCCTAAACAAAACGGAGTTGCCAAAAGGAAGAATCGAACCCTCATAGAGATGGCGAGAACAATGCTCGATGAATACAAGACCTCCGATCGGTTTTGGGCGGAAGCGGTTAACATCGCTTGCCACGCCATAAACCGACTTTATCTTCATTGACTACTCAAGAAGACATCCTATGAGCTACTAACCTGTAACAAGCCTAATATGTCATATTTTCGAGTTTTCGGTTCTAAATGCTATATTTTGAACAAGAAGCCCAAGACTTCAAAGTTCGCTTCGATGTCCGATGAAGGTTTCTTGCTTGGTTATGATTCGAACTCTTATGCCTGTCGTGTCTTCAACAAGACCCCCGGACTCGTTGAAGTAGCACGCTACGTAATGTTCGATGAAACTAATGGCTCCCAAAAGGAGCAAGTTGATCCATGTGTGCTAGATAGAGAAGAAGCTCCAAGTCAAGCATTGAGAAAATTGGCGCTAGGCGATGTTAGACCACAAGAGCCAACTCTACATGTGCATGAGGAAGTTGAACCGCAAAGGGAGGCCAATGATCAAGGGGGAGCCTTCACACAAGATCAACCTCAAGAAGACGAAAATGACCAACAAGTCAATGAAGGCAACCATCTAGGGGGAGAAGAAGATGACCACGAAGATTCAAGACCGCAAGTGCCACACCCAAGAGTACACCAATGCGTCCAAAGGGACCACGCAATCGACAACATCATCGGTGACATCCAAAAGGGAGTAACTACTAGATCTCGCATAGATAATTTCTGTGAGCATTATTCGTTTGTATCCTTTTTGGAACCGCGCAGGGTTGAGGATGCATTGAAGGATCCAGATTGGGTAGTGGCCATGCAAGAAGAACTCATCAACTTCAAACGGAACGAGATGTGGGAACTAGTCGAAAGACCCAAATTTAACGTTGTCGGAACCAAATGGGTCTTCTGCAACAAACAAGACGAACACGGGGTGGTGACAAGGAACAAGGCACGACTTATGGCCAAGTGGTATTCACAAGTCGAAGGTTTGGATTTTGATGAAACCTTTGCTCCAGTAGCTAGACTTGAGTCTATTAGAATATTAATTGCATATGCTACTCACCATGATTTCAAGCTCTATCAAATGGATGTGAAAAGCGCCTTCCTCAACAGACCAATCAAGGAGGAAGTGTATGTGGAGCAACCCCCCGGATGTGAAGATGAAGAGTTCCCTGACCACGTCTTTAAATTGCGTAAGGCTCTCTACGGCCTCAAAGAAGCTCCTAGAGCTTGGTATGAGTGCCTTAGAGATTTCTTAATTGAAAATGGTTTTAAGATCGGTAAAGTAGATTATACATTGTTTACAAAGAACTTTGACAATGATCTCTTTATTTGTCAAATTTATGTTGATGATATTATCTTTGGTTCACCTAACAAATCTTTTTGTGAGGAATTTAGTAAGATTATGACAGTTAGGTTTGAGATGTCTATGATGGGAGAGCTAAATTACTTCTTGGGATTCCAAGTGAGGCAACAAAAGGATGGGACCTTCATAAGCCAAACTAAGTACACTCAAGACATACTCAAGAAGTTTGGAATGGACAAGGTGAAGCCTATAGAGACCCCCATGGCAACGAATGACCACTTGGATCTCAATGAAGATGGACCAAACGTCGATCAAAAGGTATATCGCTCCATGATTGGATTTCTACTCTACTTATGTGCAACTAGGCCAGACATTATGTTGAGTGTATGTTTGTGTGCAAGGTTTCAAGCCAATCCAAAAGAGTGTCATTTGACAGCCGTAAAGAGAATCATGCTGTATTTAGTTCATACACCCAACCTAGGCCTTTGGTATCCCAAAGGTCCCAAATTTAATCTCATTGGTTACTCCGATGCAGATGATGTCGGATGCAAAGTAGATAGAAAAAGTACCTCCGGTACATGCCAATTCCTAGGAAGATCCCTAGTTTCTTGGTCCTCCGAGAAACAAAACTCCATTGCCTTATCCGCGACTGAAGCTGAGTATGTTGCAGCCGGGAGTTATTGTGCACAACTCCTTTGGATGCGACAGACTCTAAGGGATTACGGTTATAATATGAGCCGTATTCCGCTCCTTTGTGATACTGAGAGTGCCATTAAAATTACCCATAATCCCTTTAAGCACTCTAGGACCAAACACATAGACATCCGGCATCATTTTTTGAGAGACCACTCAATGAAGGGAGATATAGCCATTTCACATGTAGATACCGAAAAGCAACTAGCTGATATATTTACCAAGCCACTAGATGAAAAATGCTTTTGCAAGCTACGAAATGAACTCAATATCCTTGATGCTCGGAATGTGGCTTGAAATCTTGTATACATGAATGATATCTTCAAAATTCATTGATTGTGTTGTGATAATCATCTCTCTCAATTTTTTTTCCGAAAACTATGTCAATTACTAGATCTCGGTGAATTATGGTCATTGCTTGATTATTGAATGCTTACTGATCATATTCATCAAGATTATATGATTTTCCTTGCCTCCCTATTTTCTTAATAAGTATCTTTGAATATATATGAATGGGCTAAGCAAGTCTTCCCTGGTGACCACGGACTAGTCCGTGGTTGCCCGAACTAGTCCGCCCATGCAGACTAGTCCACAGAGTGACGGTTAGGGCGGACTAGTCCGGCAGACCACGGACCAGTCCAATATAGGCTTCGGAAAAGTTCGGACCAGTCCGATCATTTTTGGACAAGTCCGATTTTTTGTGACCATAACCCTAGCCACCACCAATCCCAAATCTTCCTCACCCCCACACTTGCCTCAAGCTTTCTCTCTCCACGCTCGAGCTCCCCAAGGCAATTTCCATCATCATCTGTCAAAACTCCTCGAATTCATGTGGAAAACGACCTCCATTGCTCAGGGATTGAAGACCATGGACTAGTCCGCACCTTCAACCCCTTCATTCTCAAGAATCAAGCAATTTCGGTAAAGTCTCATCTCAAACCCTAGAAATTGCTATTTCCTTCGTTCTTGATAAAAAAGCATAGTTCCTTTCACCATATACATGGTTCCTTGATGTATTACATTGATGCTAAGCTATTTGTGCATTAGGAATCACCTTTTGTCTCGTAGATAGGGTTTTAGAGGTTGAATACTGGACTAGTCCGATCCATGCACGGACAAGTTCGGTCAACCGGACTAGTCCGTACCTGTACACCGGACTAGTCCGATTTTTCTGAACTCAACCCTAACTTATTAAATTCTCAATGCAATTCCTTGTCATCTATTCTCATCAATACCCTGTGAAATCCATTCTCAGGACAATGTCGAGCACCAATGACAAAATCCCCAATTTCGAGGCCGAGATGGACCATGATGTCGTGCTTCGGTCCTCGACGGGCCAAAGCAAGAAGCACCAAGAGCGCCCATCCGAGCTGGCTCCTTCTTCTCCCCGGGCTCGACGAAAAGTCCTCGCAAAGAAGCCTGCCTCCAAGGCTTCTACTGGAGGTGGCCCTAGCTCGGCAAGTGCTCGCCAAGCAAAGGGCAACGACAAAGGGATTGCAGCGGGCCCGATTGGCCCCCTCAAGATGTCAACTCCAAGGGAAGGGGCTCGGGATCCCGCTGAGGAGAGATTTAATGGCAAGGGCACCGACAGGGCTGCAAAGTTCAGAAATGTGGATTGTTACAGCCGACCCAAGCAAGCTGCTGATGGGAGGTTCTGGAGTAACTTCCATGCAAAATTTTACAAGTTTGTCTATCCTCCGATGAAGACCCCTGTGGTGTGCAGCCAATGGATAGATTGGGCGCCTTTTAAGAAGAAGGGTTGCTCACCTTTTGTGGAGGTAGTCGAGGCAATCGAGAAGCATGGTTTGAGGGACCTATTTGCCTTCCGAAACAATTGGAATGACGAGGTCATCGCACAGTTCTATGCGACATGCCACTTTGCCAGCGATGAGTAAGAGCGGGTGACATGGATGACTCATGGATCCAAGTACACCATCAGTTATGAAGAGTTTTCAAGATTTCTACATCTTGACAGCACCAGCAATGAGAACTTGATAATTCACAAGATTGGTGTCATTGAGAAGGACAAGATGAAGTTTCTTTATGAACCCCACTCAAAGTTCAATCCTCCTTCCACCAAGATCATGAAACCTTTCTTTGTGGTGCTGAACAGGGTCCTCGGGAAGACCATTGCCCTAAAGGATGGGGATGCTGGAAGTGTGCAGGGATATCTCAGGACCTTGATGAAGGTCATAAGCAAAGACGCAAAGTTTGATGTCTTTGACTACATTTGGAATGACATGGTCAACATCTCTTGCACGCCGAACAGATCCTGTGGCCATGCACCTTATCTGATGTTATGATTGAGAAGGCCATAGTGATAGAATTTGTGTAGGATGTGTAGCACACACCATTGAGGTCCTAGAAGCCTCAACATGAAAGTGTTCGAGCTGCTCCTTCTCCTGCTTCCAGTGCAGATGCTCCAGTGAGAGCTAGTGGAGATGCTAGGGATGCTCCCGCCACTAGGGCCCCTCCTCAAAAGGGGTCACCAAGTGGCGTCTTGAAGTACCTGTCAGCTATCTTTGCCTCTTGCAAGAAGGAGGAAGTGAACACTCATAAGCTGAACAAGATGAGAAAGGCCGATATGTGATATGTCAAGGAGAATGTGAAGCACATCTGCCAAAAGCTGGAGATCAAACCCATTGGATCTCCAATCATTTCTGATGATTCTGATTTCACCGGGCTCGGGCCCTTGACTCCCTCCGAGCTGGCCCATTTTGTCGTTGGTGACTCGAGTGGCACCGTACCTCCTCCTCCTCCTCATCAGCCCGAGAATGAAGATGAAGACGATGAGAGGACCGACAGCGGGGCTTGAAGACCATAAGTCCCTCCTCTCCTTCTTTTTAGTGCCTTGATGCCAAAGGGGAGAGATTGAGGGGGAGTCTTAGTAGTCTTAGGCTTTAGCTGTAGGCTGCAAGGAGAGCTATTTTTTGTGTCTTTTGTCTCTTTGTGGGTTGTAAGACTTATAATATGCTCTTTTGGTACTTTTGGTCATGTTATGCAATGTTTTAAACTACTTATTAAGATATGTATGAAATCTCTGATTTTGCCCTAAAAATGACATACATGCTCGTTGTTAACATGTTGAGGTCAATTATGTCATCCTCATCATGATTATCATTTATACATCCTTAGTGTTGCATCCAACCATAAAGAGTGCACATATAACTTATGTTTGCATTGCTTAATGTGTTTCAAACTCATATGTGCACACTTTATGAAAATCTCAACTTTTTATCATATTTTGTGAAATCTCGATTGGTTGTCATCAATCACCAAAAAGGGGGAGATTGAAAGTGCATCCAGGAATCCCTTGTGGGTTTTGGTTGATTTATGACAAGCAAATGAGATCATAACCACATTGTTGAGATGAGCACAGGTTCCAATGAGAGAATGAACAAAATGCCAAAAAGAAAGGAGAATGAGGAGCAATGCGGAAAAGAGCTCAAGAAACAAGTGTAGTAGATCATTGTGTATGGAGTGTGTTAAGGAAACACACCGCAAGAGCTCAAGCACAAATAATCTCACGCATTGTACAAATTTATGACCGGACTAGTACAACTGACCCCGGACTAGTCCGATATCTTTCTGCTGCAGATCGGACAAGTTTTCACAATGCGGACTTGTTCTCACAGTCTAGTTTTTCAAAAGACCGGACTAGTCCGATATCACCACAGACTAGTATGATATCTTTGTGACTAGAATCGGACTAGTCGTCCCCAATGCGGACTAGTCCCCCAAACACTTCACAAGTTGCACAAAATTGGACAAGTCTGATAACACAATGGACTAGTCCGATATCTTTCTGATGTCAATCGGACAAGTCCGATATTAGAACGGACTAGTCCGAAATCCCTCTGACCTAAATCGGACAATTCCTCCAAGTGCGGACATGTTCCCAAAATCCACATAGGATTTCACTTATCCTGACAAGTCCGATATTTATCGGACTAGTTCGAAGATTTCCAAAAAAAAATCGGACTAGTCCGACATCATTTCGGACAAGTACGATATTTTGGGACACCCAGGGTTTCCTACACGCAGGACACCGGACTAGTCCGATCTTTCTAAACCCTAACGGTAACTTTTGGGAAGCCCATATAAATAGGTGTGCACGGCCCATGTTTCATATCTCTTGACCCCCTGCACTGTCACACCTTCCAAGAGCCTAGAAAACACCTCTCTCCACGAAGTCCAATGCGAGAAAGATCAATCCCTTGAGGATACACTTTGGATCATCAGAGAGACAAGAATCTTCACTCATTGAACTCTTGGCTCCGACTAAAAATCAAAAAGCCCTATTCACCCCCACTCTAGACCACTTTCAGTATCGACTACACCACACTAAATATTGCATGCCCAAAAGATCCATTTCCACTACCTAGAATAGATAATATAGTGGACTCCACCTCTGGGTGTGAGCTGTTGGGTTTCGTAGATGCATAGTGCGGATATCACCAAATTTGGATGTCTAGGGAAGATGAAGAGCATACTGCCTTCATTACAGAAGATGGGTTGTATTGTTATACTACTATGCCATTTGGTCTCAAAAATGCTGCTTCAACTTTTGTGCGAACTATGTACAAAAATTTTGGAGAACTCATTAGGGACATAGTTGAAGTGTATGTCGATGACATCGTTGTGAAGATCAAGAACAAGGAGTCACTCCTTGAGAACTTGCAAGTTATCTTCGACAAGCTGCGCATCACGCGCACCAAGATGAACCCAGACAAGTGCTCTTCCGGGTTAGCTCTAGGAAGCTCCTTGGTTTCTTGTTGACTCACCGAGGAATTGAGGCAAACCCGACGAAGATCAAGGCTATAGAAGATATGCGGCCCGCAGCCCGCATCAAGGACGTCCAGAAGTTAACTGGATGTCTAGCTGCGCTCAGCCGGTTCATCTCGAGATTTGCGGAGCGGGCGCTTCCCTTTTTCAAGCTGTTGAGGAAGTCCAGGCCATTCCACTGGTACAAAGAAGCAGAAAATACATCTAAAGAGCTCAAACAGCTCCTCACAACCCTACAATCTTGATAGCTCCGAACCTAGGTGAGCCTCTACTGCTTTATATTTCTGCAACTACAAAAGTTGTAAGCATGGTTCTGGTCGCGGAAAGACCGGAACCACCTCAAGTTCAGGAGCCCAGACCCCTCCGAGAGGGTTCGGAGCTACCTTAAGGCGAGTCTGGGTCCCAGCCCCCAGACACAAATCTTCAAGGCGGAGTGCTAGAAGATCAACCTTTGTCACCTGAGGGAGTTCTCACAGCTGTTCAAGAAGATTCGGACCACTCAGGGAGGGTCCAGGTTGATCAATATGAAGGGTCGGACCCCTCTGGTAGGGTTTGGGTCGATGGACAAGAAGCTCTGGGCCCCTCTGAAAGGGTCCGCACAGTCTATCTTCTAGTGTACTTCATCAGTGAAGTACTCGACGATGCCAAGACCAGATACATCGAGGTGCATAGGATGCTTTACGCAGTTCTTATCGCCTCAAGGAAGCTTTGTCATTATTTCCAAGCCCACAAGATATCAGTGTTAACTTCTTATCCACTGCGTGTTATATTGCATAACCCTAATTCTACTAGGAACATTGCAATGTGGGTAGCGAAGCTGGCCGAGTTTGATCTTGGATTTGTGCCACGACAAGCAATCAAGAGTCAGGCTGTAGCTGACTTCATGGCGGAGTGGACTCCTTCTCCATCAAACCCTGGGGGTCCCAGTGAGCAGAAGTTGGAACCCAAAGTCCAGGTCTTCACTGAACATCACTGGACTCTTTATTTCGACGGCTCTGTGCAGAGGTAGGGGGTCAGAGCTGGAATACTTCTCCTCGCTCCAACTGGGGAGAAGGTCAAATATATGGTTCACCTTGACTTCAAGGCGACCAACAACATGGAGGAGCATGAAGCTCTCATCTACAGGCTCAAGAAGGCACTATCCTATGGTGTCAAGCAATTGTTGTGAAGGGTGATTTGCAGCTCATCATAAAGCAAGTCAAAGGTGAATGCTACTGCAACTACCCCCAACTAGCTGCATATCTCCTTGAAGTCCAGAGGCTCCAGAAGGACTTTGAAGTCCTGGATGTCCACCATGTTCAGTGTCTCCATAACGCTTAAGCTGAGGAACTCTTGATGAAGGCCTCAATCGGAGCTCCAGCTCCTGACAGAATCTTCGTTCGAAGGTCGTCAAGACCAATAGTTGAGTCTACGAACTAAGCGAAGGGGCAAGACCAGCACCTCGAAGGTGGCTGTCCCAGTGGCCCTGTTACCTTGGCGTCCACCAAGGGTCATAGGTGCTACAATAAGCTATGAGCAACCCAGCACGTGTTGGTATTTCTTAACACCACAGAGTTATCCGCAAGCGCACGGAAATACCATTGTAGAACTTCCCCTTAAGGAGTATTCCCAAGGGTATCGAATCCAAAGAACGTGTGTGCTAATCTTTCGAACTAGCTCACCCAATGACACAAAGTTGTTTGGTAGGAAAGGAACAGAGAGGAATTCAAAGCATTGATCCTAATTCAAGGTAGTTTGCAGTAGATGCTTGCTTCGGGCACGGGCTTACTCCTAGCAATACTAGGACGACTCCTGCTAAGAGCCTATGGCATATCCTAACGTGGAGGATTAAGAAGGAGAGATAGGGCTGTCACCACCTACTGCCTACCTCTTCAATCCGTGGGTCTACGAGATATCCACTGATTATTTATAACATAAGCACCACGCTTATGTTCTAAATCACTACTCTAGTTGTTTCGAACACAAAGCTACAACTATAGCCCCTAATGAATTAAAGCAGTGAACCCACAAGTAACTACTTGTGCCAACTATTAAGAATAAAAGATCATACTTGTATTGAATTCCCAAAGGCTTATTTGATTGAGTAAAACATTTGTAGGGGTACAAGTGTAGAAGAGAGACTTGACAAGCCCAAGCCTCCTTCTCCTAGACTTTTCACCACACTCTCCTTCTACTTTGGTAGCCTCTAGGACTACTGTAAACCTTTGGAGTGTAGCACTATTCTCAACTTTTGGTGTGTGTGAGAAGTGAGGTGAGGGGGTCTATTTCTAGGTGGAGAAGGGTCAGTTCCCGCCACAATTAACGTGTGAATCAGTCACCACTGCCTCCAGGAAGTCAGAAGGAGCCAACACGTGTCATTTGACTGAGTTTGGCGCCAGGAAGAGGTCGGCCGAACCCTTGGTTCGGCCGACCTGGTCAAGGCTCCCCTCTGGGAGTGCTTCCTCCACGTGGCTTCCAGGTGGGCCCCCTTGATGTATATGGATGCAACACTGTTCGATCTCCTTGTATTCTTCTGTTTGTGGGCCACTTGATCCATGTGTTGCCACGTGTCATCGCCTGATTTGTTGAAATCCATTTTCATGGATTCATCCTTGCATGTTTTGGTATTTTGGGTAATAATTCACCTGCATACAAATAAACACCAACACTTGTGGAATTGGGTTAGTGTATAATCCTACCACTATGTTTTGTGTTTCTTTTTGTAAGACCTATGTGTGCTGAATACATTGGCTTGTAGTGAATACACTTGGCTTTGATGATAAAAGTTTTTAATATCACCAAAACACCTTTTTATCAAGGTCCGACACTAGCTCCGAGCTATAGCAAGGTCCGACCATAGGTCCGACTTGTTTTGGGTAGCTCTAGCTACGTCAGATGCTAGGTCCGACATCTTGGCAAGGTCCGACTAGCTTTGGTTAGCTCCGGTGAGCTTTATCTTTAGCTCTGGCATGTCTTTGTTAGCTTCGGCATGCCTTTGATAGCTCCGACATGCTTTTGCTAAGCTGTGACATACTTTGTCTAGCTCCGGTTTTGGGTTGACTAGTTTTCACTAGTTTTTGGTAAGCTCCAATGCTAGGATCTACTAGTTTTGGTAAGCTCCGGCAGGTGCTTCATTGTACCAGTTTTGGTAAGCTCCGGGTCAAGCTCCGGCTTGCTGTGGGATGGTCCGGAACTTGACCGCAATACTTCTACTTTTCATTTGCAAAGTTTTGAACTTGCTTTATATTCTTGGAAAGATTTCTTAGTATTCATTTGCTATGTTTTTGGTGTGTTTTGGTTGATATGTATGATTTCGTTTTGATATGCTTTGCAACATGCTTATGTGAGGTGCTCACGTAAGGTGTTGTGTTCGAAACTACCTTGAGTCAAGTCGTGGACTTGGGCTTGTATGGATTGGTTGTTTATTCATGTGCAGGTGTTGCTTGAGTTTAATACATGGCTGGTGATGAGATCCATTGGACTAGTCTCAGGGAGGAGATGAGGTTCCAACAACCAAATTCAGGAGGAATTGTGGTTGAGCTGATCAGGAGGTTGTGCAGCATGATTGAATCAAGAACAATGCATGTGAAGGTATTGTGGACATCATTGGAAGATGTTTGCACGTGTGAGTGCATGGACGTGGCTACATGGTTCCGATTCGTGATGAAGAGATGTGGACGTAAAGAGTTGGTCAGAAAGGTCCAACCGACTAGGTTATGGACTCAGGCTGCGGCTGAGTCGGGTTTGACTCAAATATGGAAAGATTTGAGTTGGTTATGATAGGATTCCGTGTGTGTCATGAATTTGAGTTGTTTAGGAATGTGGGATACGTTCCTAAGGTGTTTGGAAGTCTTAAGATTGCTTCTATATGCGTATAGAAGAATCCTATGCAGTTATGGAAAGTTACGATTCGTGAACAGAGTAGGATTAGGCTCCTGATCTGAGTTGAGTTGGCTTTCTAGCTGGTTATATAAGCAAGGGAGCCCAGAGCTCGTGGTGCACGACTTTGGGGCTGTTCCTCTTGTGTTCTATTGAATAAAATTCGTAGTTTGAAGGAACTTTGTGCCTTGTTCGTCAGACTTGTTCCAGACAAGTTTTACTCGTCGAGTTTCTGGACAGCACTACCTTTTGTCGGTGGTTTTATCATAACTCGAGTTTTAAAGATCCAATTGACGTGACTCTTTTTGGGTTGTCTTCACAACTTGATTGTCTATCATATGTCAAAATTTCACGGTCATTGGATTTGTGGTCTATGTTCTACACGAGTTTCTTTGCAGCGTTACAGAACTGTTTTTTCTCGGGTAGGGCAGATTGACCATTGTTTGATCTTTCGATCATAACTTGAGTTTTTATTGACGGATTTGAGTGATTATTTTTGTGTTGTCTTCGTGACTTGATTCTCTTTGATATCTATCACTTTTTTCACGGTGAAACACGTTAAGATTAGTCTCACACACGATTTCTTTAACAGATCGTTTTTCTGCCAAAAAGGTTTGGGGTTTAATTGTTTCCGCTGCGTAAGATTTTAAAATCTACCATTCACCCCCCCTCTGGTACCTTTTCATGTGCTCTTCGATCCTACAATTGGTATCAGAGCCACGGTGCTCTAATCTTTGTGATTTGCGCGTGTTATTGACTAATCATCATGGAGAAGTACTCTGCCAAACCTTGTGTGTTCGCTGGTATTGATTTTCAGGTTTGGAAGGCACGCATGGAGGCTTTCATCCAGGCACAAGGCTTTGCAATATGGGATAAGGTATACAAGCCTTACGAAGTGCCATCAAATGATTAAGTTACAGCTACAAATCTGAGAGATGCCGACAACAACAACAAGGCTCGGAACTTGATCATACAAAGATTAACACAAAGCGACTTCGACCGTGTTGCACACCTCCGATCTGCATACGATGTGTGGAAAGCACTTTGTGACTACCATGAAGGATCCAACACGATCAAAGAGGTTAGGCAAGACATGTTCAAGAAAGAATACATGCGCTTCGAGATGCAACCCGGTGAGTCTATTGATGACCTTTTTGCTCACTTTAATAAGATTCTCAGCAACTTGCGTAGTGTCTATGTTAAGATTTCAGATGTTGAAAATGCTAGGCAATTGCTAAGTGCATTAGATATGTCAATTTGGGAGATGAAAGTCACATCTATTCGTGAATCTACTGTCATGAGTTCACTTACTTTAGATGTGCTATATTCCAAGTTAAAAACTCATGAAATTGACATAATCTCATGTAAGAACCCCACTAAGTCTATTGCATTTGTTTCACGACGTGATATGTCTAGCTCCAGCCAATCATCATCTTGCAATACTCTTGCTTTGTTGTCCTCACTAACTCTGGAGCAGACCGAAGAAATTCCAGAAGAGGAGTTGGCACTCATCTCTACTAGATTCTCAAAAGCATTGCAAAATTTGAGAACTAGAAGGAGAGGAAGCTCCGGACCTCAACGCTGTTTTGAATATGGTAAAACAGGACACTTTCGTACAGAATGCCCTAACCTTTCAGGTCCGACCACCCGGGAAGAAAAACAAAGCAAGGTTCGGACCTCCTCTGGAAATTCCAACAAGAAGAAGAAAGGTACCATAAGACGCAAGGTGATCAACAGTTTCATCACCGCACTTCAATAGTTCAGTTCAAGCGACGTGGACATTGGAAGTGATGAAGATGAAGATGATTTGGCAAACTTGTGCTTCATGGCGGGCAAGTCAAGATTAAGTATGGAGGAGGCAGAACACAACAGCGACAATGAAGAGGTATGTCCTACTAGCGAAGAAATGTGTGATGCTATTTCTCGTGCCACTATTATTGTTAAGAAAAAGGACAAAAAGCTTAGGGATAGTGCTGCTAAAATTGAATCACTAGAATCTGAAATCAACCGTTTAAAAACTTTGATTCCTAGTGATGATGCATGTTCCTCATGTGATTTAATATATGAACAATTGTCCTCATTAAGAAGTGCGCACACCTCCACACTTGATAAACTTGAGTTAGAAATTGAAAAGAACAAAGAGCTTGCTGCACTTAATGATAAAAACTTGAAAGATGCTAGCTGTTCTACAATTAATTTGCATTGTTCTACTCGTGATGATCTTGATAAGAAACTACAGGATGCTATGAATGAAATTTCTATATTGAACAATGCTTTATGTTCTCATGAAGTTAAATTTTGTTCCAATTGCAAACTAAAAGGAAAAACTTCATGTAAAAATTGCCTTGATCTGTCCAATAAACATGATGACATGCATAGGACATTAGATCGGTTTTGTAATGGGAATAAGAACCTAAACTTACTGCTGAATTCTTCCAAGTCTTGCAATGATAAAACTGGTTTAGGTTTTGATTCTCATGCTCATGCAAAGGCACATCCACCTAAAATTTTAAAGTCATTAGGAAGTGGTTTGATTCAAACAGTTTCTAAACAAAAAGGAGTGGTTTTCAAATCTGCAGGAGTGATGTCTCATTCGGTTTCAAATAAAATTATTGCTTGCTCATCTAGACATGAACACAAAGTTAAATTTCATTGTACCTACTGTGGTAGAGATGGTCATGTCATAAATTTTTGTTACAGACTAGCTAAACAACAGAAAAGGGAAAGAATGGTTGCTAGATCTCATAACTTTCATGCAAAACTTGCTGCACATATTGAACCGAATGTACAACCTGCTATTTTGAGTCAAAAACATTCAAAGTTTACCTCCGGACCTTCTGTTTTTGCCTCCGGAGCTACTGATTTTTGTGCTACACAAGTAACACCTTATAGGTCAGTAGTCAAGAATAAAAAATCTCAAACTTTGACTCATAAACCTGCTGTTTTGTCTCAGCTTTCGCGTGTTTTTCCTGCTGCACGTCGTGTGACTCAGTACTGGATTCCTAAATGCCTTTTGAATAACCCCAATATTGAGACATCGACGTATAGTGCTTTTATGTAGGTTACACGTTTGAGGAAGGAGAACATTTGGATTGTGGATTCAGGTTGCTCACGCCACATGACGGGTAACAAAGAATTGTTCTCCTCCCTCTCTTTTGTGTCACGTGTAGAAAATGTTACTTTTGCCGATAATTCTTCAACTCCTATAATTGCTAAGGGTTCGGTTAGAGTAAATGATCACTACACTTTGAAGGATGTGGCACTTGTCAAAAATTTGAAATACAACTTGCTTTCCGTTTCACGATTGCTAAATGAAAATCTGGAAATTATTTTCAATAAAAACTGCTGCAAAGTTGTATGTTCAAATAGTGAGCTTATTTTTAACATGTCTCGGTTTGGAAGAGTTTTTAAAGCTGATTTTAATATGTCTTACTCTAAGCATAGGTGTCTAGTTGCTAATGATTCAAAGGACTTATATTTTTGGCATCGTAGACTTGGTCACGTAGGCTTTGATCACCTAACGCGTGTTAGTGCTCCTGATCGCATAAGTGGGCTGCCTAAGCTTAAAGGGGACAAAGAAATTGTGTGCTCTTCTTGTAGACATGATAAGATGGTTGCAGGTTCACATACTCCTCTCACTATGATCATGACAACTGAACCATGTGAACTTTTGCATCTTGACACCGTAGGACCTTCACGTGTTCAATCCTTCGGAGGTAAATGGTATGTTCTTGTTATCATTGATGATTATTCTAGATACTCTTGGGTTTACTTTATGGCATCTAAGAATGAAGTTTTTAGTCACTTTAGAACTTTATTTCTTAGATTATCAATTGATCACCCAAGATCATTAAAAGCAATTAGAAGTGATAACGGAACTGAATTAAAAAATCAATCTTTTGATCACTTTTGTGTTGAAAATGGAATAGATCATCAACTTTCTTCACCATATGTACCTCAACAAAATGGTGTTGTAGAAAGAAAGAACAGAACCTTAGTTGAGATGGCTAGGACTATGCTTGATGAATATCAAACTCCTAGGGAATTTTGGGCTGATGCGTTAGCAACCGCTTGTTATGTCTCAAATCGTGTTTTCTTGCGTGCTAAGCTAGGTAAAACACCATATGAGATTCGGTTTGGACATAGGCCTAGTGTTACACACTTTCGGGTCTTTGGTTGCAAATGCTTTGTTAAGAAACATGGTAATCTTGATAAATTTGAACCTAGATCCTTTGATGGCATGTTTCTTGGTTATCCATCTCATACTAGAGGCTACCGTGTGCTTTTACTTGACACTAACAAAATTGTGGAGACTTTTGAAGGGTCTTTTGATGAAGCTAGCCCAGGTACTAGCTTCGGTGTTGCAGAACCAGATCCGTATCCTCGGGGAGGGTATTTTCGAAGATGAAAAAGAGTCGGTGATACTGCCTGGTAGTTCCGAAGTTGACACGTGTCCAGCTCCGGACTTTGAACAAGTTCCGGCTATCACTTATGCTGGTCCTGATCGTTCACAAGTCACAAGCTCATCAATCTACGATGAACCTAATGAAGAAGAAGCTTGTGAGACATCTGTTCCCCTACGGTTTTACAAAGATCATCCCCCACAACAGATGATTGTAAGCTTGCACGAATGAGTCACATGGTCCAGGTTTTGCGATCCAAACTCTTATGCTCATTCTGATTTTGTTGCTTCTTTTGAAGCCAAAGATATATCACACGCACTCACTAATGAATCTTGGATTATTGCCATGCAAGAAGAGTTAGAAAATTTTGAAAGAAATAATGTTTGGAAACTTGTACCTCCACCTCAAGGTCACGCTTTAATTGGAACTAAATGGATATTTAAAAATAAACAAAGTGAGGATGGGGTCGTGGTTAGGAATAAGGCTAGGCTGGTTGCTCAAGGTTACACTCAAGTAGAAGGTCTAGATTTTGATGAAACTTTTGCTCCTGTTGCTAGATTAGAAGCCATAACAATTTTGCAAGTTTTTGCTGCATCTATTGGTTTTAAGCTATATCAAATGGATGTTAAAAGTGCTTTTTTTAGTGGCTACATAGATGAGGAGGTTTATGTGAAACAACCATCGGGTTTTGAAAATCCAGATTTTCCTAATCATGTTTACAAACTGTCCAAAGCCTTGTACGGTCTCAAACAAGCCCCTAGAGCATGGTATGATAGGTTAAAAACATTCTTACTTGAAAAAGGGTTTACCATGGGCAAGGTTGATAAAACTCTTTTTGTGCTTAAGCATGGCAATGACTAATTATTCGTTCAAGTGTATGTGGATGATATTATCTTTGGTTGTGCGTCTCATGATCTTGTGTCCAAGTTTTTAGCAATGATGAGTTCCGAATTTGAAATGAGTATGGTGGGTGAACTCACTTACCTTTTGAGGCTGCAAATCAAGCAAACTAAGGAGGGTATATTTGTGCATCAAATGAAGTATACAAAAGATCTCCTAAGGCGCTTCAACATGGACAAAAGAAAGCCTCTTCGGACACCAATGGGAACAGCAACAACACTTGGACTTGATGAAGATGGTGAACCCATGGATCAAATAGAATATAGAAGCATGATCGGATCACTTTTGTACCTCACAGCATCAAGACCAGACATACAATTCATCGTATGTCTTTGTGCACGGTTTCAAGCCTCCCCACGTGCTTCACATCGTCAAGCCGTCAAAAAGATTCTCAGATACTTACATGGAACTCAAGAATTTTGAATTTTTCTTCCTTCTTCATCAACCGTTACTTTGAAAGTTTTTTCCGATGCTGATTTTGGAGGTTGTAGGATTGATAAGAAAAGTACTTCCATTGCTTGTCATTTTCTTGGTAATTCACTTTTTGCTTGGTCCTCTAGAAAACAAAATTCAGTTGCGCAATCCACAGCCGTATCTGAATATGTAGCTACTGCTAGTTCTTGCTCACAAATTCTTTGGATTGTTCAAACACTTAGGGACTATGGGGTTGATCTAGATAGTGTTCCACTATTTTGTGATAACACTAGTGCCTTTTGCATTGCTAAAAACCCTGTGCAACATTCTAGAACTAAGCACAATTACATTAGGTATCACTTTCTCTGAGATAATGTTGAAAAAGGAAACATTGTGCTTCACCATGTAGATACCGAACAACAATTGGCTGACATTTTTACAAAACCTTTGGATCTCACTCGTTTTTGTTACATTCGTAGTTAAATAGGGGTTATGCATCCTCATGGCTTAAATTGAGGGGGAGTTTTGAAACTTGGGAAGTCTATTTGTGAATCTGAAATTAAAATAATATGAGCATAGTATTTCGTATATATATGACTTTGTGATTCCTTTTACATGCTGAAAGTTCTTACTACATTACTCATGTTATACATTTTGTAGTTTTTGCCATGTCTAGTAATTGGAATAATTAATTACACTAAAACTGGTCATGGTCGAACTTTCTTGTTGTTTTGAACTTGTTACATGTTCACAAGTGCTTTTTAATCAAAAAGAATTAATCAAGTAATCAACTCACATGTTGAGTTTCTATGAACAAATATAAATTGAGAAAAGATCAAGAGAATATGCATGCATCGAACTTCTTTTTTTGAGATGGCTTATCATTGCACTTAGATATGAACTTGAAAGAAGTTGTGTATGACTAAAACCATGTCCTTAAGCTTCTGATTGTCAAATGACATAGGCTTGGCTTGGTTGGTTAGAATAAGGCAGATGCACATATAATCTCTTGCAAATATCATATGATCTAAATTTATGATTCGAAAATTAATAAAATGCAGCAACTAGTGTCATGCCTTCAGGTTTTGAAATAGTTAAGTTTGTGAGATCATGACTTGATTAAATTGAAAATTACATTTGATCTCTAGCATGGCTTACACTACTTTATGTATTTCATTGATGTGATAATGTAAGGTACTTGATAGTATGACTTGGATGACCTTTGTTTATATGTATATATGCTATAATATGCTCATAACAACTAAAGGGGGAGAGATAATTTGTTTATATGTTCATGACTTGATGAATACATTGTCAAAGTGGGAGAGATAAGCATGAAGAGAATGATAATAAAGGGGGAGAGATAATATGGGATTTTTTGATTTTCATCTCATTTTACTTTTGATTTACAAAGGGGGGTGGAATTGCCTTCAAAACTTTTATGTGAAAAAGCCAATGTTCGGATTTTAAATGGTGTTGCCAATGCATTCATCAAGGGGGAGATTGTAAGACCTATGTGTGTTGAATACATTGGCTTGTAGTGAATACACTTGGCTTTGATGACAAAAGTTTTTAATATCACAAAAACACTTTTTTATCAAGGTCCGACTCTAGCTCCAAGCTATAGCAAGGTCCGACCATAGGTCCGACTTGTTTTGGGTAGCTCCGGCTACGTTAGATGCTAGGTATGACATCTTGGTAAGGTCCGACTAGCTTTGGTTAGCTCCAAGGAGCTTTATCTTTAGCTCCGGCATGTCTTTGTTAGCTCCGGCATGTCTTTGATAGCTCCGGCATATATTTGATAGCTCCGGCATGCTTTTGCTAAGCTCCGATGTACTTTGTCTAGCTCCGGTTTTGGGTTGACTAGTTTTGACTAGTTTTTGGTAAGCTCTGGTGATAGGATCTACTAGTTTTGGTAATCTCCGGCAGGTGCTTCATTGTACTAGTTTTGGTAAGCTTCGGGTCAAGCTCCGGCTTGCCGTGGGATGGTCCGGAACTTGACCGCAATACTTCTGCTTTTCATTTGCAAAGTTTTGAACTGGCTTTATATTCTTGGAAAGATTGTTTAGTATTCATTTGCTAAGTTTTTGGTGTGTTTTGGTTGATATGGATGATTTCATTTTGATATACTTTGCAACATGCTTATGTGAGGTGCTCACGTAAGGTGTTGTGTTCGGAACTAACTTGAGTCAAGTCGAGGACTTGGGCTCGTATGGATTGGTTGTTTATTCATGTGCATGTGTTTCTTGAGTTCAAGACATGGCTGGTGATGAGATCCATTGGACTAGTCTCAGGGAGGAGATGAGGTTCCAACAACCAAATTCAAGAGGAATTGTGGTTGAGCTGATCTGGAGGTTGCGCAGCATGATTGAATCAAGAACAATGCATGTGAAGGTATCGTGGATGTCATTGGAAGATGTTTGCACGTGTGCAAGGAGTGCATGGACATGGCTACATGGTTCCAAGGCGTGATGAAGAGATGTGGACGTAAAGAGTTGGTCAGAAAGGTCCAACCGACTAGGTTATGGACTCAGGCTGCGGCTGAGTCGGGTTTGACTCAAATATGGAAAGATTTGAGTTGGTTATGATAGGATTCCGTGTGTGTCATGAATTTGAGTTGTTTAGGAATGTGGGATATGTTCCTAAGGTGTTTGGAAGTCTTAAGATTGCTTCTATCTGCATATAGAAGAATCCTAAGCAGTTATGGAAAGTTACAATTCGTGAACAGAGTAGGATTAGGTTCCTGATCTGAGTTGAGTTGGCTTTCGAGCTGGTTATATAAGCAAGGGAACCCAGAGCTCGTGGTGCACGACTTTGGGGCTGTTCCTCTTGTGTTCTATTGAATAAAATTCGTAGTTTGAAGGAACTTTTGTGCCTTGTTCGTCAGACTTGTTCCAGACAAGTTTTACTCGTCGAGTTTCTGGACAGCACTAGCTTTCATCGGTGGTTTTATCATAACTCGAGTTTTACAGATCCAATTGATGTGATTCTTTTTGGGTTGTCTTCACAAATTTATTTTCTATAATATATAAAAATTTCACGGTCATTGGATTTTTGGTCTATGATCTACATGAGTTTCTTTGCAGCATTCCAGAACTGTTTTTTCTCGGGTAGGGCAGATTGACCATTGTTTGATCTTTCGATCATAACTTGAGTTTTTCTCGACGGATTTGAGTGATTCTTTTTGTGTTGTCTTCGTGACTTGATTCTCTCTGACATCTATCACTTTTGTCACGGTGAAACACGTTTATATTAGTCTCACACACGATTTCTTTAAGAGATTGTTTTTCTGCCGAAAGGGTTTGGGGTTTAATTGTTTCCGCTGCGTAAGATTTTAAAATCTACCATTCACCCCCCCCCCCTCTGGTAGCTTTTCACGTGCTCTTCGATCCTACACTTTTATGCACATTATGAGGTTAATTTATGGTTAAAATATGGTACTTAAGGACTGTCAACAAACTCCCCCACACATAGTCCTTTGCTCGTCCTCGAGTGAAGGCTAGAAGAACTAGAGTGTTGTCACGAATTTGCTATAAGGTAGAAAATAAGGATACTAGATATTTCAACTTATACCTTAATTCATGGATCCTCTTTGTGTATGTGGCTACCAAATCAATCTTGAGTGTTTGAAAAGTGGAACGGTTAGAATGAAGTTCCCTTGGATCATTCCCTGCTGAAATGATTAGGCAATTGCTATATTTGAAAGTCATAGGAACTTTTGCCCTTGCCTTCTCGATTGGAATCTCTCAAATCTCTCAAAGTGTTTGAGTCCTCACCATGGCATGTTTTGCCAATTCTTGTCCCTATACTAAAAGTGGCTATATCTGGAGCTTGGTAGGATTGAATGTGGCACACATTTGCAATTCATATGATACTAAGTCAAGAACATGATCCTATGAGAGGCTTATGCAATGAAAAAAGTGAAGAGAAAATTCTTGTGCACATGAATGGAATGGAGGGGTGAGGTGATAACTCCCATGAATTTGCTCTCTTTTAAGGATGAAACATGGCTACCTTTTTTAGCACTCTTACTCTTTTTCAAAAGTGGATGTTTTTTTTGTAGCCATGTCTTCTACTCCTTTTTTATTTTTTAGAGAGGCATTCACTTGTATTGTATGGAGTTTTTTCTGGCGGATGGGTGATTGATGGATGAAAATTCTCAATGTGAGAAATTTTGCATGAATGGAGTGCGCAAGAGTTTTCAATTCAAAAAGTTCATGCATGTCACTCAATTGGGTCACGAGTTTGACAAAGTTCAATGAAAAGCAAAGTAGCATATGCTTGTGGTTTTCAATGAATGTATCATATGGCCATGGTGGGTATATGAATTTCCAATGAGGGATTTAGGCAAAGTCCAAGACTTCAAATAGTTACAAATGTCAAAATCAATTTCAAGCAAAATGATGATTTCTAAGGAACTCATTTACCATTTCACACTAGTCGAATACCTAGATGACGTGTTTTTCCTATTGATTTATGGGAATCATAAACAAGGTAATGGATTGAAATATAAAGTATTCAAATTTTCAGCTTAAGCAAATTCTTGACTACCAAATTTTATTTCAATTTGTTGAGTTGATTCATTTTAGTTATGCAATGGAACATATGAAATCAACTCAAACAGTAGGGTAGCACATAAAAGTGGGTATAGGAAATCCAAACCAATTTTCTAGAGCGAAACAGAGTCGTACAGAGCAGAGAACAGGTCGGCCAACCAGGGGGTTCGGCCGACCTCCTGTTGGATCTTCTGTGGCTCTGTTTCGTCGGGTCATTTTGTTTATTCGGTCACAACATGTTTTGATATGCAACGTTAACTTTCGCGTCGGGATTTCGTGACATGGGGACATGTTTCCCCCACACTTGTTTCCTGAATTCTTTATTCAACAAAATAAACTAAAGGGGGAATTTTACCGGTGTTAGATGAATCGGTAGGTTCCCTTTATTGAAATCAAAATATGGGGATGCTTACATTATTTAGACTAGCTTTAGAAAACAAATGTTTGGAAAAGAATAAAATCCTAAGTAGTAAGCATCCTATGCTGTCTATGGGAACGACGCATTTCACCGAGGATTTTGTGGAGGATATCGAGGAGGATTAACATGAGAAAACTGAACGCGAGCGGCGCGAAGGGAAGGTTGGCCGACCCTAGGGTTCGGTCGAACCTCTTCTGGCTCCGTTCGGGCCACATTTTTCTCAGGTCGATTTAATGGGCTTTCTAGAAGAAAAATTGGATGGGCCCATTAGTTGGACATGGAGAGTTTAAACAGAATTCAAAGAAATGGTATGGAAATCGATTAGATTTAGCACGTCAAACTCTTTTTCTGTATCCTTTTGGGAATCGAGAAATAATTTGAGTCGGTGCCCATTCACTTTAAGTAGTTGACCGTCATCACCTTGGATTGTGATTGCTCCATGGGATGAAGTCTCTACTACAGTGAAGGGTCCTTGCCATTTACTTCTAAGCTTCCCATGTCCAAAGTGTTTAACCCTAGAGTTAAAGAGTAAAACTTTATCTCCAGGTTTGAACTATTTCAGCGTAATCCTCTTATCGTGCCATCTTTTGGTTCTCTCTTTATAAATCTTGGCACTGTGGTACGCCTTATCTCTCCATTCCTCCAACTCAGAGATTTGCTTCAATCGGTGATTTCCAGCTTCGTTAAGATTCATGATCCACCGCTTGATGGCCCAATACGCTCTATGTTCCAATTCTAAGGGAAGATGACAAGTCTTCCCATAGACAAGTTGGAAAGCAGACATGTCGATAGGTGTCTGGTAGGCAGTACGATATGCCCACAATGCGGCTGGTAGCTTTTGCTTCCATCCCGTTCCGATTTCCAAGACACTCTTTTGCAGAATATTCTTAGTTCGTTTATTAGATGTTTCTGCTTGACCACTTGTCTGTGGGTGGTATGGGGTAGCAATGTTATGCTGGACTCCAAGTTCTCTTAAAAAGTTTCGGAAGGTCTTATCTATGAAATGAGACCCTCCATCACTTATGACCATACGGGGAGTTCCAAAGCGTGGGAAAATGATCTCATAGAACATTTTCCTTGCTTGCTTGGAATCAACATTTTTGCATGGCAATGCTTCTACCCATTTTGACACATAATCGACAACAACCAGAATATACTCGCAATCATAAGACCTAGGAAAAGGTCCCATGAAATCAATACGCCATACATCAAATAATTCCACTTGGAGATTGTATGTTAGAGGCATCGCATTGCGAGCAGAGATTCCACCATGCTTCTGGCATTTCCAACACCTGCGAATGAATTCCTTGGTATCTTCATACATTGAAGGCCAATAGAATCCACTCTGCCAGATCTTTGCCTGAGTATGGTAAACACCGTAATGACCACCATAGGGGCCAGCATGGCATTTCTCTATAATTTTGGTGTCTTCGATTGATGGGACACACCTTCTAAGAAGGCCATCAGCACATACTCGATAGAGGTAAGGGTCATCCAAAGGTGTCTACGACTCTCATAAATGAGTTTCTTTTTGTTCTCTTCTGGTGGTACGTATCCTGTGACCATAAAGTTCACGATATCCGCATACCAAGGGTGAGAGTCTGTCACCTTGAGGAGCATATCATCTTGTAGGAAGTCATTGATAGGTATGACCATGGTTTTTGTGACTTCCATACGTGAAAGATGATGTGCTACTAAATTCTCTACTCCTTTCTTATCTATGATTTCCAGATCAAATTCTTGGAGTAGAAGAATCCATCGAATTACCCTTGGATATTTCAAAGCAGCATGGTCTGTGTAGACTATGACCTTTGCTCCAACCAAATAGGACCTAAACTTGTCGATAGCAAAAACTACTGGTGGGAGCTCATTCTCAGTTGTGGCACAATTGAGTTGGTCTCTTGTCAGAGTTTTGCTAGCGTAGGCTACTGCGTGATGGATTTTATCTTTGGTTTGGCCTAAGACCGCACCAACAGCAAAGTCACTAGCATCACACATGATTTCGAATGGCAGCGTCCAATCAGGAGGTTGGATAATTGGAGCTGAGATGAGTGCATATTTGAGTATATCAAATGATTTAAGGCATTCATCATCGAAATCAAAGGGAGATATATTAGCTAATAGATTGGTGAGGGGTCTAGCAATTTTGGAGAAATCCTTGATAAATCGTCGGTAGAACCCCGCATGACCTAAAAAGCTGCGGATTCCCTTAACATTTATAGGAGGTGGAAGTTTTTCAACAACTTCAATTTTAGCTTTGTCCAGCTCTATCCCTCTCTCGGACACCAAGTGTCCAAGAACAATGTCTTCCCGGAGCATTAAATGGCACTTTTCCCAGTTAAGCACGAGGTCCTTCTCCTGGCATCTTTGTAAGGCCCTGTCTAAATTTTCTAGACAATGATCAAAAGTTTTTCTATAGACGGAGAGATTGTCTGTGAAAACTTCCATGATATCCTCGATCATGTCTGAAAATATAGACATCATGCATCTCTGGAAAGAGGCAGGAGCGTTACACAGTCCAAAGGACATACGCCGGTAGGCATAGGTCCCGTAAGGACATGTGAACGTGGTCTTACTTTGATCATCGGGATGGATAGGAATTTGATGATATCCCAAATACCCATCAAGGAAACAGAAGTAGGAGTGTTTTGTCAATCGCTCTAACATCTCATCGATGAAGGGCGATGGAAAATGGTCTTTCCTTGTTGCCTTGTTAAGTTTTCGGTAGTCAATGCACATTCATCATCCAGTGACGGTTCGTTGAGGAATTAATTCATTCCTCTCATTTTGAACAACCGTCATACCTCCCTTCTTAGGCACTACTTGAACTGGACTTACCCATTCACTATGAGAAACAGGGTAAATAATCCGGCATGCAGAAGTTTCAAGACTTCTTTCTTGACAACTTCCCGCATCGCATTATTCAATCGCCTTTGAGGTTCCCTTGAGCGGACACTCTTAGGGTCAATAGGAATATGATGGGTGCATAACGCTGGACTAATTCCCTTGAGATCCTGAAGTGAATATCCAAAAACAGCTCTATGCCTTTCTAACATGGCTATGAGTTTGAGCATTTCATAATCTGAAAGCTTGTCACTCATGATGACAGGGGTTTCCAAATCGCCATTTAGAAAGGCATAACGTAGGCCTGGAGGTAGAATCTTGAGCTCAACAGGAGGTTTTGGGGAGGGCTCTTCTTTTGGCAATTCAATTTCCTCCTAAAATTCATCCTCCTCTTGGACAAAGTCTTCTTCTCCTTCAATTTCAGGGGGTTCTAAAAACTGAAGAGTCCTAACCTCCTCTATTGGCTCATCTTGGATGGGAGATTCTTAAGATGTGTTCTTTGAACGCAAAATAGGCATGGAGAATTTTCTCCCTCCAAGAATTATATTGAGGCTTCCTTCCAAAGGAACTTCCATGAGAAATTTCTCTATGGGAATCCCTATCATGATGTCGAAATCTTGGATTTCGAACATGTGAAAGTCTAGGAGAGCCTCAACATCTTTGTGTCTAACAGACACTTGTTGCAGAACCCCACATCCTTCAAGAATGGTTCCAAATGAATCTCGGAAGGATTTTTGTGTTGGTGCCAAGGGAACATCGCAAAGAATAGCGAGAGCACAAGAATCGGAAATGAGATTTGCTCCAACAGTAGGGTTGTATAGGATTCTCATTGGTGTCCCTCTAATAGAACATAAAATGGTAGCCAAAGGTGAAGTCATCCGAAGAATTTCGGGTGAATTCTCGACTTCAGCTGTCTATTCTCTGCTTAGGATAGAATTCAACTCCTTGACCGTCTGACGGACGAACACCCCGTTAGGTGGTTCAGGTGGAGTTGGTGGCAATGAAGGTTTCCTATAGCAACAATACTTCAAGGTATTTCCATAATCTTTAAAAAGCTCTTCCTCAAAGTAAAATGGAAACTGCGAGGGTTGAATTTCTTCTACCTTCGTAGTCCCAGGTTCGGGAGAGGATTCCTCTAGCAAGGCGTGGGTTGAGGGCAGCAAGGTGTAAATCAGCTGGTGGTCACGTCAGAGTGCACCCCACGCAGTGACCTCCTGCTCGTGATGGATCGACTGACTCGACATTCGAGTGTTTAGTGAAAGGTGGCCATATACGACTAGTACTGAATTGTTATGTAGGTACTGCTGAAAGTACTCGCTGGCATTTCCGAATGTGCGTATGTGTCGTGTTGTTCCGGGTATGTCCTGACTGCAATCACCGTCCCTCGCGGTAATAGAGTACAACTTGTTCATTGTGTCGTGGCGTAGTAAATACTAAAGAAGTCAGGAGAATATGATATATTGGTTTATAAATATCTTGGACAACCTTGTTTGGCTTAGAGATAGTACAATTAAAAGTTTACAGTTTCCCCATACTTTACCTGTAATAGCATTATGAGCTTTGTGCACGTCGTATCATCGGCAAAGCGTTTCTTGTTTGATTGTGGAGTCTATGATGTGTTGTGCCTGAGGAATGTCATGTCCTAATTAAAACATGACTATAAGGATCCACTTGTAGGCGAGTCCTTTATGCTATTTCTTACCTATGCTTAGTATTCGTCCTTGCATATGTCTAGTGAGACGGGTTAGTCTTGCTGAGCCTTATGCTCACGTTTGCAGTTAACGAGTTTTTGCAGATTATACGACTGATGACAGGTTTAATGACAAGGCTGCACCCCCTCCAGGGTTTATAGCCGAGTGGGAACCCTGCACGCCGCCGTGAAGTGTGTGTTGCTAGTGCAAAGTATCCAGGACATGGATGACTTTACTTTTGCATAGCTAGTGCTGAGAGCGTAGCTATGATGTATAGTACTTTTTCCTTCTGTTAGTACATTTAAACTTCCGCTGTGCTTGTCAATAAAGACTTGGTATTGTAAATTTGTTCTCGTTCCATTCTTGTATACTGTTGGGTGTCGCATCGCATGACACCACCCAATGAGATACTTCGAGGTCGGGTTTCCAGTTCCCACAACTCCCGCCAAGAGCCTATGGCATAGCCGAACGTGGAGGATTACGAAGGACAGATAGAGCTCTCACCACCTACTGCCTACCTCTTCAATCCGTGGGTCTACGAGATATCCACTTATGATTTATAACATAAGCACCACGCTTACGTTCTAAATCACTACTCTAGTTGTTTCGAACACAAAGCTACAACTAGAGCCCCTAATGAATTAAAGCAGTGAACCCACAAGTAACTACTTGTGCAAACTACTAAGAATAAAATATCAAACTTGAATTGAATTCACAAAGGCTTACTTGATTGAGTAAAAATTTTGTAGGGGTACAAGTGTAGAAGAGGGACTTGACAAGCCCAAGCCTCCTTCTCCTAGACTCTTCAACACACTCTCCTTCTACTTTGGTAGCCTCTAGGACTACTCTAAACCTCTAGAGTGTAGCACTATTCTCAACTTTTGGTGTGTGTGAGAAGTGAGGTGAGGGGTTCTATTTATAGGTGGAGAAGGGTCGGTTCCCACTACAATTAATGCGTGAATCAGTCACCATTGACTCCAGGGAGTCGGGAGGAGCCAACACGTGTCATTTGACCGAGTTTGGCGCCAGGATGAGGTCGGCCGAACCCCTAGTTCAGCCGACCTGGTCATGGCTCCCCTCGGGGATTGCTTCCTCCAGGTGGCTTCCAGGTGGGCCCCCTTGATGTATATGGGTGCAACACCGTTGGGTCTCCTTGTATTCTTCTGTTTGTGGGCCATTTGATCCATGTGTTGCCATGTGTAATCCCCTAATTCATTGAAATACATTTTCATGGATTCATCCCTGCATGTTTCGGTATTTTGGTAAATAATTCACCTGCATACAAATAAACACCAACACTTGTGGAATTGGGTTAGTGTATAACCCTACCACTATGTTTTGTGTTTCTTTTATACACATTATGAGGTGAATTGACTGTCAAAATATGGTACTTAGGGACCGTCAACAACACGCAAGACTCAGAAGCTCAAGTTAGCTCCGATGTATGGATCTCGGAGACCCAGAGCTACTTGAGGGACAACATCCTTCCTGAAGACCATGTATCCTCTAACCGGATCGTCAAATTGGCTAAAAGATACGCGCTCGTAGAAGGGGAACTCTATTGGCGCGGTGCCAACGGCGTCCCAATGCGGTGCATTGCAAGGGAAGATGGTCGTGAGCTCCTTGCCGAGATCCATGGAGGCGAGTGTGGAAACCTTTTGGCACGTCTCCTACTGGCCTACAACACTCCAGGACAAAGTGGAGTTTGTGAAAAAGTGTGAAGCGTGCCAGTTCCATGCAAAACAAATTCACACACCGGCTCAATCACTGCAAATGATTCCTCCTACATGGCCATTCGTTGTGTGGGGCATGGAAATTTTGGGACCTTCCCAAAAGCCGTCGAAGGTTACAGGTTCCTATATGTGGCGATCAACAAGTTCACCAAGTGGCCGGAAGCTACCCCAATTGTGACTATCAAAAAAAAATTAGCAATCAAGTTCTTGAAGTCCATAGTCTACAGATTTGGAGTTCCGAATAGAGTCATTACTTACAAAGGAACTCAATTTAAAAGTGCTGCATTCCAAGAATATTGCGAAGACCTCGTCATTCAAGTCAGCTATGCATCAGTAGCTCGCCTGACAAGTAATGGCCAAGCTGAGAAAGAGAATGCAGAAATATTAAAAGGACTCAAGACATGCACATATGAGCGCCTGAAAAAGCATGGAGCCAACTGGATCGAAGAGATTCCGTCTGCACTGTGTGCAAGTAGGACTACACCTAACCGGTCAACTGAAGAGACACACTTCTTCTTGGTGTACGGAGCTGAAGCAGTCCTTCCTCCGGAGATCACCTTGGGATCACTCTGGGTCTGGACCTTCGATGAAGCCACGCAGGACAAACTCCAGCATGAAGACCTTGACCTCGTCGATGAGGGAAGGCCAAGCAGCGGTTCAGAATGCGCGTTATCGCCAAGCGCTCCAGTGCTATCTTCAAAGGCATGTGCACAACCGACAGCTCGAGGAAGGCGACCTGGTGCTGCGGAGAATACTAACTTGTGAAGGGATGAACAAACTTTCCCCCAGTTGGGAAGGTCCCTTCCGGGTGATCAAAGTATCCCGTCCCGGATGCGTTCGCTTGGCAACTAGGAATGGGACCCCGCTTCCAAATCTTTCGAATTTCGAGCACCTCGGTAAGTTCTATTCTTAGTTTCACGAAGGTGAGTCTGTAATTACATACATTGTATGTTATAAAGTCAACATACAGAGTCGGGTAGGTCCTCTGAGAGAACATCCGGACCCCTTCCGGGAGGGTAAGATAAGTTCAAGCAACACTTGATAAAAGTGTAGCTACCCGCCCTAGGCTAGAACAAGAAGTATAACACATTTAGCCTAGTTTCGAACCCTAAGTGTGTCCTTGTCTCCCCTATAATTTGGACTTATAATGAAAGACATTCTTGTGTGAAAACAGACTCCACATGCATCTACTTTGTACAGGCTCATTCTATCGAATTATCTTTCTTTTCCTTCTTGTCTATAATAAAGATGTGCAATTATTGTTGGCTTTTAGTCCAAGTAATTCATATGTTATGCAAGTTGCATTGTTGATTTCTCCATAGTTTAATATGTTGGATGGTATATTCGCCTGAATGCCAAGCCAACATAGGTCCGGGGTGAGCTATCGACTTAGTTTGGTCCTGCACCCTAAGTACGCCACTCTACCTACATCTCGACAGTCCTCAGTAAGGCGGGTCCAGAAGACATTCGAATCTGAGGAAATTAATTCAATGTGCTTGTTTATAAAATGAATTATTATGGATCTAATGTTCCAATAAGAATAGTAAGACGCAAATGAATTATAGATGAGAAGACAAATTTTACTGTTTTTCTTGACTTTAGTGTGTAGGAAAGATGGTAATTTCATGCCGATAGTGGAAAATGCCGAAGCTGCTAAGCTCCGACATTCCCCATGGAGGCCCGCCGCCGACATCCATTCGCGTAAATAGTGGGCGCCGTCGGACCCATCTAGCTCCGACAACCCCTAGGGGGCCCACCGCTGACGAAATAAAAGCTCCCTTGAGAAGTAAGAGATAAAAACTTTGGACCTAAAGTCTATGAGTTCGAAGCGCTCAAGTCTTCAACACATAGTCAAATCCTTTTGGTACATGTTCGCAAATAAATTGTGTACGTCTACCAGGGGGCAAACAAGATGAAGGATAATGTATTGAAGACAAAATGGAATTCAATCATTCAAAAAGTTTGGATTTCATTCATATGAAGATTGGATATTACAAAATTGGGGAAGTTACAAGCGAAGTAAGGTCCTAGGTCCGACGGAAGTATGAGGAAAATTTCTGGGCAACCTCTTGAACGCTGGCCTTAGGGGCGTCCTCCTCTTCAGCGAGGGGCCTTCGAGCACCGGATCCAGAGGGAATTGGTGATCTAGGCTCTTGTAACACGTCAGCACATATTCTGCGACGTTCTTAGACAATGATTTCCCCTCTGTTTTTAGCTGGTCCAAAATGATGTCTCCCATTGCGTCGAGTTTGCCACTAGAAGAGTTGAGAGCCACCAGCGCTCGGTCCAGCTCCAGCTCTGGATTGTCCGGACGCACTGGACCGAAGCCTAGCGGCATCAACGCATCATTGGCTCGCCCCAAGAAGTCCCATACCTGTATGGACTCGGCTCCCTCAAACTTTGCAACTCCTCCATTGATCTCCGGGCTACAACAAGCTCCAAACCTTCCCGAGCAAGGCGCTCAACCACTTTGGCATGTTGCTGCATACTCTCAGCAACATGCTTTTCGCAGTCGGCTAGCTCCATCCCCCGGAGGTGGATGCGGTTCTGCCACTCGGCCAGGTCCTTCTCCCTTCCCCTTACTTTCCCTTCTCTGGCAACAACATCAGATTCTCTTTTTGATAGCTCCTGCCTCAGTTTCCAGTACTTCTCCTCCTCCTCCTTACTCCACAGATCAAACTTCTTAGTGCGATTTGCCAAATTTTGCCCAGCCAGAGTCAGCTTCTGACCGAGCTCCTCCTCTCTTTTCAAAACATCCTCCTATTGTTCCAGGAGTTTCTCTTCCCTAGCCTCGAGGTCTGCTCGGCACTTCAGGAGAATCTCGTTTAATTCATTGAGTTTGTCATGATGTTCGTCAGCAGTATCATGATTTTCCTTATCTTGTTCGAGAATCTACCGACAATTGGCATCGAGGGCCCTTATAGCAGCCTCCTTCTCCTCTAGTAACTCGCACCAATGTTCCAATCAGGCCTTTTCCTTCTCGACCCACTCCTTTTGGTTTGCAAGCCTCGTCTGTGCAAGCTTAGTCTCAAAGTGAATCCTCTTGCACCAACGCCTCAAGGTGTGGAACTCTTCTTCGAGGACCTTGTTGTCATGGTCAAAGGTCAGTTGGACCTGTCGGAGGCTCGAGCAAGCATTGTCAATAGACAACGCCAAAGGAATAGGCTCCGGACCTACCGGGGTCATCTCCGCGGCTCCAGATGATCTTCAAGAACAAAAATAGGATCCCATGCGACAAGCGAGGTTCCCTGAGCTTTTATGGCATTAGGGCCGCCCTTTGGGAGCTCCTCTGTCATTGCTGAGTAAGATCCCGCTAGGGGAACTTCTACCTCTAGAGCTGATGTCGATGGTCCTGCTGTTGGGTCTTCAATTGCTGGCACCGCGAGTGGAGGGTCTGCTGCTGCTTCCTGAGGACGTTTCGTCTCGAGTACAGACATCTCTAGAGCGATTACCTCCAAAGCAGTTGTCGGAGCTTCATCCAAAGCAACTTCCACCGCCGGCTGAGGCGCCGGTACATCAATCACCTCCAGCTCAGCTGTCGGAGCTTTAGGCATTTCTGGCTTTGCAGCCAGAGCTTCAACTAACTCCGGCACAGAGGCCAAAGCTTCGGGCACCTCCGGCTCAATCGCTAGATCTTCAGCCACTTCCGGCAAGGGCACCGGATCTTTTGAGTACCTCCAGCTCAAGTGTCGGGGCATCAGACACCTCCGAATCTTACTTCGGAGCTTCAGTCTTAGACGCTGTTGCTGGTGGCGCAACTTCATCTACTTCTACCCCGTGGTCCGGCACTACCACGGGGGCTTCTGGTGTCTCTTCCGGATCTAAGTCCATGACAGCTGGCGCCAGAGCTGCCATGTCTTCTGCCGCTGCCTGGGGAGGATCAATTGTTTAAGTCAAAGCTTCAGCATGCACAGTTCCAGTCGTTTTAGTAGATGCCGAAGCATCGGACTTTTTCTTGTCACCCTGGGAGCAAAAGGTCAAGAAGATTAAAAAATATAATAACAACAAGAATAGCATTTCAAGATAAGATGGCGATGCTTACCTGGGGATGCTACCACCCCAGTCGCCACGGAATCTCTTCTTCTGGGGTCCTGAGTCGGAGCTCACCAAATTTGGTGAGACAACAACTTCGGACTTTAGTCGGAGGCCATCTGTAGCAGCTGGAGTCTTCTCAGCCAGAACACTCTTCGGCTGGAAATGACCTCCGAACCCGAAGCTCACAACTTGCACCAGAGCTGGAGTCAGCCTGCCGGATCTTGAGTCCCTCGAGGGCGCTGGCACTAAAGCAAGTGTGGTCACCGAAGGTCTCCTCCGCCGGGGACAAGGGGCTATTGTAGTTGGAGTAGACCCGATGGAGCTCCCATCAACATGCCTCAACTTCCTCTTGTAGCTGGAAGATTCGACTGGCTCCTTTCCCTTGCCCTTGCCGATGTCATCAACCCTCTGGCTCGGAGTAGGGGTGACCACCCCCTCGGAAGCTCGAAGAATTACAAACCTGGAGGTCCTGCGCTTCTCCACTTCACCGAGGTTATCCAACATCGGCATATTCCTCTGGAGCTCCATGTTGAACTCTAGAGTCATGTTCAAGGGCAGGAAAGCAGCGTGCGGAGTCAAGGCGCCATCATCGATGGACCCATTCTGAAACTTCTTGAAGCGGAGCCTCAAAGCTTCGTCATCCAAGTTAGATTTCAAACCCGTTTCAATTCGGTCGTCATCCATCGCACTATTGAAGGCCCAGGCGAGCTTCTCCCTTCTCTTCTTTGGAGCCCACCTGTTCACCAAGAAATTCCCAAAGACCATCTAGGGGGTCACTGCACCCTCCACACATTCTTGGATTCTGGCCAGGACAGGCTTCAATGCATCCGATAGCTTCAGAACTACGTTCCAGGCATTGGTGTCAATGTTGGGGAGTCCTTGGGGCAGCTCCAGACTATCGTGTTCCTCTATTGCAATGACAACCCAGTCTTTCCTCCAGTCATCCCATTTGCCGGAGGGGAATGAATTCACGTACTTGAAGGGGCAGTTCTTGCACTTCACAAAGTAGTAGAAGTCGAGCAGCTATGTCCCCTTGCCGGTGGTATGGGTTGTGAAGAAGGTCTGGAACAGCTCGATGTAGGGAGGCACGCCCACCCACATCTCACAGAAGTAGATGAAAGTCGCCACTACCAGGAGGGAGTGGGGGGCCGAGATCATGCAATTGGAGGCCGTAGAAGTCCAGCAGCATCAAGATGAAACTTGGAAAACTTGTGATCAGTCCCACCATGGCGTACGCTGAGAAGTACACCATCTCGCCACGGCGCTCCTTCTTGAAGGGAGCTAAGCAGTCACTGGACCATCCCATGAAGGTCCGGACCTTCATCGGATTATCCTTGCTCTGTATGCGGCTTTTGGGAAGACCTAACTCCATTGAAGCAATGTGGAGTGGAACAAGAGAGATCTAGGCAAAGGTTGGGAGGCTCTGAGCGCTAGTTTGATCGAAAGCGTATAGAGTCCTAAAACCATGCGGACTTTCCTTCTTAAGTAAGCCTCTATGACGCTCGAATAGAAACCGCGACAAGAGCAAGGCCATATTACAAAGAATCTACCCTGTCGATGACGAATGGGCCAGGGGCCACTTCGACGGAGGAGTCGAGGTTATTACCCCAGGCGAACCGTTGTCATGATGGGCGGCAGGAAGCCCGAGGACGGCTGCCTGACTAGACGCTTGGAAGCGATATGTTTTTCATATTGGGAACTGGCGACCTTCAATTGTGTGGGATCCACACTCAAAGATCTCATTTGCCGCATTCAAAACCAGCCACACGGCGATGGCTCAACCCCGGACCATCGCCCCAACAGTACAATAGAATACCTTTGAAGTCACAACGCGGGAATCGAGGATGTCCCCACCTCTAGTAGAATAACATAACCCAAAGGGTTTCTCCCAGAGGTGGGCCCTGGTGCCACTGTCGTTACGCTGCGTATCGGGTACCCCATGATACCGCGAGAAGTGCAATGGAGTTCTACCTGTCAAAGTTGAAGACCTCCGTAGGCCCCGCGTGTCACCCGACACTGGACCCGCCTCCTTCATATGGGTAGCTCTGGCACTACCACGTGTAATATAAGACCAGAGCAAAACTCCTTACAGAGAGGAGCTCTGTGCTTGACACCTGTACAGTGACCCTGGACCTAACCCTTAGTAGAGGGAAGCTCCAGTACCACCATGTGTGTAGCGGCTCCGGATCTACCTCCACACGAGGGGAAGCTCCAGATCTGCCACATGTTGAACCTTCGGACCTACGCTACTAGCGGGAACACTGACAGATCTCCAACGGCATGAACATTCAAGGGACAATGATTGCTACAGTTACAAGGCCTGATTATGTGCCATTAATGCAATATTAATGGCGCACAATCAAAAGACCCTTAATACTGGTAACGCCACCATTAAGGCACGTTATCATGCTATTAGGGTACTTAAACACACTTACTTGTGCATTAGGCAATAATAACCATCGGGGCCACATATTGGGCCAGGCAACTCATGTAACAGCCATACCATGGTCTATAAAAGGGATGTGATGCAAGAAACAAGACAAGCAGGCTCATACGCACGCAAGCACCAGCAAATCTGTAATACAACAACACACAACCCGTGGAGTAGGCTATTACGCTCAGGCTGCCCGAACCACATAAATCATATGTGTCATAATCTTGTCTAAGATCTCTGCGCGCTCAAACTGATACAAGAACCTCCGGGAGCTACAACTTAGTAGTACCGGGGGAAGTGTCGTATGTACGCTTTAACAGCATGCTTGTGTCAATTTGAAGGGAAACCCATGATAGGTGTTTACTAGTCTTGTTTGACAATCCTTGTAGCTTGGAATATACTATAGAGAGTAGAGGGTCAGGGCATTTTTACCGTTTTGCTTCGTTCTAATTAGTTGGGATGGGAAAATAACCAACTGGCTTCATCATGAATTGATGATCTTATGGATGATGTGAATTTATGAATGTGGTTAATTTGTAACATGGTATTGGGAGATCTAATCCATCATGGTTTGTCGATTGGGTTGGAAGATATGGTGCTTTCGCTTGCTTTAGATCTAAGGTCCGATTCTTGGAGCAACAACCCAGGTTTTACAGTGCCACCACAGGGACAAATATGGGTGCGGCTTAGCCAATTAATTAGGTGTATTGCCAGCATTATTCAGATCATTTGAGGGACCGGGGAATGAGAGTCGGTTGGGTTTGCAATAGTGGCGGGACTGCCCTGGGATTCGAACAGCACAAGAGGGGGCTCTTTATTGGATGTGCTCAGTTGGAGGCATCACCATCGGTGAAACCTTAGTGGGTCTGAATATGCTGGTAGTCAATTTCTAAAGGCTATTTTGTGATCTCTTGGCCGCACACCGAGGGAAGTCTTTAATGTGAATGACGGGACACGGGCATGATGGAGGTTCCTTAGTCACTGAAAGGGGACGAAATAACAAACTTGTGGGTGAAGTGGTACAACCTATGCAAAGTGTTAAAAAAACAATCATCCTAACCATGCTCCCGGTGATGAGCGACCCTGACCCTAACATGATTAGAGAGTACTTGGGAAATTGGTATTTGGGATGGTTTAGTTGTGGTTATAGGTTGAGTTGTGATAAATGAACATGGTTGGTGATGATGGTGAGAAATTGGTATATGGATGGATAAACATTGATGGTTGCTATATGTTGGTAAAAGATGATAGTAGATTCATATTATCTTAATTATTTGAAATATTATGTAATTAATTCACATAGACATCTTAGTATGATTTTCATGTGTTTTAAATGTACTTTTCAGCTAAAAGCCATTATTTTTTATCATCCCTTGTTTAAGCTAAATGTACTTATTTTCGCACACTTGCTGAGTACGACATGTGATCACCCTTGCAACACCCCAACCAACAATTTCAGGTGATGTTTGGGAGTTCCCTGAAGATAATGTGGGGTACTAGGTTGTGTGCTGTCATCGACGCACGTGGTTATGCTTGGAGCCGCACTACCCCATCTGCTTAGTTTATATTATTTCCGCTGGATTAGTGTTAGTAATAATGATCATTAGAGTTTGTAATTTGGGGATTATTTGAATATTGTAATAAAAGTATTTATTTACTAGCCGTCCTATGGTAATTTTCGTATATCGTTTGGGATGCACTCGTGCATGTGTGTTGAACATACTGGGCACACATATAGGTCGCACTGGGTTCATTTTCGGAACCCGGTGTCACACCAGTGCTATTCAATGAAAATGAAATGATATCTTATTTTTATTTTTGCAATTTGACATATAAGATGGACCGACGAGCATGGATGTACAACATTCCAAGACCTGATCCTATGTACATTCAAAATGTTGCAAACTTTATTCCAACGTCCAAGAGACTTGTGAAGATGCAAAAGATAGATGACATATTATGTCCATGTATCGACTGCGAAAATAAGATTGCTTGGATAGATACTATAGTAATCCAATCTGATTTGGTGAAAAGAGCTTTCAAAAAAAACTACACAATATGGGCAAAGCATGGTTAGATAGATACACATGAAGTGGATAAAGATGATGAGAAAGGTTCTGGTGGCCATAATGCTCATATCGATGATGGTAGTGACAGTCAGGATGATGATGACGATGATGATGATGAGTTTGATTGTGAGGAGATGTTGCGTCACATCGAACCACATGTATTGATTTCTATAGGAGCAACTAAAGGTTTAAGTAAAATAGAGACATTGCAGGACGCAGCGACGGAGCTTTGATATGATGAATCAAAGGGTTGTTATAAAGAGTTTACTACGTTGCATGCAGTTCTAGAACTACTTAAGTTGAAAGCCGGACATGGATGGTCCAATTGTAGTTTCTTTTATCTTTTGAATCTTTCGGCTGAAATTCTTCAAAATCCCAATAAACTGCGCAGAAGCACTTATAAAGCGTAGAAACTTCTTTACCTGATATCACTAGGTGTGACAAAAATACACACTTGTGAACCATTGTATTCTGTACCATAAAGAGCATGAGCTCGCACCTAGATGCCCCGTCTGTGGTGTCAGTAGATACAACAAGGACTACAATCACCAGTATGTTACCAACATGATTAAGACCCTGAAGAATAAGAAGAGTTTGATTGGCCCTAAATGTGACGATGATACTTTTGACGATGCAGGTGGGAAGAAAAAGAGAAAGATTCCTACCTTGGTGACGTGGTACCTTCCAGTAATTGATCACGTGAAGCACTTGTTCTCAAACACAAGGGAGGCTGAACTTATGTGTTGTCATTTCGAACAGCGCAGGATGAATGGTAAGTAGATTCAACACCGTGATGATGCAACACAATGGGTAAGTTTTGATATTCAATGTCCAGAGTTCGCAAAGGAAATCAGAAATGTAAGATTTGCGTTAGGTACAGATAGAATGAATCCATTTGGTGAAAAAAAGGAGCATACACAACACCTGACCTGTAGTCTTAACATTGTACAACCGATCGACCTAGTTTTTCACAAAAGAAAATACATTTTGTTATCTATTCTTATCCAAGTTCTAAAACAAGCAGGCGTTAAAATTGATTTATTCTTGGAATCTCTAATGGAACATATGTGGCGAAGCTTTGGAACGAAGGGGTACGTACATGGGATGAGTAGAAGCGGGAGTGTTTCATGCTAAGAGCAATGATATTCATTTATTATCCCGGACTCTTTACATTATTGGGACAAATGGAAGGGAAGAAAGGTTGTGTAAGGTGTGTGGATGGAACTAGTTTTTCGTACATCACTTCATCCAGAAAGACGGTGTACATGAGACGCAGGCAATTCTTGACAGATACACACAAGCAACGGAAGATGAAAGAACAATTTGATAACAAAACCAAAAAAGATGTTGCACCAAAACCTTACACTGGAAAACTCGTGTTCGAAATGGTCAAGAACATTCATGTTGATTTTGGTAATGGCGAAAATGTAAAGGAACAAAGAGAAAGAAAACTACATCTTTGGGTGATACATCTGACACGGCTTTCAAGAAACAATTGACTTTTTCAAGTATCTTCCATACTGGAAGGACCTGGAAATTTTCTATAGTATTTATTTAATGCACGTTATAAAGAATGTATTTGACAACATCATTGGAACCTTGCTAGACATGCCGAGGAAAACAAAGGACAGATTAAAATCATGTATGGAACTCGTAAATCTTGATATAAGACCCGAGCTTCACACGATAGATAAGGCCAACGAGAAGCATTACATTCCCCCAGCTAGCTATAACTTGAATCTGGAGGAGAAAAATGCAATTTGCGAATGGTTGCATGGGATCAGAGTGCCCACGAGTTTCTCATCCAATATTCGCAAATAGTCTCGATGAAAGACTTGTCTCTATTCGGCTATAATTCTCATGACTGTCAGATGATGTTGACAGTGTTCCTTGCCATTGCAATGAGGGTTGTCAAACCAAAGCATATAAAAGTTGTCATCGCACGTTTGTGTCACTTCTTCAATGCAATATCATAAAAGGTGATAGCTAGTGAAGACTTGGACTATTTGTAAATATTTATTGTCGAGACTATGTGCAAGCTTGAGATGTGCCCCCCCCCTAATCCTTTTTACATGCAAGTACACCTAATCATACCTCTCTTGGATCAGATAAAAGCATTGGGGCCACAATATTACATCATATGTTTTTATTGGAAGGATATTTTGAAGTATTAAAGGGTCATGTGCGGAATCATTCTCACCAAGAGGGTTCAGTTACGAAAGGATACACTACTGAAGAAGTGATCGAGTGCTGCATTGATTACATCAAATATGGAAAAAATATAGGTGTGCCTATATCAGTACATGAGGGTAGAATACGTGGGAGAGGCAAAATGGGTAAGATAACTTTTATCGTTCAAGATTACAAATTAGTACATTGTGCACATTTTGGTTTACTGCATCATCTCGGTATAGTTGAGCCGTACATCGAGGAACACCAAATTGAGATTCGCAGAGAAAACCAAGGTTGTAGAGAGGACTGGATCATGAGAGAGCATAGAAGCCGTTTCACTGAATGATTAATGGACAAAAATATATCATATGGAGACTCTATTGGAGAGGCAACAATGAAGAAGTTAGCTTCTGGCCCATCTCTTTTGGTGACATCATGGGAAGGATATGACATCAATGGGTACACATTCTACACTAAGGAGAAATATTCTAACAGTGTTGCAAATAGTGATGTTCATATAGAGTCTTATGATCCACAAGGGCAGAAGACCACATACTTCGATTTGATAGAGAAATTTTGGGAACTTGATTATAGCGAAAGAATGCAAATGTCTGTGTTCAAGTGCCAATGAGTCAAACATTCTGAAGGTGTGAAAGTGGACAACTATGGGATGGCTCTGGTAAACTTGAATAAAGTGGATTATAAAGAAGACATGTGGGTTCTCCCGATCGCGTGGCACAAGTTTTTTATGTATAGGATCCACGAACTATGAGAAAGCATGTACTTGTTTTTTGAAAGCAAAATATTGTTGTGGTTGAGAATGTGGGAGATAATGATGAGGAATATAATCAATATGAAGAGATGTACCTTTTCACTGATCCAGAAAACATTAAGAGCGTAGAAAGAAGCATTAAAAAGGATTTGAAACCCTATTTGCGAGAATATGTCATTGCTGGAAAAAATGTATGAAATAAATTTCAGTTGCCTCACACAAAGAATTAATATAACTTATTATAGAATTTGGGAGATATTTTATATATTTGTAATAGTGTAATGAAGTTGTAATATATTGAATTTGAAAGACTTTGTTGAGTGTCCCTGCTCTGTTTTCTGCGTGCTTGTGCTCTATTATTTGAAATCTCATAATTCATAAGCCGTGGAACGTCATATATGAATTTCAAAGCCGACTGTGATCATCCGCTTCGATTTCTGCTTGCGGATCCTTCATAGGCGGTCCTTAAGAAAATTTTGTTTGTGAAAACATCAGGAACATCACAGGCGGTATTAATTGAAAACCGCATGTGACCAATGCACCAATAGGCGGTTCTTAATTAACCACCGCTTGTTAAAAGTTCTATATTTACCTAGGCGGTTGTGAGTTGCGAACTGACGGTGATATTTGATAATCATAGGTGGTTATTAAATCATTTGACATCAAAGGTGTATTTTTTTACGGGCCACCTGAGTAAAAAAATTGAGGTGGCTCTGAAAATGCTTTTGTAGTACTTGACGTCTAAAGACCAAAACCACTGAAGGAACTCGCCGTGTCTTGAATCAGCGCAGGTGTCGTAGACAGCCACCAGATGCCACACAGGCAAGAAGTAAACTAGATAATGGTGGAGTAAACACTACAAGAAACCTCGTTTTTAAAATAGTTTTCGACAGCTAAAGTCAGCCATCGTTAACAAGTCCATTATTTATGACGGTAAACCTAGGTCGTCAAAAACTAGGTCACTGGGTTTTATTTTTGACGATAAACCATCATTTTTTTATGGGCGTCGTCAACCATTGCATAATACCCGGCCCACCCGTGCCAAAATTTTCAGTGGTTGACATGGGCCATTATGAACAAGGCCAACATTTTTGACGACTAACCTAGGTCGTCGAAAACTAGGCTTCGGGTTCATTTTCAACGGTACGCCATCATTTTTTACATGGCCACCGTCAATTAGGGCCTAATACCTGACCCACCCGAGCTCGACGGATTGTACTCCTTACACTCGTGGCGCCACACCTAGCTAGCTCGCGCTCGCCGCTTCATCATCGCGCCCGCTGTTGCTGCACCTGTCATCGACTGTCGCCGCGCTTGATCGCCATCGCGCACACTCGTTGTCGCCCTCTCTCCTTCTTCCATGCCAAGTAAGTATTCTCTCTCTTCCACCTCTACAACAGTCGCCACCCGACCCCCCTCTCACCCATTGCCTTACACGAGCCCCCACTCTCACCTGAGACCCCCTCTCGATGAACGCCAGTGAGCTGCCATCCACGCTGGCCTCCACACTCCCTCCCCGAGCCCCCCCCCCCCCCCCACCCACACCCGTCGGCCTCACCCTCCCTCACCCCTCCACGCACACTGCCCCTCTTCGAGCCCCCCACCTAACCCACACCCGCTGGCCTACACCTTCCCTCCCCCTCCCCGGCCCCCCAACCGTCACCCGCCGACCTCCATCCTAGTTACGATGTTAATTGCATGTTAATTTCTATGTTTATTTCTATTTCATGTTGATTGCTATGTTGATTCCGAATTTGAATGTAGCCCAAAGGGGGGTGAATAGGGTATATGATTCTTTGTCAATCCCTGAAACACTTAACAGATTGATCAAATAAAGTGAGATCAGACTAGTCCGGTATAGTGCAGACTAGTCTGGTATGAGTGGACTAGAAAGATCAAGATTGATCGATAAGTTCACTTCTAGGACCCTATGCGGTGGAAAATAATTGGCAACTTGGATGTATTCCAACAATGAAACAATGTATGGCAAAGATCATTTTTAATTCCAATGTTTTAACGCGAGTTACACAAGATTATGCAAACCCTAGAATATGATGAATGATAAAAAAAAAGTGGGCAAGACATGATTTCATCACGAGGTTCGATTCCACGGAGGAAATCTACGTCCCCATTAAGGAGTCCACGAAGGACTGAGTCTTCACCAATCCTACCCTCGTTGAATCACCACGGAGGCTGATTCACTTCCACTAATCACAAAGGGGCAAATAACTTGTTCAAGGGGCCTTCTCACAAGTTGAGGGCTCCCCAAGAATTACAACAATGAACACCACCAAACACAATCAAAAGATATACAATGAAATAATTAGAGTGTGCGAGAGATCAAACCCAAGAGCATAAGAAGTGTAGAACAAGTCTCTCCTTTGATCAATTGCTAATATTCAAAGATTTGATACTTTTAGGGTTAGAATGTGTAGAGAGATGTGAATTATGGGCTCTTGGGAGGTGTGACGGCGCAGTGGGTCGAGAGAGTTGGTTGTATGGCCATACACCTCTTTTTATACTAGGGTTTCCAAAAGTTACCGTTAGGGTTTGCGATGTCCAGACTAGTCTGTGGTGGACACAGACTAGTCCGGTGTGCGGCGTGTGAAAAACCCTAAGTATTGACGGATACCGGACTAGTCCGTTAAGGGACGGACTAGTTTGATTTTAGTCAGAAACTTTTCGGACTAGTCCGATGGACATCAGACTAGTCCGGTGTGATGAACACTTTGTAGGACTAAGGACAAGTCCGCACTTAGAGGGACTTGTCCGATTTATTTAGAGAGTTTTCCGACTAGTCTGGTCAATATTGGACTTTTACAGTGTTGTGCAAATGTGAAGGGTTGCAGACAAGTCCACACCGGGGGAGGACTTGTCCGTTTATAGTGAGAGAGACATCAGACTAGTCTGGTGTATATCGGACTACTCCGCTCTTCCTGTGAAATGGGCAGTGAGTTGAATTATTTGTTCACTTGAGCTCGTGGGGTGTTTTTCTCCAACACACTCCATACGAAAAATCTAATCTTTTCAGCTCCTGAGCTCTTTTCCCTATAAATCCTCATTCTCTTTCCTTTTTGTGCTTTCTTTCTCATTTCTTTAAAACCTGCAATCATCTCAAGAATTTTATTAGGATCTCATTGGTTTATCATTAATCAACCAAAACTCATAAGGATGCCTAGATGCACTTTCAATCTCCCCCTTTTTGGTGATTGATGACAACCAACTGAGGGTACGCAAATATGATGAAAAATTCAAATTTTCATAAAGTGTGCACATATGAATTTTGAGCAAAAATAGCAAATGTAAGAGTAATACATATGTGCACTCTTTATGGTGGGCTGCAAAGCTATGTGTGTGAGCAATAATATTGATGTGGATATCATAAGAGGCATAATCATAATAACATCACCAATCTCAAGCATACATAGCAGTTTTAAACATAAACCATTGACCATAAGCATAACATAGTCATCATTTCACAACACATGTCCAAAAGCATGAGAGAGCATAATAATATTTTACAAACTTAAAAGCATGACATAGTAGCAACAAAACACAAAGGGGGAATAGAGCTCTCTCTCTCAACCTAATGCTACGACCTAAGACCCCCCCTAAATCTCTCCCCATTTGGCATCAAGGCACCAAAAAGAAGGAGAAGAGGGATCTACTCGTCGTTGCCAGCTCACTCCATGCTATCGGTCCTTCCATCATCTTCGTCGTCAGCCTGAGGAGGAGGAGGAGGAGGAGAGAAACCACTCGTCGTGCCCTAAAGGCCAAAGTATGCAAGCTCGGAAGGAGAGATAGGTGGAAGCTCCGAGAAGTCAAAGAAAAAGTCCTATGAGATAACTGGAGACCCAATAGGCTCAATCTCCTGCTTTTGACAAATTTCTTTGACATTGTCCTTCATGTATCTCATTTGCTCTTTTCTTGCCTTTTTCATCTTATGAACCTTCATATCAGTTTTGCAGCAAGAGCCAAAGATAGCTTCCAAGTACTTCATGATTCCACTAGCGGACCCTTTGCTAGATGAGGGGCCCTAGTGCTCGAGGAAGGCCTTGTATCTTCTTGAGCTTACTCCGGGTGTTTCTCACTCGAGGCGGGTGAGGGAGCAGCTGGGAGAGAGGCTTGAGGAGGCTTCTGAGGCCTCTAAGGAGTATGCTCCACATCGTTCACAAACTCAATTCCTGTGACTTTTTCAATCATGAACATCGAGTATGGTGCATAGCCACAGGAGCGGTTTGGTGTGCAGGAGATGTTTACCATGCCATTCCAGATGTAATCGAAGATATCAAACTTCCTTCTTCTTCTAATCACTTTCATCAAGGTTCTCAAGTAAACTTGGACACTCCCAACATCTCCATCCTTTGGAGCAATTGTCTTTCAGAGCACTGTGATGCCCGGTTTCGGAAATGAACCAAGCTAACGCATATGTGTGCCCAGGGCGTTCATCACACATACACGAGTGCAATCAGAAACGATATACAGATAATTACCAGAGAACAAGATTAATCAACCAAATTTTATTACACAAACCATATTATCCTCGATTACAAACTCTAATGAATATTTGTGACAAGTTCAACTAATGCAGTGGAAATAAACTAATTAAGCGACTAAGCAAACTAAGCAAACTAAGCATAGGGGATACCGCAGCTCCAATGAACACCACAGGCAAAGCTGACGGTAGACACGGCCTAGAACTCCGCAATATCGCCATTAAACACCCAATCCTGACCTGCAACTGTTTTGGGGGAGGGGGATTGCAAGAGTGAGTACATGTCGTACTTAGCAAGTGTGGAAAGTATGACATGTGGCGATGACAATAATAATGGCAAAGTGCTTAAAAGTACATTAAAACATTTGAAAAGCAATATACATCATGTATAAGAATCAAACCCATCAGAATCATAAGTAATATCATAATACCAGTCTTAATTCATTACCAACGTCAATAATTCCAGATTCCACCATTTGCCAATAACCATATTCAATACCAGAAATTAATCCATAACCATAATACCAACCATAACCATCCCAAGTACCATCCCAATACCAAGTACCCTCTAATCATGGAAGTTGTCCAGGTGCTCATAACTGGGAGCACGACTATCATGATAGTTTTATTAGACTCTGCAGAGTTGGTACCACTTTACCCACATGTTTGTGATTTCATCACCCGTCGGCGACTAAAGAACCTCCCTGATGCCAATTACACTTCCTTTGGTGTATGTCCAAGAGATCACAAAATAGCCTTTACGAAGGTATTACTAGCCTATTTAGACCCCACTGAGGTTTCACCGGTGGCGATGTCTCCAACTGAGCACATCTTCAACCAAGGGCCCCCTCTTGAGCCATTCGGATCCCAGGGTAGTCCCACCAATCATCAACAAACCCAATACGACTACCCCTTCCTCGAGCATACTTAATGGTCCAAATAGCACTGGCAAAGCCCTAATTAATCAGCTACGCCGCACCCATACTTGGCCTCGTGGTGGCACTGTAATCCTGGCTTATTCTCGCATGAATCGGTCCTTAGATCTAAAGAAAGCAAACCACCATGACATCCAACCCATCCACGTATCAGGCTTGCTTATATCACCCATTACAATATCATATTGACCGGTTCATGTTAACCAAAATATCATTAATGCATAATTAAATGTGTAGTATTGTTTTCGCATCCCAATTAATTAAGCGAAGCAAAAAGGTAAAAAGCCCATCCTAACTCTCTACCATAATTCCAGGTGACAAGGGTGGTTAAACAAAGCTAGTAAACTTCCTATCATAGGATTCCCATCAAATTGACACAAGCATGCAGTTTTGCAAATAAAACATTTATTTGAAAAACAATATCAATATGCTTCAAGGACACTTGCCTTGCTCTTGTGGTTGATTAAGGTCAAAGCCTTCAAACTCTTGGTGCTGTAGATCCTCCGCGGCACTCTCTAGCGCAAATTCGTCTAATCCGAAAAATAAACATACAAGACAAGAAACACAATCAAAGAGTGCACATATATTACTCAATATGACATGACATGCATGATTGATGCAAATGCGAGGTAGAACTTGTTACTAGATTGCTTTAATGGTAAATAACTAATTCTAATAGCTTTTAACAAGTTTATACAGGTTTGCAGTTGATTAGATCAAACTTTAGAATCAATTCAACACAATTTAGCCAGGAAGACCGGACTAGTCCGCTAGGGACCGGACAAGTCCGCACTTTACGAGATCAGAAGATTAGGGTGTTCTAGATCGACGTAAATTTGGAGATTAGGGGTTGAATTCTCGTAAGAAAAGGAGAATAGAAGGTATACCAGGTGTTTAGGACTCCAATGAATCAACAAACTTGGAGGTAGCACTTGGATCCCGGTGATCTTGGGTTGGTGATGAACTTTGAGGTGAATTGGTGATGAAGAATGAAAGCTTGGTGGAGATCTTGATCCTCCTTCGTTTCCTCCTCTTCTTCTTGCTTGAGATCTTCTCCTCCCTCCTTGGTGGTGGCTCTCCACGAACTAGGATTTGGGTGGGGTGGAAATGTGGAAAATAGATGTCACACCAAGGGGTGGGGTTGTTTATATAGGGGTGGAGGGTAGGGTTAGATGGATTTCGAGTTTGAGAGGAGTAGAGGCCAGTTTAGAGTCCCTCATGGGCTCTAAAAGAGTTAGGCACTACGTGCTTAGGCCCACTTAACATGAAACCCAAGAAACAAGTCGTAAAATGAAAGATCAATTTGGAGTCGCGAAATATCGGACAAGTCCGAAAAGGACAGGACTAGTCCGAAGTCGTCCAGAGAGAAAATCGGACAAGTCTGGCCAAAAATCGGACAAGTCCGACTTTAAACAGAGAGGAAACCGGACAAGTCCAGAAAAAGTCCAGGGACTTAGCAAAATTTCATGGATTCTTAGAATATTGGACTAGTCCGCACAAAATCGGACAAGTCCGTTTTTAGCCAGAGAGAAATCGGACTAGTCCTCAGTAAAATCGGACTAGTCCGCACTTTCCTGCGTGTTAAGTGCGGTTTTGCTCCAAATCAATTTTAAATGCTCTGAATCAATTTTAAACTTGTTCCTCTTGTGGTGGGTTAGTGTTAAACATGTATATGAGTGTATGTAGGGCATGATGCATGAAAATGAGGGTGTTACAAACCTACCCCCCTTAAAATGAATCTCGCCCTCGAGATTCGACGTGAAAGAGAAGAGATAGGAAATTTCCTTCTTGAGATCATCCTCCACTTCCCACGTTGATTCTTTTTCTGTGTGGTGCTTCCATTGAACTTCACACCATCTAATAACCTTGTTCCTTGTGACCCTCTCCTTGGTTTCCAAGATCTTGACCGGTTTCTCAGCATAAGTCAAATCTTCCTCTAATTCCAATCCTTCCATTGGCACTTGTTCTTCCGGTACTCTCAAGCACTTCTTGAGCTGGGAAACATGAAAGACATCATGTACATCTGAAAGATGAGCTGGCATCTCCAACTTATATGCTACTTCTTCTCTTCTGTCCAAAATCTTGAACGGTCCAATATAGCGAGGTGCTAGCTTCCCTCTTATGTTAAACCTCTTATGACCTCTCATTGGTGACACCTTGAGGTAAACAAAATCTCCTATTTCAAAGGCTAATTTCCTTCTCCTATTGTCCGCATAGCCTTTTTGTCTTGATTGGGCAGCCCTCAAGTTTTCACGAATCATTTGGACTTGCTTTTCGGCCTCTTGCAACACATCCAGACAAAATACTTGAGTTTCTCCTGCCTCATTCCAGAATAAAGGTGTCCTACACTTCCTCCCATAAAGCGCTTCATACGGTGACATTTTCAAGCTTGCTTGGTAACTATTGTTGTATGAAAATTCCGCATATGGCAAGCTTTTGTCCCAACTTTTCCTATGCTTTAAAGCACAAGCTCTTAACATGTCCTCTAAAATATGATTGGTCCTCTCGGTTTGTCCATCTGTTTGAGGATGATATGCTGAACTAAAATTCAACCTCGTTCCCAAAGCTTCATGCAATTTTTTGCCAAAATCTGGAGTTAAATTGAGAACCCCTATCCGAGACTATCTTCTTAGGGACTCCATGTCGACACACAATATGCTCCATGTACATTTCGGCCAATTGTGCAGCTGTATATTTGGTCTTCAGAGGGACAAAATGAGCTGACTTGGTTAAACGATCCACAATTACCCAAATTGAGTCATACCCGGACTGAGTACGTGGTAAACCGACTATGAAGTCCATTACAATTTCTTCCCACTTCCATTCCGGGATCTTCAATGGTTGCAATAATCCATCTGTCCTTTGATGTTCTGCCTTGACTCGTTGGCACACATGACACAATGCTACCTATTCAGCTATGTCCTTCTTCATGCTATCCCACCTATAGCAAGCCATCAATTCTTTGTACATTTTCGTACAACCAGGGTGAATTGAGTAAGGTAAGTCATGTGCCTCTTTTAATATCGTCTCCCGAATATGCTTCACATTGGGCACAACGATTCTCTTTCCAAGCCATAAGGTACCATATTCGTCTTCATCAAATCTGAATTCTCTCCCTTCTTCGGTCCTGTCCTTGATTTCCTTGATCTCTTCATCTGCGGTTTGTGCCTCTCGAATTTCTTGCTCCAAGGTTGGGTTTAACTCCATCATCTCCACCTCATTTATAAATCAAAGGTTCAACCTTTCAAACTCCTTACATAACTCGGATGGTAACTCTCGAACTGTGAATTGATGACTTACTCCCTTTCTACTCAAGGCATCGGCCACTACATTGGCTTTTCCCAGATGATAGTTGATCCCCAAATCATAATCTTTGATGAGCTCCAACCATCTCTGTTGCCTCAAGTTCAGATCCGTTTGTGTGAAAATATACTTCAAACACTTATGATCCATATAAATTTCACACCTATGTTCAAGGATATAGTGTCTCCAAATCTTCAACGCATTTAACACGGCTGCAAGTTCTAAATCATGTGTTGGGTAATTCTGCTCATGTTTCTTCAGTTGTCTTGAAGCATATGCAACCAATTGACCTTCTTGCATCAATACACATCCAAGTCCTTGTCTCGATGCATCACAACAAATATCAAAACCCTTGCTCACATCTGGCAGTACCAAAACTGGGGTTGTTGTCAACCTCTTCTTCAACTCCTCTTAACTATTTTGGCAAGCTTGAGTCCATTGGAAAGCCTTTCCGTTCATTAGCAACTCTATCATTGGCTTGGCTATCTCAGAAAAGTCCTTGATGAATCTACGGTAATATCCAGCCATTCCAAAAAACTCCTGATCTCCTTTACATTTTGCGGGGGCTCCCACTTCAACACGTCTCTCACTTTTCCGAGGTCAACCAATACTCCTCCTCCTGAAATTGTATGACCCAAAAACGACACCTCTCTCAACCAAAACTGACACTAGTTGAGCTTGGCATACAATTGATGCTCTCTTAATTTCTGCAGCGTAAGCCTCAAGTGTTCCTCATGTTCCTTCTCATCCTTTGAGTAGATCATAATGTCATCAATAAACACCACAACAAACTTATCCAAGTACTCCATGAAGACCTTAATCATGAGGTACATAAAGTACGCAGGTGCATTTGTCAATCCAAAAGACATCACAGTGTACTCATAAGATCCATATCGTGTCCTGAAAGCTGTCTTGGGTATGTCTGATGGTCTAATCTTCATTTGAAAGTATCACGACCTCAAATCAATCTTAGAGAATACACAAGCACCCTTCATTTGATAAATAAGTCTTCTATGCGTGTCAAGGTGTACTTTTTCTTGATTGTTACCTCTTTGAGAGCTCGGTAATCTACGCACATCCTTTGGGATCCATCCTTCTTGTCCACGAATAGAACGGATGCTCCCGAAGGTGAAGAGCTAGGGCGAATAAAACCCTTCTCTAATTTCTCTTGAGTTTGCTTCTTGAGCTCCGCTAATTCCATAGGAGGCATCCTATACAACCTCTTAGCTATAGGTGCAGTTCCAGGTATTAAATCAATAACAAACTCAATGTCTCGATCAGGTGGCATAGCTGGCAACTCGTATGGATAAACATCCAAAAATTCACACACCACCGGAATCTCCTCAATGGCGGCACCGTCCATATGATTCAGCTCCAATTGCTTCGGTGCGGTTTGAGATGCTTCAAATTCTACGGTGATCCCTTCCTCATTGGTCAACTTCACCGTCTTCGTGGCACACTCAATAACTCCATTGTGCTTCCTCATCCAGTCCATACCAAGTATAATGTCCAATCCTTGAGAGTCCAAAACAATGAGGTTGGTGGAGAAGTCTACCCTCTTATTCTAAGGCTTACCTTTGGACATACTATATTTGTCCTCATCTCTCCTCCACGAGACTTATCCAATAGAGTCAACTTCATATGAGAGATAGGCAAACTATACTTGGCAACATACTTCGATGAAATGAATGAATGCGATGCTCCAGAATCAAATAACATAGTCGCGGGGTTGGAGTTGGCGAGAAACATACCAATGACCACGTCATCCGCTTGTTGAGCATCCTCCGTAGAGACATGGTTCACGTTGCCACGAGCAAAATTCTGCTGTCCATGGTTCCCTTGTCGTTGTCCTCCATTGGGTCTTGGGTTTTGCCTCGGTGCATTGCTTCCTTCACCAAGGCCTGACTTAGGACATTGATGCGCAAAGTGTCCAGCTTCTCCGCAAGTATAGTACTTCTTAACTCCACCAGAATTATTGGGACGAGCTTGGTTTTGAACACTTGCAGCAGGGAAGTTAGCACGAGGTGCAAAAGGCATTGGAGGCATAGGTGCTTGCATCACAGGGCGCTGTTGCACAAACTGAGTTGGGCGCGGTGCAAACCCAGGGCGTTGAGCAGGCGCAGATGGGCTGTAGTAAGGCGCATTGGGTGGCGCAAAGCGAGGGCGCACATTACTTCCTTGTTGCTGTCCTTGATATGGCGCCTTTCTCTTATTGTCTTGTTCCATCTCACGAATCTTGCTCTCAACCACAATTGCTTTGTCGACAAGCTTCTGAAAATTTGCATAGTCACAATTGAGCAATTGCACATGGATTTCGTTGTTCAAGCCTCTCATGAGCAAGTATTGCTTTCGGCTGTCCCGACTCACATCCTCAGGCGCATACCTTGAGAGTTGAGTGAACTTGTTGAGATATTAACTCACGCTTGATCTTCCTTGCCTTAAATTCTCCTTCTTGCCTCTTCAAGATCATAAGACCCTCGGGCACATAATGAGAACGAAAACTCTCCTTGAATTCGCCTCAAGTAATCCTCTCTTGATTCTCGTGATCATTGCAATAAGCATCACACCAATTCGCAGCTGCTCCAACAAGTTGATGACATGCAAAAAGCAACTTCTCCTGATCACTGCATTGGACAATAGCAAGTTTCCTCTCCACGGACTTGAGCCAATCATCCCCATCCATAGGGTCAGCAGCTTGAGCAAAGGTTCACGGCCTAGTCCTCATAAACTCTCCCAACCGGTTATGAGGAGGCGGGGGTGGCGGTGGAGGCATGTGGGGCTCATTGTTGATGTTACCAGCCTGCAGCTGTCCCATAGTATGTATCATGGTCTGCATGAGCAGGTTTTGCATAGCCAATAGCTGCTCAATGTTGATAGCTCCCAGAGTAGATCCATGTCCAATGTTTTTCTGAGGCACTCCATTGTTCTCCTCCTCATCATTGCCACCCCTCTAGTTGCGAGTCCTCACCATCTGGAGAAAAGCAATAGGTAAGAATTAGAAGACGTCCCCAACTATATGCATCAAGGGATATGAGACTAAATAACTAGCTACACTAGCTAGGTGGACCTGGCATTGCTAAAGCATCCCAAAATCCTCTATTAAGCACACAAGCAAACAATATATAGCAAACAACACACCAACCAAAAACACATCGATTCCTGAGTGCTCCTATGTGCTCTAAAGTGTCCATTCTATCTAGGCTGCATCCTACAGTCAACCTGTGGCTCTAATACCAATCTGTGATGCCCTGTTCCGGAAATGAACCAAGCTAATGCATATGTGTGCCCAGGACGTTCATCACACAAACACGAGTGCAATCACAAACGATATACAGATAATTACCACAGAACAAGATTAAATAACCAAATTTTATTAGACAAACCACATTATCCTTGATTACAAACTCTAATGAATATTAATGACAAGTTCAACTAATGCAGCAGAAATAAACTAATTAAGCGACTAAGCAAACTAAGCAAACTAAGCATAGGGGATAGCGCAGCTCCAATCAACACCATAGGCAAAGCTGAAGGTACACACGACCTAGAACTCTGCATTATCGCCATTAAACTCCCAATTCTGACCTGTAACTGTTTGGGGGGGGGGGATTGCAAGAGTGAGTACATGTCGTACTCAGCAAGTGTGGAAAGTATGACATGTGGCTTATTCAAATGACAACAATAATAATGGCAAAGTGCTGAAAAGTACATTAAAACATTTGAAAAGCAATATACATCATGTATAAGAATAAAACCCATCATAATCATAAGTAATATCATAATACCAGTCTGAATTCATTACCAACGTCAATAATTCCAGATTCCACCATTTGCCAATAACCATATCAATACCAGAAATTAATCCATAACCATAATGCCAACCATAACCATCTCGAATACCATCCCAATACCAAGTACCATCTAATCATGGAAGTTGTCCAGGTGCTCATATCCGGGAGCACGGCTATCATGATAGTTTTATTAGACTCTGCAGAGTCGGTACCACTTTACCCACGTGTTTGTGATTTCATCACCCGTCGGGGACTAAAGAACCTCCCTGATGCCAATTACACTTCCTTTGGTGTATGGCCAAGAGATCAAAAAATAGCCTTTACAAATAGATTACTAGCCTATTTAGACCCCACTGAGGTTTCACCGGTGGTGATGTCTCCAACTGAGCACATCTTCAACCAAGGGCCCCCTCTTGAGCCATTCGGATCCCAGGGTAGTCCCACCAATCATCAACAAACCCAATCTGACTACCCCTTCCCCGAGCATCCTTAATGGTCCAAATAGCACTGGAAAAGCCCTAATTAATCTGCTACGCCGCACCGATACTTGGCCTCGTGGTGGCACTGTAATCCAGGCTTATTCTCGCATGAACCGGTCCTTAGATCTAAAGTAAGCAAACCACCATGACATCCAACCCATCCACGTACCGGGCTTGCTTAGATCACCCATTACCATATCATATTGACCAGTTCATGTTAACCAAAATATCATTAATGCATAATTAAATGTCTAGTATTGTTTTCACATCCTAATTAATTAAGTGAAGCAAAAAGGTAAAAAGCTCATCCCGACTCTCTACCATAATTCCAGGTGACAAGGGTGGTTAAACAAAGCTAGTAAACTTCCTATCATAGGATTCCCATCAAATTGACACAAGCATGCAGTTTTGCAAACAAAACATTATATGAAAAACAAGATCAATATGCTTCAAGGACAATTGCCTTGCTCTTGCGATTGATTAGGGTCAAAGCCTTCGAACTCTTGGTGCTGTAGATCCTGCGCGGCACTCTCTAGCGCAAATCCGTCTAATCCACACAATAAACATACAAGACAAGAAACACAATCAAAGAGTGCACATATATTACTCAATATGACATGACATGCATGATTGATGCAAATGCAAGGTAGAACTTGTTACTAGATTGCTTTAATGGTCAATAACTAGTTCTAATAGCTTTTAACATGTTTTTACAGGTTTGGAGTTGATTAGATCAAACTTTAGAATCAATTCAACACAATTTAGCCAGGAAGACCGGACTAGTCCGCTAGGGACCGGACAAGTTCACACTTTACGAGATCAGCAGATTAGGGTTTTCTAGATCGATGTAAATCTGGAGATTAGGGGTTGAATTCTCGTAAGAAAAAGTTAATAGAAGGTATACCAGGTGTTTAGGACTCCAATGAATCAAGAAACTTGGAGGTAGCACTTGGATCTTGGTGATCTAGGGTTGGTGATGAACTTTGAGGTGAATTGGTGATGAGGAACGAAAGCTTGGTGGAGATCTTGATCCTCCTTCGTTTCCTCCTCTTCTTCTTGCTTTAGATCTAAGGACCGGTTCATGCGAGAATAAGATAGGATTATAGTGCCACCACGAGGACAAGTATGGGTGTGGCGTAGCTGATTAATTAGGGCTTTGCCAGTGCTATTTGGACCATTAAGGATGCTCGGGGAAGGGGTAGTCGGATTGGGTTTGTTGATGATTGGTGGGACTACCCTAGGATCCTAATGGCTCAAGAGGGGGCCCTTGGTTGAAGATGTGCTCTGTAGGAGACATCGCCATCGCTGAAACCTCAGTGGGGTCTAAATAGGCTAGTAAACCCTTTATAAAGGCTATTTTGTGATATCTTGGCCACACACCGACGGAAGTGTGAGACGGCATAATAGAGGTTCTAGTCATCGAAAGGTGATGAAATCACAAACACGTGGGTAAAGCGGTACAACTCTGCAGAGTTTAATAAAACTATCATGATAGTCGTGCTCCCGGTTATGAGCACCTGGACAACTTCCATTATTAGAGGGAACTCTGTATCGGGATGGTATTTGGGATGGTTATGGTTTGGTAATGGTTATGGTTTGGTAATGGTTATGGTTGGTTATGGATTTATTTCTGGTATTGAAAATGGTTATTGGCAATGGTGAAATCTGGAATTATTGATGAGGATGGTGAATTTCGGACTCGTATTATGATATTACTTATGATTATGATGGGTTTGATTCATATAAATATAATATATTGCTTTTCAAATGTTTTAATGTACTTTTCAGCACTTTGCCATTATTATTGTCGTCATTTGAATCAGCCACATGTCATACTTTCCACACTTGCTGGTTGCGACATGTACTCACTCTTGCAACCCCCCCCCCCCCCCCAACAGTTGCAGGTCAGGATTGGGAGTTTAATAACGATAATGCGGAGTTCTAGGCCGTGTCTACCATCAGCTTTGCCTGTGGTGTTGATTGGAGCTACGCTATCCCTTATGCTTAGTTTGCTTAGTTGCTTAATTAGTTTATTTCCGCTGCATTAGTTGAACTTGTCATAAATATTCATTAGAGCTTGTAATCGAGGATAATATGGTTTGTATAACAAAAACTGGTTAATTAATCTTGTTCTGTGGTAATTTTCTATATACTCTTTGTGATTTCACTTGTGTATGTGTGATGAACATCCTGGACACACATATGCGTTAGATCGGTTCATTTTTTGGAACCGGGCATCGCAAGCACTCTATTGAGAACCATGAAGAATGGTTTCATGTTCTTGGTTGAGGGAGGAATTTATTTGAAGTGAGTATCATAAAGAAAATCCATCTTGTCCTTCTCCAAAACACCAAGATTGTGAATCACAATCTCATTGCTGCCTGGTGTCCTCATGGTGCTGCAGCCTGACAAACTCATCATAAGTAACTATGTACTTGGATCCATGTGTCATCCAAGTCACTCTCTCTTCTTCATCGCTGGCAAAATAGCATGTAGAGTAAAACTGGGCTATCACTTCATCACTCCAGTTGTATCTAGAGGAAAATAGGTCCTTTAGACCATGCCTCATTGAAGCCTCTACCATCTCATGAAAAGCAACATAGCTCTTTCTTTCAAAGTGGCTCCACTCAATCCATTGGCTGCGGACCACTGGAATCTTGATTTGGGTGTACACAGTGTTGTAGTAGTTCGAGTGGAAGTGACTCCAAAATCTTGGGTCAGCTGCCTTTTTCCCACTGCTATAGGCATCATTCTTCCTTAGATTCCATGCTATGTCACTTCCTTTGCCATTTAACTTCTCCTCCGAGGGGTCCATATTTCCTTATCTTGGAGCTATCATATTGAGGGGGCCAATCGGGCCAGAGGCAACTCCTTTTCCTTTTCCCTTAGCTTGGCGAGAAGCAGTCGAGCTAGGACCAACCACATCTTTCCCTCTGGAAGCTGTTTTTTTAGCTAGAACCTTTCGCCGTACCCTACGAGGAGTGGGTGAGGGGTTAGCGGTACGGTCTTGCCTTTTCTTGGCGTGGACCGTCAAACACGAAGCAAAGTCTCTTTATCCAATTCGTCCTCTTAGTCGAAGATATCCTCATTTGAGTTCGACATTGTCCTAACAAGAAGATGATATATGACGATAAGAATTGGTTACAAGGGAAAGCATCGAGTTGAAAAATGTTGGGGTATTGTTCAACAAACACCAAACTTGTCCGTTGCTAAGGTGCGGACCAGTCCAGAGCACTGGACTTGTCCGCACAAATAACGGAATAGTCTGATATTTGGCTACTTAAACCCTAGCCAACCAAGTAATGGAATTCCTCAATGCAAAAGTGAAGTAGTGTAGTTGGAATACAAATAGGGAGGCATGTATTGATTGGAGGAGCTATGCTATTTCAGCAAAATCAAGGAAAATCGAAGGTTCTAGGGTTTGGATAGAAATTTACCAAATCCCTTGATTCGAGGTGTTGAAGGATTTCTTGATGCGGACTAGTCTGGGATCTTCGATCCCCTTGCAATGGAGATCGATTCCCACGGAGATTTGAGTGGATGTGATGGAGAACTCGCAAAATCGCCTTGGGAGCACTTGAGTGAGGAGAGAGAGCGTGAGAGGAGTTGTGAGGAGGAAGGAGAAAACTTTTGCGCCGGCCCTAGGGTTATGAAGTAGATAAGTCAGACTAGTTCAGACTACTAGAAAACTCAGCAGACTAGTCTGCAATGTGCGGACTAGTCCGGGGTAACCATAGACTAGTCCGTGGTCACATGGACTGAAAAATATAGGCCTTTTGTATATATTTGATGGTGCTTAAAAAGAAAAATAGGGGGCAACACACAAATAATTTTGACGAATATGATCAGTAAACATACAACAATCAAGCTATGCCATAATTCACCAAGATCAAGTAATTATCATAGTTTTTTAGAGAAAATAGAGAGGGTTGATTTTTCAACACAATCAACGTGATTTTGAAGATGGCATACAGGTATGCAAGTTTTCAAGCCACATTCCGAGCATCAAGGATATTTAGTTCATTTTGGAGCTCACAAAAGTGTTTTTCATCATGTGGCTTGGTAAAGATACCGGCTAGCTATTTTTCAGTGTTGACATGGGAAATGGCTATGTCTCCTTTCATTGAGTGATCTCTCAAAAAGTGATGCCGAATGTCTATGTGTTTCGTTCTAGAGTGCTCAATAGGGTTATGGGCAATTTTAATTGCACTCTCATTATCACAAAGGAGTGGAATACGGAACATATTGTAACTGTAATCCCTTAGAGTTTGTCACATCCAAAGGAGTGGTGCATAACAACTCCCGGCTGCAACATACTCCGCTTCGGCCGTCGATAAGGCAATGGAATTTTGTTTCTTGGAGGACCAAGAAACTAGGGATCTACCTAGGAATCGGCAAGTACCGGAGGTACTTTTTCTGTCTACCTGGCATCCGCCATAATCTGCATCGGAGTATCCAATGAGATGGATTTTTCATCATTTGGGACACCAAAGGCCTAGGTTGGCTGTATGAACTAAATATCGCAAGATCCATTTTACGGCTGTCAAACAACATACCTTAGGATTGGCTTGAAATCATGCACACAAACATACACTCAACATGATATCAGGCCTAGATACACATAAATAAAGTAAGGAGCCAATCATGGATCGATAAACCTTTTGATCCATGTTTGGTCCGTCATCATTGAGATCCAAGTGTCCATTTGTACTTTTTTTGGATTATGAACGACCCGTCCTTTTGTTGCTTCACTTGGAATCCCAAAAAGTATCTAACTCTCCTATCATGGATATCTCGAATCTATATGTCATAATCTTACTAAATTGTTGACAAAAGGATTTGTTAGTTGAACCAAATATAATATCATCAACATAGATTTGGCAAACGAAGAGATCGTCATCAAGGTGTTTAGTATACAAAGCATAATCAGCTTTACCAATCTTCAAGCCATTCTCAATCAAAAAATCTCTAAGGCACTCATACCAAGCTCTAGGAGCTTGTTTGAGGCCATAGTTGTGTGGACCGGAGTCCTGACATCCAAGGATCTCATTGGGTGGTGTCGTGCGATGCGAAACCCAACTATATACAAGAAAAGAACGAGAATGAAATACAATACCAAGTCTTTTATTTATAAACACAGCAGAAGTTTTACAATTTATAACGTAGGAAAGAGGTCCATACATCATACTATGCTCTCAGCACTAGCTATGCATGAGTAAAGCTGTCCATGCCCTCGGACGCTTTACACTAGCAACACTCACAGATTTCGGCAGCGTGCAGGGCATCCACTCAGCCGTGAACCCTAAAGGGGTAAGGCATCATTGTTAGGCCCTTCATCAATGATATAACCTACAAAAACTCATTAACTGCAAACGTGAGCATAAGGCTCAGCAAGACTAACCTGTCCCACTAGACATATGCAAGGTAAAGTCTAACCATAGGTAAGGAATAGCATAAATAGAGTCGCCTACAAGTGGATCCTTATAATCATGTTTTAAGTAGAAAATGACATTCCTCAGGCACAGCACATCATAGACTCCACAATCAAACAAGAAACGCTTTGCCGATGATATGACATGCCCAAAGCACATACTGCTATTACAGGATAAGTATCTGGAATCTGTAAACTTTTAATTTGCTATCTCTAAGCCACACAAGGTTGCAAAGCAATTATAATTCAATACATCATATTCTTTTGGCTTCTTCAGTATTTACTACGTCACGACACAATGAACAAGTGGTACTCTATTACCGCGAGGGATGGTGATTGCAATCAGGACACACCCGGCTACACGACACGCACACCCGTGTGGAAGACACCTACGTGCTCTCCTCCCCGCATCATATGTGGCCACCTTTCACCCAAGACCCCAATGCCGACAAACCTCTTCACCCCGAGCAAAAGGTCCCCTACACGCACATGTCGAAGTTGCACGCTAGAAGATTTACACCTTTGTGGCTTCACATCTCCATTCAATGACAATCGAGGGGTCTCCACACCACAGTGTGGAGTTACATCAGTTTATTGGGCCCCATTAACCCATTATGCAACCGGTACTGTTCAAACTTGCCCAGCGGTGCCGCTCATGGATCGGTCCTCAAGCAACTTAGGCAGGGCTATGCACCCGAGACCACGTCTCGTAGCTCTGTATTCAACCCCTGCCCGGTCTCGTATTCATCTCATAAGCCATTCTTTCAGCTTTCATCCCCATATGAACTGTCATTCCTATCTCGCGATTAGATTCCAACTACTCGACTTCTACCGGTATATCTATATCATTATCATTGGCAGTCCTACGCATCAAATTGTAAACCTTTCCAACACTCCCATAGGATTTGTCGATATGCAAGTGGAGTATCAAACATCTTATACATAATGCACAATATCAACTGGAGACGTAAGTGAATAAAATTGGAAAACTTTGAAAAGCTCTTAAATGCAGACCGGGGCTTGCCATAGTTTGCGACTCGATTAAATGTCAATTCATAGTGGTCCTCCTCTGAAAACTCCGCCAAGGACATAAAGTGGACACCCTGGCTTTCTCCTCCAAGTTACACTCCTCGACGATATCGATCACTACAAGACATGCATATAGAACATAAATGAATGCTAGTGAAATTATAATGCATATATAGTTCATAGCTTCTGACTAAGGTTATACTGAGTGAATGATCTTATTTGGCTTTGTTATTTTTATGGTTGATACTAGGGGCTATAATGGAGACTCTTGCAAGGAACAGGAGATGATCAAGGAAGTGTGTTTTCTCTAAAATTATGGCAAGCAATAACATTCCCAGAATTTTAGAGGAGAAACTGTAACATTAACATAGCCACCAGTTGACTATCAAGATAGAGGAGGTTTTAATGGTTCTAGTAAAATTGGTTTCATAATTTTCTAAGCATATATGATTGAGATATTGAATTTCAAAGTTGCTAAGAATTCCTGGAAGTATTTTATAATTGAAATAAGACTTTCAGTTATTATCTAGGTTTGGAACTGAACTTGGATTAGAAGATTGTGTCAATTAAATCTGAAACATTTACTGGAGTTGGTAAATGTCTAAAATAATGTTTAGGTTAAATTTAGAACATAACAAGGAAACTGAACATCTGTAATAATTGAATGATTGAAAAAGGCAATGGAAGTATACAGAAAATTATACAGGTTTTTATACCAAACCACTTGTACAACATGAAACTTCAGAGCATAAGGGTTATTCATAATTTTACTTGAAATTTTTAGAGCAAGGTTACTTGGATAAATTTAATTTAGAAGTTTGAATCTATTTATGGTTACAGTTCTGTTTTATAAGTGAACAGCAGATTGAAATTTGAAATTTGTATAAGTTAGACAGGCTCAATGGTGCCCAAACTTTTCTGGTAACCAAGAACAGGACAAAGTGGTTTATGTGAAATTTGAGGATTTTCCAGTGGACAGATTTTCTATTAAAATCCCAGGAATGTTTGGAGAAAAATAATTGTCCATAAATGAAAAATGATTTTCATGGACATTAATTGGTACTAACAGAAACTTGAGCTCAAGTGCTTTCAAACAAAATTAGTTTGAAGATTTTTTGATAATTCTACAGAGAGCTATGGATTTTTTATGTGGGGGCCAAATCTGGAATTAAATCTAAACGGGAAAGCTTAAATAATCCAGGGGGCCCACAGTTTTAAAATGGACCAATCGGGAGCAAGCCAAAAGGGGGCCACAGAGAAAACGGTGTACCAAAGACGATCCATGGACCGTACCAGATCCGGGGCGCGCTTTCCTTTCACCGACGAACGGGTCCCACTGCGCCTTCGTCTTCCTGGGGCCGGCAGCGCTCGGGCGGCGCTCGGGGCTCCCGCAGCGGCGTGCTCCGGCGAGCCTCGCCGGAACCGAGTTCCCAGCCACCGCAGTGCCTGGTTTTTGCCACCTAACCTTAAAATCATGCGCTAAACATGATGGTGGGGTCGGTGAAGCTTGCCGACGGCCGGAAACGGCGGCACATCGGCGGCGGTGGCGGCTAGGGTTCCAGCCATGTTGGTACCGCCGCCCCGTGGCTTAAACTCTTCGGAAAAGGCTTGGGAAGCCACTTGGAACCATGAGGGAGGTGATAGCGAGGTGCAATCGTCGTATAACCGCCAGCAAACAACCATCGACGGCGACAGAGACGGTTTTTCAATGGCGGAGGGAAAAACTCATGATTCTAGAGATCTGATTGATCATTTTTGGTGATCCCAGTTCGAGAGGGTGCGCAAGGAAGTGAAGAAACTATTCTCTAGCAATTGTGAAGAATAATTATGTGTGCACACCGAATTGAAACTGGAACCTAAAGAGTTCACATGCTTCGGCTGATAGTAAAACTTTAATAGTTTGCTCGATTTTCACGTAAATGAGGAACGGCTTTCACCGTCGTGCAAAGCGTGTCCAGGCGCAACAATTTTATGTTGTGGTCGAGAGATGATATGGCCTGAGTAGGGGGTGTGACGGTAGAACAGAGAGGTGACGGTGAGTCCTTCCCGAGGTCCACCGGCGGAACTGCAAAACCATTGTCGATGGTTGAGGAAACAACACTCAAGGTTCACTGGTTGTTAGAGAAGAGGGTGGCGTATCACTTCGCTGTTCAGAGCTCGGTGCGAGGACCCTACGGTTGGCCGGCAACGGCCGTGCAGCACCGGCGGTCAGAAATTTTGCACGGGAGCGACGAAGCAGCAACGCCGGGTGATAGAAGAAGAAAGATCACCGTAGAATGGATAAGGAGGAGCAGGGGAGTGATATTTGTAGGGCTTAAATGGCAAGAAGCTCGCTGGAGCTGCATGTCGTGCGCTGTCGAGCGGAGAAACGCCGCAGCAGAGGTCGGCAACGCCTCTGTTCGGCTGTGCTCGTCTAGTGACAGGTGGGCCCCACCGGTCATACTCACACCAGAAGATCTGCTCTAGAATCATGAAATTTTGTGGTTATGTAAAATGAAATATGCTGAACACATTGATGTGCTCAGATCTTATGTTCAAAAAAGTTTGATCAAATTTAAAAATTCAGATTTGAATTTGACTTGAAGTTGCTAAGTGTCTCAAATAACATAGCAAATGAAGTTCAAAAATCATGGAACTTTGCAGAGAGAGTATTTGGAATATTTGGAATCCATTGGTCAACTCAAATCATCATGTTAATTTCATTTGAACAGTAGAAAATTTGATTCTTCTGAATTCCCTCTTTTCGAGTTTGCATCAATTTGTTTTTCTCATTTCCTTCTTATTTTTTTTATCATTCGAAAATTTTTAGTCCTAACTGATTTTTTTGCATTATAGAAATTTGGGCTTTTACATTCCTGTCCCCTTAAAATAATCTCATCCCGAGATTACAAAAGAAAGACTAAGGGGGGAGATCTAGTGAACATATGCCGCTAACAAGTCCGGATGTTCGATCTAAGAAAATCCTCGCTTTTCCAAGTCGCTACATCAGCGGTATGGTTATCCCACAAGACTTTGTAAAAGTTTAACGTTCGGATTCTTGTGGTGCGAGTCTTTTCATCAACGATCTTGACCAGATTCTCAGGATAAGTGAGATCAGGTTGTAGAGCTTCAAGATCTTCCAGGCAGACTTCAGCCAAGGATTTGAGACATTTCCACGACTAAGAGATGTGGAATACATTGTGAATTCCAGAGAGAGATGCTGGTAACTCCACTCGATAGGCCACATGTCCGCATTTTTCAATCACCCCGAACGGCCCAATGAAACATGGAGCTAGTTTCCATTTTACTCCAAAAGGATGAATCCCTTTCATCGGAGATACACGAAGGTAAACGTGATCTCCGATGTCGAAGTGAAGAGGTTGACGTAGTTTATCCGCATAACTTTTCTGACGAGACTGAGCAGCCTCGAGATTGGTTTGGATCACTTGCACTCGTTCTTCAGCTCGTTGACAAGAACAATGCCACATATCACTCGTTCTCCGGACTCACACAAGTTCAAAGGTGTGCGGCACTTCCGGCCATAAAGAGCTTCATATGGTGCCATTTGGATGCTAGTCTGGTAACCATTGTTGTATGAAAACTCCGCTAATTGTAGATGATCATCCCAATTCTTACCATGGTCTATGGCACAGGCGCGGAGCATATGGCTCCACGATCTGAGATGATGGTGCGGGGTACTCCATATAAGCACATGATTCTAGCAATATACAACTCTACGTACTTCATTGCATGGTAGTTGATATTGACGTGTATAAAATGAGCTGACTTGGTCAATCGATCAACTATCACCCAAATGGAATCATGCTTACAGAATGTGAGAGGCAATCCAACAAAGAAGTCGATGCTAATGTCCTCCCATTTCCAGGCCAGTATGCTTTAAGGTTGTAGCTGTCCGGCTGTCCTCAAATGGTCGGCTTTCACTCATCGACGTGTATCACATTCGGATACATACTTCGCTATCTCTCGCTTCATCCAAAACCACCAGAATTTCTTCTTCAAATCTTGGTACATCTTGTTGCTACCCGGATGAATAGAGTACTTGGATGAGTGAGCTTCATCCAAGATCTTCTTTCGAAGTTCCATGTCATGGGGTACTACTATATGGTCTTTAAACCAAATAGTATCATGGTCATCACATCAAAAGCATTTCATCTCCCCTTTCTTCATTCTTCTCTGAATGTGTTACATGACCTTGTCTTTCTTCTGAGCCTCTACGATATCTTCCATGATGGTAGGAATGAGAGCCAGATTGTAGAGTGCTTCATATGGAACCAAGTATAAACTCAGTTCATCCTCTTCCATTGAAGTGATCGACAAATGATTGATATGAGACTTTTGGCTCAGCGCACCTGCAACCACATTTTCTTTGCCAGGATGGTAGTGGATCTCAATCTCATAGTATTTGATTAACTCCATCCATCTTCGTTGTCGCATATTCAAGTTCTTCTGGGTGTAGATGTATTTTAAACTCTCGTGGTCCATGTAGAGATGCACTAGATTGCCCAATAGATAGTGCCTCCACATCTTTAATGCAAGCATCACAGCAGCGAGCTCAAGATCATGAGTCGGATAATGCTGCTCATGGTTCCGAAGCTGCCGTGATCCATAAGCGATCACCCTCATATCTTGCATCAATACACAACCCAAACCAATCCTAGATCCATCACAATAAACGTCAAATTGTTTGGTTGTGTCCGGTTTAGCCAACACCGGTGTTGTTGTGAGGTGTTTCACCAAGGCTTCAAATGCTTCTTCACATTCTTTAGTCCATACATACTTTGTTCCCTTCTTCAGTAGTTTCATCATTGGTTTAGCTATCTTTGAGAAACTCAGAATGAACCTCCGATAATAGCCAGCCAAGCCAAGGAAACTGCGAACATCATGTACGGACTTGGGAGATTTCCACTTTAGGACTTGTACAATTTTGCTTGGATCAACTGCAATACCATTAGCCGAGATAATGTGCCCTAGAAAAGGCACTTGGTTGATCCAAAACTCACACTTGCTTAACTTTGCATACAGTTTGTGATCCCTTAACCGTTGCAGCACAATATGCAAGTGTTTAGCGTGTTCTTCTTCAGATTTAGAATACACAAAGATGTCGTCAATGAATACGATGACAAACTTGTCCAACTCAGGCATAAACATCGAATTCATGAGATACATGAAGTGAGCCGGTGCATTAGCCAATCCAAGGTAGATGACGAGATACTCATACAACCCATACCTCGTCGAGAATGCAGTTTTTGGAATGTCCTCAGGTCGAATATTAATCTAATGATAACCTGAACAAAGGTCCATCTTCGAGAATACCTTAGAACCCACTAGTTGATCGAATAAGATATCAATGCATGGTAGTGGATACTTGTTCTTGATGGTGACAGCATTCAGTGGACGATAGTCCACACACAACCTTAAGGTCTTATCCTTCTTCATAACAAACCATGCGAAACAGCCCCAAGGGGATGAACTTGGGCGAATAAAACCCTTGCTCAATAAGCCATTCAGCTGCTCCTTCAATTCTGCAAGTTCCTTCGGTGCCATCCTATATGGCTTCCTCAAGATTGGCATGGTCCCTGGCGCCAGTTCAATCTTCAACTCGACGTCACGTTCTGGTGGCATGCCAGGAAGATCATCAGGAAACACGTCCAGATATTCACGCACCACTGGAATATCCTCAAGCCTCTTGGCACTTGTGTGGTGCACCACTGAGACTCTTGGTGCAGTTTCCAAAAGATTTAAGGTGTTGCAACCGTGGAATTGAGAATTTAGTTGGACAGTCCACGAGCTGATATCAAAGATAGCTCCATGATGTGTTAACCATAACATCCCCATGATGAGGTCAATCTGCCGACCTTCAAAAATGATGAGGTTCAATGGATAGATAATTCCACCCATGCACAGAGGTGCTCGAGAAACAACCTCATTAGCTGAAATATTGCCTCTAGGTGAACTGATACGGAATGGATGTGAGATATTCACAATTGGCACTTGATGTTTTAGCACAAAAGACTTGCTCACAAAGTTATGAGTAGCTCCAGAGTCAAACAAAACGACTACTGGTTGATCATGTAAAGTAAACATGTCTGCTAAAACAGGTTCTCCTTCTGGAATGTCCGCAATTGGAGCATAATTAACACTGGCAGCCTTCGATGAAATTTTCTTTTTATGTTTATGGTGCTGATCAGTATTTTTGGAAAAGGACAACTGGACACAGTCATGTTCCGCCTTGCGACGTTCTTGTGCTCAATGCATCCTCTGATTTCCACTGAATTGGGGTGGACTAACCGTGCACATCTTGCAGAGATGGGGGTGCAAGATTGAGATCATACTGCTACGGTGGAGGACCAGGACACACTTGCACGCTTTGATGAGGTGCAGATAAAGTCTCCACTAGATAGGAGTGATACCGAATCTGCTGTGGTTGCTCACTCGACCAAAGCCCTCGACCGGATGGTAAGCAATACACCGCCCAATCCTCCTGAGGAACATCACTAATAACCTCCTGTGATGTCTTCCTCTTCCTCTTCTCTGCCTGATAGTGAAGAGTTGCATCCTCCTGAATAATAGCGGCATCAACCAAGTTATTGTAGTTGCCATTATTGAATAACATCAGTAGAGCTCGCAGCTTGACGTTCAGCCCTCGAAAGAAGCAACCACACTTCAACGCCTCGATATTCACATACTCGGGCACATATTGAGACAAACAATTGAATGCCTTGGAGTAATCATAAGCACTCATTTCTCCTTGCTTCAACTCCACAAACTCCGCCAACTTGGTTTTAATCATCCCATAAGATATATGACGTGCACGGAAAGCATCACAGAACTCCGGCTAGGTCACACGATGACCATCAGGGAGAGTGGTGAGATATTCAGACCACCAGGCTCCTGCGGATCCGTGAAGTTGTTGAGCGGCAAATAAAGCCTTCTGATATTCGTCAGACTGGAGTAACTCAAACTTGACTTCAATCACACGGAGCCAATGACCCGACTTCAAGGGTTCCAAGGCTTCTGTGAAAACCGGTGGTTGAGTCGCCAAGAAATCCAGATATGTGACTTGAGGTTGACCAAGTGGTCGAGCCTCAGGTTGTACACTCTGCTGTGCCAACGTATTTAGAGACTCGGCCATCCTCGCTAAGACTTTTGCCAATTCGGTTGAGGATGGCACTTGTGGTAGAGTTGAGTCATGTCCACCATGAGCAGAAATACCCTTTTCACCCTCAAAATGAGTGTGATCCATGCTGCAAGAGTGAGCATTACGGTTAAGATCCAAAGTTGCAATACCAACTGGAATCATGATAAAGACCGTAATATACATCACTTAACAATTCAGTATGCTAGGTGTAAATAAAGATTAGGACATTGAACTAGACTCAATTAAGTGATACTGCTCACCAAATACTTAACATGGTGTTTCAACTTTACGTTAAGCTATCATGTCGAGTAATCACCTCTAGACATGATGAGTGACACAAGAAGGTGAAACTAAAACGATTTGAGTTGGTAACATCGCACACTGGTATGCTGTCCAGTTTTTGGTCTATCAGACCAGTCTGTAGAAATCTAAATACTTCTCACAGTTAAATGCAAAATTTGGTATGGAGTTCAAATATAAATTTGTAAACTCAAAAACCTTTCCAGAATGTATTCATTTGTCCCCATAGCAATTCTGGAATGGAAGATATAGAAGTTTGATTAACGGTTACAAGACAGTTCAAATCTGGAATATGAACTTCAGTTCTGTTCCAGCGGACCATCCATTATAAATTCAAAATTTTCTCCCAGTACATTGCAGTAATAGGATTTGAGTTGAATACAAAAGTTTTATATAACTTCATAACCTTTCCATATTGTACTTGAACACCTCCAGGTGAGCTCTGGATTAAAAGTTACACAGGTTTGAAGTTGACTATAATTTCCTGGAAAATTTGACAGAACCTCCCCTGTATATGTGGGATTTTGTCCACAGTTTATACAGGTATATCAAAACAATATCTTGAGGTAATGACAAAATAAACATGGTACCTTATCATGTTAGCATTCCGGAAATAAATTGGTTCAGACTTATGAAGTTGTTATTCTGGTCAAAGCGCACAAATTCCAACTATGCACAAATGGTTTCTGGTTCTGGACTGCCAGAACAGCGTTTGCGACGATGGAATTAAGCTCTGACAATGAAAGATTCAGTGCAGGAGTTGAATATGAAGTTGATAGAGGACCTCCTAGGCTTCCCATAAATGTATAATATGGCTATGTCAAGTTTCAAGATTAGGATATATGACTGTCTAAAGTTGACAGATGAGCTGACTGGTTTCCTGCCAGCAGCTGTGCAGTGTACCAGATTCAACCTGGAATTTGGATTGGTTCAGTGTCGAATTAGAAAATACTTCAATTTACAAAGTTGTAGTGATACTTCTACCCTCTCCATATATATATCACAATAGGGCAGAATATTTTTCTAAAAAAAGTTATGGTGAAAATACTGAGACTGTGTAGGTGTTAAGACATTTGTAGTAGTTCTGTGGAGTTCAGTTTACACCTAGGTAGGATCATTTTCAGTCCTAATGACAAAAATAAACTTTGTAGTGGACTGAATGATCTTTTGTTCCATATAGCATTTGCCTATGTTTTATGTAAGCTAATCAAGGTTTCAACCTGGCGAAGTTGCGCAAACTTCTGCCAGAAATTAAGAACATTGATTCTTCTCTAGTTATGATGGGAATTCACTTTGCAATGTCCAAAACCTACCAGCAACTGGTAGTCGGACTTTAAAACACAATGCATCCATTCTGTCGTGGGGGATGGTCAATTATCAAATCCGATACTGATGGTACTATGTGCCTCACCAAAGAAAATTCTAACCGGTATATCCGGATATGTTTATAGGTGGCCCTAGTATCGTTCACTCGCAAACGTGTTCTACACGGGTTGCTACCGTAGTCAGTGCTGCAGAAGGCAAACAAACCCTTTCACTCCTTCACACCTCAAGGGTGGCATAGGGAAACGCGACAGGCAGTCACAATATACATATATTTATATGATGGTAAAAGCATATGACTCTGGTGTGAGTCGCCCTCGAGCGAAGTGATGTCTCGAGGTACATGGTTGTACTGCGTCTGTACAGCAAAGAGTCCCGCTCGAACCGGCTTATACACGCTCGGGCATACATGTTTTGCATGCTCCCATAGAACATGAATAGTTCTAGAGATGCATACAATCGGGTTATCCACCACCCGACAGGGGCTCCCACTAATTTTTTGTCACGCTGGGGTACCGCGTGTCATATGTTCTCAGAAACATGAACAGCTTCAGAGACTCATATTGACTCTTCCGTGCAATGCCATGGAATGATTTCCATGCTACCTGTTGCATGGTGAGCTTACCGCAATTGATCCGCTTGCGGTGGCATACCTTACTGCTTACTTGACGTTGGAGCGTCGTTACAGAATTAATAACACATAAGTTAGTTTACCACCTTTATAAATTATACTAATAATATTCTCTATAAGGGCATATAGCTAATTCCTCACTCATATAACCCTAAACTTTTCAAAATAAGCTCTTTTCAAGCAAACTGTTCCCAATGATGCTCTGATATCATGTCGTGGTGACCGTAGTCCTGACATCAGAGGATCTCATTGGATGGTGTCGTTCGTTGCGACACCCAACAGTATACAAGAAAAAAACGAGAATGAAATACAATACCAAGTCTTTTATTTATAAACACAGCGAAAGTTTTACAATTTATAACGTAGGAAAGAAGTCTATACGTCATACTACACTCTCAACACTAGCTATGCGTGAGTAAAGCTATCCATGCCCTTAGACACTTTACACTAGCAGCACTCACAGATATCGTCGTCGTGCAGGGCTTCCACTCAGCCATGACCCCTAAAGGGGTAAGCCGCCGTCGTTAGGCCCTTCATCAACAGTATAACCTGCAAAAACTTGTTAACTGCAAATGTGAGCATAAGGCTCAGCAAGACTGACCCGTCCCACTAGACATATGCAAGGTAAAGTCTAACCATAGGTAAGGAATAGCATAAATAGACTTGCCTACAATTGGATCCTTATAATCATGTTTTAAGTAGAAAGTGACATTCTTCAGGCACGACACATCATAGACTCCACAATTTAACAAAACACGCTTTGCCGATGATACGACATGCCCAAAGCACATACTACTATTACACGATAAGTATTTGGAAACTGTAAACTTTTAATTGTGCTACCTCTAAGCCACACAAGGTTGCAAAGCAATTATAATTCAATACATCATATTCATCTGGCTTCTTCAGTATTTACTATGTCATGACACAGTGAACAAGTGGTACTCTATTACCGCAAGGGATGGTGACTGTAATCAGGACACACCCGGCTACACAACACGCACACCCGCGTGGGAGACACCTACGTGCCCTCCTCCCCGCATCATATGTGGCCACCATTCACCCAAGACCCCAATGCTGACAAACCTCTTCATCCCGAGCAAAAGGTCCCCTGCACGGACACATCGAAGTTGACCGCTAGAAGATTTACACATTTGTGCCTTCGCATCTCCATTCAAAGGTAACCGAGGAGTCTCCACACTACAGTCTGGAGTTTCATCAATTTATTGTGCCCCATTAACCCATTATGCAACCGGTAATGTTCAAACTTGCCCAGCGGGGCCGCACACGGATCGGTCCTCAAGCGACTCAGGCAGGGATATGCACCCGAGACCACGTCTCGTTGCTCCCTATACAACCCCTGCCCGGTCTCGTATTCATCTCATAAGCCATTCTTTCATCTTTCATCCCCATATGAGCTGTCATTCCTATCTCGCGAGTAGATTCCAACTACTCGACTTCTACCGGTATATCTATATCATTAGCATTGGCAGTCCTACACATCAAGCTGTAAACCTTTCCAACCCACCCATAGGATTTGTGGATATGCAAGTGGAGTATCAAACACCTTATATGTAATGCACAATATCAACTGAAGATGTAAGTGAATAAAACTGGAAAAATTTGAAAAGCCCTTAAATTCAAACCGGGGCTTGCCTTAGTTTGCGACTCAATTAAATGTCAATTGTTAGTGGTCGTCCTCTGAAGACTCCACCAAGGACTTCATGTGGACACCCTGGCTTTCTCATCCAAGCGACACTCCTCATCAATATCGATCACTACAAGACATGCATATAGAACATATATGAATGCTAGTGAAATTATAATGCATATATAGTTCATAGCTTCTGACTATGGTTATAGTGAGTGAATGATATATTTGGCTTTGGGATTTTTACGGTAGATACTAGGGACTATTATTGAGACTCTTGCAAAGAACAGGAGATGATCAAGGAAGTGTGTTGTCTCTAAAATTATTGCAAGGAATAACCTTCCCAGAATTTTAGATGAGAAACTGTAGCTTTAACATAGCCACCAGTTGACTATCAAGATAGAGGGGGTTGTCCTGGTTCTAGTAAAATTGGTTTTATAATTTTCTAGGCATATATGAGTGAGATATTGAATTTCAAAGTTGCTAAGAATCCCTGGAAGTATTTTATAATTGAAATTAGACTTTCAGTTATTATCTAGGTTTGGAAATGAATTTGGATTAGATGATTATGTCAATTAAATCTGAAACTTTTACTAGAGTTGGTAAATGTCTAACAGAATGTTTATGTTGAATTCAGAACATAACAAGGAACTGCACATCTGTAATAATTCAATGATTGAAAAAGACAATTGAATTATACAGAAAATTATACAGGTTTTTATACAAAATAACTTTACAACATGAAACTTCAGAGCATAAGAGTTATACAGAATTTTACTTGAGATTTTTAGAGCAAGGTTACTAGGAGAAATTATTTTAGAATTTTGAATCCATTTATGGTTACAGTTCTGTTTTATAAGTGAACAACAGATTTAAATTTTAAATTTGGATAAGTTAGACAGGTTCAATGGTTCCCAAACTTTTTCTCGTAACCAAGAACAGGACAAAGTATTTTATGTGAATTTTGGGGATTTTTCCAGTGGAAGGATTTTCTATGAAAATCAAAGGAATGTTTGGAGAAAAATAATTGTCCATAAATGAAGTTGATTTTCATGGTCATTAATTTTTACTAACAGAAACTAGAGCTCAAGAAATTTCAAACAAAATTTGTTTGAAGATATTTGGGTAATTCTACACAGAGTTACGGACTTTTGAAGCGGGGACCAAATCTGGAATTAAATCTAAACGGGAAAGTTTAAATAATCCAGGGGGCCCACGGTTTTAAAATGGACCAATCGGGAGCAAGCCACACTGGGGCCACAGGGAAAATGGTGTAGCCACAGCCGATCCACAGACCGCACCAGATCCGCGGCCCGCTTTCCTTTCACTGATGAACGGGTCCCACCACGCCTTCGTCTTCCTCGGGCCGGCGGCGCTCGGGGCTCCCGCGGCGGTGCGCTCCGGCGAGCCTCGCCAGAAAAGAGTTCACGGACACTGCAGTGCCCGGTTTTTGCCACCTAACCTTGAAATCATGCGCTAAACACAATGGTGGGGTCGGTGAAGCTTGTCGACGGCCGGAAATGGCGGCGCATCGGCGGCGGTCGCGGCTAGGGTTCCGGCCATGTCGGAACCGCCTCCTCGTGGCTTAAACTCTTCCGAAAAGGCTTGGAAAGTCTCCTGGAACCAAGAGGAAGGTGATAGGGAGCTGCAATCATCGTGTAACGGCTGGCAAACAACCGTCGACAGCGTCAGAGACGGTTTTTCAATGGCGGAGGGAAAAACTCATGATTCTAGACCTCTGATTGAACAATTTTGGTGATTCCAGTTCGAGAGGGTGCGCAAGGAAGTGAATAAACAATTCTCTAGAAATTGTGAAGAATAATTATTTGTGCACACCGAATTGAAATGGGAACCTAAAGAGTTCATATGCTTCGGCCGAGAGTAAAACTTTAATAGTTTGCTCGATAATCACGTAAATGAGGAATGGCTTTCACCGTCGTGCAGAGCGTGTCAAAGTGCACCACTTTGATGTTGTCGTCGAGAGCTGATGTGGCCTGAGTCGTGGGCATGACGGTAGAACAGAGAGGCGACGGTGAGTCCTTCCGGAGGTCCACCGGCGGAACTGCAAAATCATCATCGATGGTTGAGAAAACAACACCAAAGTTTCACTGGGTGTTAGAGGAGAGGGTAGCGCATCACTTCGCTGTTGAGAGCTCGGTGCGAGGACCCTCCAGTTAGCCGGCAATGTCCGCGCAGCGCTGGCGGTTGGAAATTTTGCACGGGGGCAACGAAGCAGCAACGCCGGGTGAGAGAGGAAGAAAGATCACCGTAGAATGGACAAGGAGGAGCAGGGGAGCGATATTTGTAGGACATAAACGGCAAGCAGCTCGCTGGAGCTGCATGTCGTGTGCTGTCGAGCGGAGAAACACCGCAGCAGAGGTCGGCAACGCCTCTCTTCGGCTGTGCTCATCCATTGGGCCCCACCGGTCATACTCACACCCATGACACATTTGTAAATTCAATGAAAAAATAGAAGATCAGCTCTAAAAGTTATGAAATTTTGTGGGTATGGCAAATGAAATATTATGAACACATTGATGTGCTCAGATCCTATGTTCAGACAAGTTTGAACAAACTTAAAAATTCAGATTTGAATTCCCTCTTTTGGAGTTTGAATTAATTTGTTTTTCTCATTTCATTCTTATTTCTTTTTATCATTCAAAAAATTTTATTCCTAACTGAATTTTTTTTGCATTATAGAAATTTAGGTTTTTACAATAGAGAGCCTTACGCAGTTTGTACACATAGTCGGGGTACTCTTGATCTTCAAAACTGGGTGGTTGCTCCACGTACACATCCTCCTTGATCGGTCCGTTGAGGAATGCGCTTTCCACGTCCATTTGATAATGCTTTAACTCATGGTGAGTAGCATATGCATGTAATATACGAATCGATTCAAACATAGCTACTGCAGCAAAGGTCTTGTCGAAATCCAAACCTTTGACTTGTGAATACCCTTTGGCCACAAGTCGTGTCATGTTCCTTGTTACCACTGCATGTTCGTCTTACTTGTTGTGGAAGACCCATTTAGTGCCGACGACGTTGTACATGGGTCTTTCAACAATCTCCCACACTTCGTTCATTCTGAAGTTGTTCAATTCTCTTGCATCGCCATCACCCAATCCGGATCTTTTAATGCATATTCAACCCTGTATGGTTCCAAAGAGGATACAAAATAATAGTGTTCACAAAAATTAGCTATGCAAGATCGAGTTATTACTCCCTTACGGATGTCACTCATTATGTTGTAGACAGGGTGATCTCTTTGGATGCTTTGGTGTACTCTTGGATGTGGCACTTGTGGTCTTGAATCTTCATGATTATCTTCTTCTTCTCCCCCTAGACAGTTTCCCTCATTGATGTTTTGATCACCTTGATCTTCTCAAGGTTGATCTTGTGTGGAAGGACCCCAGTGATCATTTTCCTCCACTTGTGGTTCAACTTCCTCATTCGCATTTGGAGGTGGCACATGTGGTCCAACATCGCCCAACGCCATTCTTCTCAATGCTTGACATGGAGCTTTTTCTTGATCTAGCACACATTGATCAACTTGCTCTTCTTGAGAGCCGTTGGTTTCATCGAACACTACTTCACATGACACATCAACAAGTCCGAAGGCCTTGATGAAGACATGATAGACGTAGGAGTTTGAATCATAGCCAAGTAAGAAACCTTCATTGGACTTCGAAGCGAACTTCGAAGCCCTGGGCTTCTTTTTTAAAATGTAACTTTTGAACCAAAGACTCAAAAATATGAAATATTCGGTTTGTTGCCCATGAGTAGTTCAAATGAAGTTTTCTTGAGTAGATGATGAAGATAGAGTCGGTTTATTGCGTGATAAGCGGTATTAACTGTTTCAGCCCAAAACCTGTCCGAAGTCTTGTATTCATCGAGCATTGTCCTCACCATCTCAATGAGTGTTTGGTTCTTCCTTTCGGCTACTCCGTTTTGTTGAGTAGAGTATGGTGCTGAACATTCATTCTTTATTCCTTCCTCGTCTAGATACTCATCAACTTGAGTATGGTTTAGTCACTTTGAATGTTCTTGATCTTCAGTGAGAATTCATTTTGGGCACGCTTGATGACCTTTTTGAGGGTTCATTTAGTTTATGTTTTATCATGCAAAAATAAAACCCACGTGAAGCCTGAAAAATCATCGACAATGACTAAACCATACTTATTACCGTTGATTCTTATGTAAGCAATTGGGCCGAATAGATCCATGTGGAGGAGCTCAAGCGGTCTTGTTGTAGTCATGACATTCATCGCGGGATGGGATGCTCCTACATGCTTCCCGGCTTGGCATGCTCTACAAGGCATGTCTTTCTCAAAAATAAAACATCCTTTAAACCTTGGATGTGATCGCCTTTAAGGAGTTTTTGAAGATTCCTCATACCAACATGTTGTAGCCATCTATGCCACAACCAACCCATGTAGGTCTTTGCAATGAAGCATGTGTCAAGTTCGGCTTAATCTTTGTTGAAGTAAACTAGATAAAGTTTTCCCTTTAACACACCCTTGAATGCAACCGAGTTATCACTCCTTCTAGAGACGGTCACACCCTCATTAGTTAATAAACAATTATAACCATTGTCATATAATTGAGATATGTACAAAAGGTTATAATCCAAGGAGTCATCGTGTAAAACATGAGAAAGAGTATGTTTTGATGAAATTGCAATTTTATCGGTACCAAGCACCCTTCCTTGACTATTATCACCAAAGAAAATGCCTTTGCTTGGATCTTTATTTTCTTCATATTCCATGAACATTCCTCTTTCTCCAGTCATGTGATTGGTGCATCCACTATCTAGCACCCATTTTTCTCCAACGGATGAATAAGCCTGCAAAAAAACAAATTATGCCTTGGTCTTAGGTACCCAAGCTTGCTTGGTTCTTTTGAGGTTAGTCACAAGTGATTTGGGTACCCACACATGAGACTTGGTGTTCCCATGGCGTGGACCAACATATTTAGCATAAACTCTTCCATGATTACCTTTCATAAGTACATATGAAGCATCAAAAGTCCTAAATAGGAGTTGTTGTTCATATGTCTTCACGATGTTAAATTTATCAACATTATTAGTTTTTCTAACTTGAGAAGACTTTCCCCTGACAAAGGCAATGTAATCCTTGTTATTCTTTTGTCTTCTAGCGTTTTGCTTTTCACCATAAGAATACCCAATGCCATATTTGACATTAGGAGGTCTTGTGACCGTGTATGCACATTGTGCATACTTGACCTTCTCCTTGTGAAATATGCCACTTTGGGAAGGTTGATTGTCCTTTGTCAAGTTTGGCTTTTCCTTCAAGTTAGTGTCATTTTTGGCACAAGCACATGTAATAATAGTTTCACATTTTATATGTTAAGACGGTGAGCTTGAAGAGGATGAAGAACCACTTTGCTTGAGTCACTCAACTTGTACCTCAAGGATCTTGTTACAATAGTTAAGTTAGCAAGTTCATCCTTGATGGTGGCGTTTGTGTCTTTTAACATCAAGCAAGCTTACTTGCTTGAAGCTAACTCAGGTTCTAGTGATTTACTTCACTCCTTTTCAAGTCCAAGAAGCTTTTCAATCTCAAGATATTCCTCCTTTTGGGAGATTATCATATCTTCCTAACAATTGACTAATTTCTCGTTATCAACAATATTATCAAGTAAAAATTTCATTTTAGCAGCAGTCTTTTTGTCAAAATCCCTAAACATGTATTCACTTTCATTACTGCTATCATCCTCACTAGAATAATCATTATTGCTAGTAAAAGAATGTGAGGAGTAAGATTTAGTTGTTACCTTTCTTTTACCTTCCTTGGCCATTAGACATGTGTGGTCGGTGTCCTTCCATGTGCCCATGGTTGGGAACAGAGTGGATTTCTTGGTAGTCTTCTTAATCGCTATGGTGGCCATCTACTCTTCTTCTTCGGATGAGGATTCATCATTGGAGTCCCACTCCTTCCCTAGATGCGCTTGTCCATATTGCTTCTTCTTCCTAAACATTTTCTTTGGTTGAGGCTTGTTGTCCTGAGTCTTCCTCTTATTTTCTTCATGTGGACAATCTACTGTGAAGTGATCATAATATCAGCATCATCTTGGGTCTTCGTTTGTCCCTTTGTCTTCCTTCGTTTGAGCTACCACCCTTTCTTCTTCTCACCATTTTCTTGAACTTCTTCATGAACAAGATCATGTCTTATTTATCAATATCACCGCTTTCATCATCGCTGTCGTCTTCTGTATGAGCTTCTGGATCTTCTTTTGATACAGGTTTACAAGATGACTTCAAGACAACTCCTTTCTTATTTGCCGAGGTAGATCGGCAATTTCGTTGACATGCTTGTCTTGCTTCTCCATCATTTCGAAGTTGATAATGGGTCATTTTTCGATACCCGGGGCTTTCTCTAATCATAGAGCAAAGAGTTACGTTCTGAGGCATGAATGCTCTAAGAATCAACTTCACGACCTCATGATCATTACACTTTTTGCTGCCATATGCTCGGACTTTGTTGACGGGAGACTTCAATCAATTGTATATATCTTGTGGTGATTCATCTTCTTCTTTAGCGAATCTTCCCAATTCACCTTCAATCATCTCAATCTTGGCTTCGCGTACATGACGATCACATTCATGTGTTGTTTGTAGAGTGTCCCATATCTCTTTTGCAATTTCGTGTCCATCCACCTTGTTGAACTCTTCTCGGCTCTGTGATGAGGTGATCACGGCTGCAGCTTGAGCATTCCGATGAATGGCTTGTTCTTGGCTTGGTGTCAGCTCTTCATCATCATCCGTAATATCTATTTCTATACACACAATATGCCACAAACTTGGGTTAAGAGATATAAGGTGCATTTTCATGTTTTGTCTCCACATTTAATAGTCATTGCCATCAACGTAAGGCGCTTTGCCTAAAGGAATTTATAAGTAATGACTATTGTTAGAATTTAAATGTTCATAGTCAAAAGGGTATCAGGAGTAGTCTTTGTGACTACCCCCCTTCTTCTATTCATCATCCATCTTCTTCTTCCCTTTTGGGGAGAGTGCCTTCTTCCGTAGAAAAGCCTTGAGTTGAAGCATCTCCTCATCATCGTCCTCACAGTCTTGAATGGGGTCAAGGAGCTTCTCCAGCTTTTGGGTCTTTTCTTCTGCACCCCTCTCGTTGTTGAAGTTCTTATGTACATCCTTGATGTCCGACATCGTCTCTTCGAGCGGTGAGTCTATTTTGAAGAGTTTGGCTCTGATACCAATTGAATGTAGCCTAGAGGGGGGTTAATAGGATATATGATTCTTTGTCGATCCATGAAACACTTAATAGATTGATCAAATACGGGGAGATCAGACTAGTCCGGTACAGTGTGTACTAGTCCAATATGCGTGGACTAGAAAGATCAAGATTGATCGATAATTTCACTTCTAGTACCCTATGCAGCGTAAAGTAATTTGCAACATGGATGTATTCCAACAATGGAACAGTGTATGGAATAGATAAATTTTAATTCCAATGTTTCAACATGAGTTACACAAGATTATGCAAACCCTGGAATATGATGAACAATAAAACAAAAGTGGGCAAGACACGATTTTATCCAGAGGTTCGATTTCACGACGGAAATCTACGTCCCCGTTGAGGAGTCCACGGAGGACCGGGTCTTCACCAACACCACCCCTCGTCAAATCGCCATGGAGGACGATTCTCTTCCCCTAATCACAAAGGGGCAAATAACTTGTTGAAGGGGCCTTCTCACAAGTTGAGGGCTCCCCAAGAATTACAGCGATGAACACCACGAAACACACTCAAAAGATATATAATAAAACATTAAGAGTGTGTGAGAGATCATACCCAAGAGCTCAAGAAGTGTAGAACAAGTCTCTCCTTTGATCAATTGCTAATCCTCAATGATTTGATCCTTTTAGGGTTAGAATGTATGGAGAGATGTGAATTCTGGGCTCTTGGGAGGTGTGAGGTCGAGAGAGTTGGTTGCATGGTCGTACACCTCTATTTATACTAGGGTCTCCAAAAGTTAATGCTAGGGTTTGCGATGTCCGGACTAGTCCGTGGTGGACACTGGACTAGTCCCGTGTGTGGCGTGTGGAAAACCCTAAGTATTGATGGATAACGGACTAGTCCGTTAAGGGGCAGACTGGTCTGATTTTAGTCAGAAACTTTTCGGACTAGTCCGGTGGATATTGGGCTAGTCCGGTGTGATGAACACTGTGCTGGACTAAGGACAAGTCCGCACTTTGAGGGACTTGTACGATTTTGGTCAGAGAGTTTTCGGACTAGTCTGGTCAATATTGGACTTGTCTGCTGTTGTGCAAATGTGAAGGGCTGCGGACAAGTCTGCACTGGCGGAGGACTTGTCTATTTTTAGTCAGAGAGACACCGGACTAGTCCGGTGCATATCGGACTAGTCTGCTCTTCCCGTGAAATGTGCAGTGAGTTGAATTATTTGTTCACTTGAGCTCTTGGTATGTTTCTCTCCAACACACTCCACACAAAATAATCTAATCTTTTTAGCTCCTGAGCTCTTTTCCCTCTAAATCCTCATTCTCTTTCCTTTTTGTGCTTTCTTTCTCATTTCATTAAAACCTGCGCTCATCTCAAAAAATTTATTAGAATCTCATTTATTTGTCATTAATCAACCAGAACCCACAAGGGATGCCTAGATGCACTTTCAGAATTACATGTGAACGATGAATTGCTATGTTGATTGTGACTTACATGTTAATTCCTATGCGGTGGAATTGTTACTTACATGTTAATTACATGTTGATTGAATTGTTGGTTATGTCCTGCAATGGAATTACATGTTAATTGTTGATATAATTGTTGTTGTTCTCGTTTAATTGATGATTACATCTTTATTGTTGATTATGCTATGCAATGCTAAGTTAATTGTTCTTATTCTTGTTTAATGTCGATTACATGTTAATTGATGATTATGCTTCACAATGTAAATTGTCGATTTATTATTTATTAGTAGCGTAAGTGTGAATTTGTTTAGGTATTACATTGATTGTTGAAGTCCTATATAAGTATATAAATAGTCCGGTCGGCCCAAGTCGGCTCAGGCTATTTAGGGTCTGGCCCAACACGGTCCGTTTAAGGACCCCGTCCATCACGATTGTAACGCATGCCTCGAGACAGCACAAAAGCAAACATCGATGGTGAGAACGTCAATGATCCGCACTTGTGTGGATGGTGGATCCGGACATGGAAGTGTCATCTAAGACAAACTCCCCCCTGCTCTCCTTCGTTCTTTTGTTTCTTGTATATGACTCAACATGAAAATGATTAACGTAACCTATGAAAATGTGTCAACAATTTTGAATAGGCTCATCTCACGTGCGATAGGGATGTGAGGCGTGCAGGTTCAGAATTGTACCTTTTTGGATAGCCTGGAAATGATCGAGGGCGTGCTTATGACGAGCTAGGTATGTGGTCTGGATCCGGACGTGATTTCGAAAACGTATCCCTGATATTCTCCGCTGCACCATTTTTCGAGCTTGAAGTTAGAGAACAGCGAAGTTAAGCTACCAAAATTTTGTCTGGATTCGAACCTCGTGTCTCGTCAGAAGGAGATTTTGTCGGTCACTCTGGGATGGTTTTATGACCTATTTGCCTAGTTTTAGAACTGTGACATAATATAAAAATTAAAGTAATAATGAAATTGAGTACAAGTAACATTTCTATTATATCTTCTTTCCTCTTCAATATTTTCTTTAAAATTCCTTAGCAAATTTTCCTTTGAACAGGATGTTGTCGAGCAGCACATGACGGGACGCGCAGGGGTTTCTAGCAAGGATAGACGACGTCTTCCAGGGCAGTCAGTATAGCAAGGTTAGACGGGCTCGGTTGTTGAGCCATCTACCGGAGCCGTCACACAGACCTCGTACCTTACAGCGATCAAGACTGGTATATGACATTTTTATCAATCTTAAATTACATTGCTTCTTAAATTGCATAAGTAATTCATTCATCTATTATATGAATCTTTTAAAATGCCAAGACGACTGAACGTTTGAGGACTCATAGGCTAGGGGTCCTCTTCAGCCACCGCAAGCTTTAGAGCTGGGTAGCCAGCCTTTGGAGCCTGCTTCGGAGTCGGCTCTGGAGCTGGCTAATGAGCCACGACAGTCGGGTGACCCCTCTTACGGGTCACCTGATGTGGATCAAACTCCTCGGTAGCTGGCTCCCCCACCGGCTCTTGCAAACCCAGAAGCTCGCATCATTATTTGTCAGGTTGGTGGTGGGTAAGTAAATGTCTAAGAATTCAATTTAGCTTGTTTTAGACTTATATATGTATTAATTGAGAATCATCTATCAGGTCTTGGTACAATCACTCGTTCACGGGTCAAGGACACCACCAGCAGGTGAACACTGTCCTGGGCCATTTGACCGTTTGCACTACCCTGATGTAGTCAACGGAGTCCCTGCTACACTTTGGAACGATTACGCTACGGCTCACGACCTTGCTCACGGCAACAACCATGAGGCTTTGTGGCATGACTTCATGGCAAGCATGAAGAATATTTGTGTAATACTAATCTATTATATGTTAAATACATTTACTTGTTTATTTAATCTTCAAGACACAATACCGTTTGGAGGACGAGGCCCAGGAGTTGGATCACGCCAGGGCCGTCTTCCATAAGAACGCTAGGAAGCTTGTGATGCGGTCACTATCTAATGTCCGCATTCAAGCTACGAGAATGTACTTGAAGTTGCATTCGAGCGGGGGTGAGCTGGGGTGGTTCAGGGACACGGCCGAAAACCACATGACGGAGGCGCGGTACGCAGAGGTAAAGTGTTTATTTTACTTTGCTTCATTAATCGACTCCGTTAACAATGTTTTCGTTCAATAATAAATGTGCGCAGGTCGGTGAAGCATGGCTTGACGGTCGTCTGGATGCGTACCGTTCCCTATGTTCCATGAGGGCGAGCGAGGGTCTCCAGGGCGTGTCTTTTACCCGTCGAGAGAGTAGAGAGACGAACAGGAAACACCGGATTGGCGCGGGCAGCTACTTACATCTTGCTAAACATATAGTAAGTGTGACTCCAATTCTATTTAAGTAATTTTATAATCTTCATTTTGCTAACACTTATCAATAGGAGCATGAGAGCGGTCAGGAGTCGACACCTATTCAGGTGCAGAATGTGGGGACCGGAGTCCACACATCCGAGGATCTCATTGGGTGGTGCCGTGCGATGCGGCACCTAAGAGCACACACGAAAATAATAACAAAACATATAAAGTTTTCATCCCATAATAAGAAGAGTTTACAAAAGAGTGTACAATAGAAGTACATACGCAGCGGAAAATACATACTCATAACCTCACTTAATTAAGCAGGAGAGAAGACGTCCATGCCCTAGGACGCTTCTCACTAGCAACATGAAGAACATTCAGCAGCGGCGTGGTTCACATGAGATTTATGTCGACACCTCAAGTCTCATATACAACCTGAACAGCAGAAATAAAACTAATACCTGCAAAAATTGTTAAAGCGCAAACGTTAGCATAAGGCTCAGCAAGACTAACCTGTGTCACTAGACATATGCAAGGGTAAGTACTAAGCATAGGTAAGGGATAGCATAAAGGACTCGCCTACAAGTGGATCCTTATATTCATATTTTAAGTAGCAAATGACTTCTTCAGGCACGACACATCATAGACTCCACAATCAAACAAGAAACGCTTTGCCGATGATAAGACATGCCCAAAGCACATAATGCTATTAGAGGTAAAGTATGGAGAAAATGTAAACTTTTAAGTGTACTATCTCTGAGCCATACAAGGTTGCAAAGAAATTATAATTCAATACAACATATTTTTCTGGCTTCTTTAGTATTTACTACGTCACGACAACGACGGACAAGTGGTACTCTATTACCGCGAGGGACGATGATTGCAATCAGGACACACCCTGACTGCATGACACACACACCCGCATGGGAGACACATACATGCTCTCCTCCCCGCATCATACGTGGCCACCTTTCACCCAGGACCCCAATGTCGACAAACCTCTTCATCCCGAGCAAAAGGTCCCCTACACGGACACGTCAAAACGTTCCGCTAGGAGATTTACACCTTTCTTCCTTCGCATCTCCATTCAAGGACAACCGAGGGGTCTCCACACTACAGTCTGGAGTTACATCAGTTTAATGGGCCCATATACCATTATGCAACCGGTACAGTTCAAGCTTGCCCAACTGTGCCGCATACGGCACGGTCCTCAAGCGACACAGGCAGGGCTATGCGCCCGAGATTCCATCTCGTCTACTCCTATTCCCCCTGCCCGTTCTCGTATTCATTTCATAAGCCATTTTTTAATCTTCCACCCTCATGTGAACTGTTATTCCTATCTCGTGAGTAGATTCCAACTACTAGACTTCTACCGGATTTCCTATACATTAGCAAAGCAGTTACTACAGGTCAAACTGTAACTCATTCCAACCAACCCCTTAGATTTGTGGTCATGCAAGTGGAGTATCAAACACCATATACGTAAATGCACTATATCAACTGAAGACGTAAGTGAATAAACTGGGAAAACTTAGAAAAGCTCTTAAATGCAAACTGGGGCTTGCCTTAGTTTGCGACTCGATCGAATGTCAATTGTTAGTGATCCTTATCTGAAGACTCTGCCAAGGACTTCAAGTGTACACCATGGCCTTCTCCTCCAAGCGACGCTGTTCGTCAATATCGATCTCTACACGACATGTATATATGAACGCTAGTAAATTATAATGTAGATATAGTTCATAAGCTTCTAACTATGGTTATAGTGAGTGAATGATTTTCTTTGGCTTTGGGATTTTTATGGTTGATTTTATGGACTACAAGGAATACTCTTGCAAAGAACAGGAGATGATCAAAGTAGTTTGTTCTCTCTAAAATTATGGCAAGCAATACACTTCCAAGAAATTTAGAGAAGAAACTGTAGCTTTAACCTAGCTATCAGTTGATGATCATGGTAGTGGAGGTTGTCCTGGTCCTAGCAAAGTTTGTTTCACAAATTTCTAAGCCTTGGTGAAGGAGATATTGAATTTCAAAGTTGGCAAGAATTTCTGGAATTATTTTATAACTGAATTTTTAGCTTTTCAATTAATATTCAGTTGGCAACTGAATTAGGACTAGGAGACTAAGTCAATTAAATATCAAAATTTTACAGGAGTTAGTATACGGCTGATGGAGTGTCCAGTTAAAATTTGGGACATAACAAACCAACTGAACAGCTGTAATAATTGAATTACTGAAAAACGTAATTGAACTATACAGAGGGTTATACAGGTGCAATGGCTCCCAAACTTTTTCTGGTGATCAAGAATAGGACAGTGTATTTTACATGAATTTTGGGAATTTTTCCAATGGAAAGCTCATCTGGAAAAACTGTATTGGTTTTTGGAAATATTGTTTTCTACAGAATTTAAAAGTAAGGTTCACAAAACCTAATTGGTGTTAACAGAAACTAGAGCTCAAGGGCTTTCCAACAAAGTTTGTTTGATGATTTTTGGAGCAGTCTACAGAGAGTTATGGATTTTCTAATTTGGAGCCAAATCTGGAATTGTTTGAATTAATTTGAATTCAAAACAATAGTGTCTGGGCCCCACCAGCTGACGTGGCATGCTCTGGTCAAAACAACACACGGGTGCACGCGGTTTTTCCCACGTAGCCACATGGAATCCCACAGCCACAGCAGATCCGCGAACCAAGGAACACGCTCACTGACGTGTGGACCCTGCCACATCTTCGTCTTCCTCGGGCCAACGCCGCACGGGCGGTGCTCGCGGTTCCCGCGGCTGTGCGCTCCGGCGAGCCTCGCCGGATCCGAGTTTCCGGCCACTGCAGCACCCAATCTTGGGCGCCCAACCTTAACATCCTGCGCTGAGCACGATGGTGAGGTCGGTGAGGCTTGCCGACGGTCGGAAACAGCGGCGCATCGGCAGCGGCGGCAGCTAGGGTTCCGGCCATGTCGGAACCGTCGCTACGTGGCTAAAACTCTTCGAAAAAGGCTGGTGAAGTCTTCTGGAACCATGAGGAAGGTGATGGGAAGGTGAGATCGTCGTGCAACGACCGGCAAAACAATCGTCGATGGTGACAGAGGTAACTTCTTAATGGCGGAGGGAAGAACTCGTGATTCTCAAGCAACGGTCTATCATTTTTGGTGATTCCAGTTCGAGAGGGTGCGCAAGGAAGTGTAAAAACTATTTGCTAGCAATTGTGGAGAGTGATTAAGTGTGGAACTTGAATTGAATGAAAAACCGAGCGAGTTCATAGACTTCAGCTGAGAGTAAAACTTAGATAACTTGCTCGATACTCATGTAAATGAGGAACAGCTTTCACCGTCGTGCGGAGCGTGTCCAGGCGCACCACTTTGCTGTTGGAGTCGAAGAACGACCCTGCTCGCAGCGGCCTGGCACCGTGGAACAGAGACGGCGCACGGTGACCACGACGGCGAGCTCCGGTGTAGCTTCAATATACCGGCCAAAACATCAACGAAGGAATGAAAGGAGTGAACCAGAGGACAGAGGAGGGAGTGGGGAACTACCTCGCTGTTGAGAGCTTGGCGCGAATGGCTTGTAGTTGGCCGGCAATGAGCGCACGGCTGCGGCGGTCGGAATCTTGCGTGCGGGGCGAAAATGGCGCAGACCGTCGGCTCAGTGTGAGGGAAGACGATAATATCGACCGGGGAAGTGATAAGGAGGAGCAAGGGCGAGATTTATAGGGCTCAAATGGAAGCAGCTCGCTGCTGCCGGGCTGGGCATGCACGCCGTTGCGGTGGCGCGCGCAGCGCGCGCTGGATTGCGACGCACGTGGGCTGCTGACTGGTGGGCCCCGCCAGTCAGCCTTACAGCTACTGCCACTTTAGTAATTCGTTTAGAAATTGTACATGAACTCCAAAAATCATTAAACTTCATGGCTAAGTCAAGAAAAATGTGCTGAACACAAAGGTTTGTTTAGATCTTTGTGTTCAAGTATATTTGACCAGATCATGAATTTGAATTTAACTTGATTCAAATTTTTCTGATCGTCTCAAATAAAATAACAAATGGACTCCAAAATTCATGAAACTTTTCAAGGAGATTATTTGTAACTTTAGAAGACTATAGAAAAATTTATAGCCTTAGGTTTGAATATTTTTCACAGGACATGTGTATACAGTAGCTATATGCTATTTGTTTATTTGAGTATATGAGGTACAATAAATTGATTTGCCCAAGCAAACCCCATTCAAATACTCCAAAATTTTGCAGAGATGATATTTGAATTATTTTAAGATTATTGGTGAAGTATGTTTCTCATGTTAATAAAATTTAAAACATAAGAAGAAAAAGGAATTGAATAGGTTCGCGTTTATGTAGATGACCATATCTTGAACCCAATTAAATTCGAATTTAACTGACCACTGAAATTCACATTTAGAATTAAGTGGGATTTTACATTCCTCCCCCTTAAAAAATCTTGTCCCGAGATTATAATAGGAAGGATAAAAGAAAAAGATCTAATGAACATATGCCGCTAATAAGTCTGGATAGTTCGATTTAAGAAAATCCTCGCTTTCCCAAGTTGCTTCTTCGGCGGTATGGTTATTCCACAAGACTTTGTAAAAGTGCAAAGTGTGGCTTCTTGTGGTACAAGTCTTCTCATCGATGATCTTGACCGGATGCTCAGAATAAGTGAGATCAGGTTGTAGAGCTTCAAGATCTTATATGTGTACTTCAGCTGGGGATTTAAGACACTTTCGTAACTGAGAGATGTGGAATACATTATGAATTCCAGAGAGAGACGCCGGTAACTCCAGACGATAGGCCACATGTCCACATTTCTCAGTGAGAGCGAACGGCCCGATGAATCGTGGAGCAAGCTTTCCCTTCACCCCAAAATGATGAATTCCTTTCATTGGAGATACACGAAGGTAAACGTGATCCCCAATGTCGAAGTGATGAGGTCAACGTCGTTTATCTGCATAACTCTTCTGTCGAGATTGAGCAGCCTTGAGATTGGCTTGGATTACTCGCACTCGTTCTTCTGCTTCATTGACAAGATCAATGCCATATATCACTCTTTCGCCAGACTCACACCAATTCAATGGTGTGCGGCACTTCCTGCCATATAGGGCTTCATATGGCGCCACTTGGATACTAGCTTGATAGCCATTGTTATATGAAAACTCCGCCAATGGTAGGTGATCATCCCAATTTTTACCATGGTGGATGGCACAAGCTCGTAGCATGTCCTCAAGGACTTGATTTACTCGCTCTGTCTGACCATCAGTTTGCAGATGATAAGCATAGCTTTGAACCAACTTGGTACCCAATGATGCGTAAAGCTGCTCCCCAAATCGAGCAACAAATAAGGCTCCACGATCTGAAATGATAGTGCGGGGTACTCCATGTAGGCACATGATTCTTGTGATATACAACTCTGCATACTTGGGACCTCGATAGTTGGTGTTGACAGGGATAAAATGAGCTGACTTGGTCAACTGATCAACTATCACCCAAATCGAATCATGCTTACGGAAAGTGAAAGGTAACCCTGCGATGAAATCCATGCTGATGTCTTCCCACTTCCATGTTGGTATGTTCAAGGGTTGTAACTGTCCGGCTTGCCTCAAATGGTCGGCTTTCACTCGTCGACATGTATCACATTCGGATACATACTTTGCTATCTCTCGCTTCATCCGGGACCACCAAAATTTCTTCTTCAGATCCTGGTACATCTTGTTGCTACCCGGATGAATAGAGTACTTGGATAAGTGTGCTTCATCCAAGATCTTCTTTCGGAGCTCCATGTCATGGGGTATGACTATACGGTCTTTAAACCAAATAGTACCGTGATAATCACATCGAAAGCATTTCATCTCCCCCTTCTTCAATCTCCGTCGAATGTGCGACATTCCCTTGTCTTCGTTTTGAGCCTCTACGATATCTTCCCTGATGGTAGGGATGAGAGCTAGATTGTAGAGCACTCCATATGGAACCAAGTATAAACCTGATGCATTCTCTTCCATTGAAATGATCGACAGATGATTGACATGAGACTTGCGGCTCAGCGCATCTGCAACCACATTTGATTTGCCAGGATGGTAGTGGATCTCAATCTCATACTCTTTGATCAATTCCAACCATCTTAGCTGTCGCATATTCAAGTCTTTCTGGGTGAAAATGTACTTCAAACTCTTGTGATCAGTGTAGAGATGCACTAGATTGCCTAATAGATAGTGTCTCCACATCTTCAATGCGAGCACCACGGTAGTGACCTCAAGACCATGAGTCAGATTATGTTGTTCATGATTCCGAAGCTGTCGTGATCCATATGCGATCACCCTTCTATCTTGCATGAGTACACAACCAAGACCAGTGCCAGATGCATCGCAATAGACATCAAATGGTCTAGTTGTGTCCGGCTGAGCCAACACCGGTGCTGTTGTGAGGTGTTTCACAAAAGCTTGAAATGCTTATTCACATTCTTTAGTCCATACATATCTTGTTCCCTTCTTTAGTAGTTCTGTAATTGGTTTAGCTATCTTTGAGAAACTCGGAATGCACCTCTGATAATAGCCAGCCAAGCCAAGGAAACTACGAGCGACTTGGGAGATTTCCACTTCAAGACTTGTACAATTTTGCTTGGATCAATGTAATACCATCAGCCGAGATGATGTGCCCTAGAAATGGCACTTGGCGGATCCAAAACTCACACTTGCTGAACTTTGCATACAGTTTGTGATCCCTTAAACGTTGCAACACAATATGCAAGTGTTTAGCGTGTTCTTCTTCAGATTTAGAATACACCAAAATGTCGTCAATGAATACCACGACAAACTTGTCCAACTTCGGCATAAACACCGAATTCATGAGATACATGAAGTGAGCTGGTGCATTGGTCAACCCAAAGGACATGATGAGATACTCATACAGCACATACCTCGTCGAGAAGGCGGTTTTTGGAATGTCCTCAGGTCGAATCTTAATCTGATGATAACCTGAACGAAGGTCCATCTTTGAGAATACCTTAGCACCCACTAGTTGATCGAATAAAATATTAATGCGTGGTAGTGGATACTTGTTCTTGATGGTGACTGCATTCAGTGGATGATAGTCCACACACAACCTCAAAGTCTCATTATTCTTCTTCACAAACAACGCGGAACAACCCCAAGGTGATGAACTTGGGCAAATAAAACCCTTGCTCAATAAGTCATTCAGCTGCTCCTTCAATTCCGCAAGTTCCTTTGGTGCCATCCTATACGGCTTCCTTGAGATTGGCATGGTTCCTGGCGTAAGTTCAATCTTGAACTCGACATCACGTTCTGGTGGCATGCCCGGAAGATCGTCAGGAAACACGTCTGGATATTCACACACTACGGGGATATCCGCAAGCTTCTTGGCACTTGTGTAATGCACCGCTGAGACTCTTGGTGCGGTATTCAAAAGATTTAAAGTGTTGCTACCATGGAATTGAGAATTTAGTTGGACAGTCCGCGAGCTGATATCAAAGATAGCTCCATGATGTGTCAACCATGACATTCCCAATATGAGGTCAATCTGCTGACCTTCCAAGATGATGAGGTTCACCAGATAAATACTTCCACCCATGCACAAAGGTGCTCGAGAGACAACCTCATTAGCTGAAATATTGCCTCCAGGTGAACTGACACAAAAAGGATGTGATACAGTCACAATTGGCACTTGATGTTTCAGCACAAAAGACTTGCTCACAAAGTTATGAGTAGCTCCAGAGTCAAACACAACGACTATTGGTTGATCATGTAAAGTAAACATGCCTGCTAAAACATGTTCCCCTCTGGAATGTCCTCAATCGCATCATAATTAACACTGGCAGACTTCGATGAGGTCTTCTTTTGAAATTTATGGTGCTGATCAGAATTCTTGGTAATGGACAATTGGACACAGTTATGTTCCGTATTGCGACGTTCCCGTGCTAAATGCATTCTGTGCTTTCCACTTAATTGGGGTGGACTGACAACATGCACATCTTGCAGAGATTGGGCTGCGAGAGTGAGATCATACTGCTGCAGTGGAGAATCAGGACACACTTGCACGCTTTGCTGAGGTGCAAGTAAGGTCTCCACTGGATAGGAGTGATATCGAACATGTTGTGGTTGCTCACTCGAGCAAAGCTCTCGACCGGACGGTAAGCAATATACCGCTCGATCCTCCTGAGGAATATCACTGATAATCCTCAGTGATGTCTTCCTCTTCGTCTTCTCTGTCTGATAGTGAAGAGTTGCATCCTCCTAAACAACAGCGGCACCAACCAAGTCATTGTAGTTGCCGTTATTGAATAACACCAGTCGAGCTCGAAGCTCGATGTTCAGTCCTTGAAAGAAACAATCACACTTCAATGCATCGGTATTCACATACTCAGGCGCATATTGAGCCAAACGATTGAATGCCTTGGAGTATTCATAAGCACTCATTTATCCTTGCTTCAACTCCACAAACTCCTACAACTTTGTTTTAATCATCCCTGTAGAAATGTGGTGTGCATGAAAAGCATCACGGAACTCCGCCCAGGTCACACGATGACCGTCAAGGAGAATGGTGAGATATTCAGACCACCGAGCTCCTGCGGATCCGTGAAGTTGCTGAGCGGCAAATAAAGCCTTCTGATACTCATCACATTGGAGTAACTCAAACTTGGCTTCAATCACCCGAAGCCAATGTTCCGACTCCAATGGTTCCCAGGCTTCTGTGAAAACCGGTGGTTGAGTTGCCATGAAATCCAGATATGTGACTTGATGTTGATCAAGTGGTCGAGCCTCAGGTTGTACACTCCATTGTACCAACGTCTGCAAAGACTCGGCCATCCTTGCTAAGACTTCTGCCAATCCGGTTGATGATGGCACTGGTGGTAGAGTTGAGTCATCTCCACCATGAGCAGTTCACCCTCAAAATGAGTGTGATCCATGCTGCAAGAGTGAGCATTACGGTTAAGATCCAAAGTTGCAATAGCAACTGGAGTCATGATAAAGACCGTAATATGCATAACTTAACAATGCAGTATGCTAGGTGTAAATAAAGACTAGAACATGGAACTAGACCCAAATAAGTGATACTGCCCACCAATCACTTAACATGGTGTTTCAACTTTACATTAATCAATCATGTAGAGTAATCACCCCTAGACATGATGAGTGACATAAGACGGTGAAACAAAAACTATTTGAGTTCATAACATCGCATACTGGTATGCCGTCCAGTTTCTGGTTTATCAGACCAGTCTGTAGAAACGTAATTATTTCTCACAGTAAAATGCGGAATTTGGTCTGGAGTTCAACTACAAATTTATAGTAAACTCAAAACATTCCCTGAATGTATTGCTCTGTCCCCATATTAATTCTGGAATGGAAGTTATAGAAGCTTTATTAATGGTTACAAGACAGTTCAAACTTGGACTATGAACTTCAGTTCTGTTCCAGCAGACCATCCTGTATAAACTCGAGATTTGCTCCCAGTAAATGGCAGGAATAGGATTTGAGTCGAATACAAAAGTTTTATAGAATTTCATAAACTTTCCAGATTGTACTTGAAAACCTCCAGGTGAGCTCTGTATTAAAAGTTATGCAGGTCTGAAGTTGACTAAAATTTTCTGGAAATTTTGACAGAACCTCCACTGTATACGTGGGTTTTTGTCCACAGTTTATACAGGTATATCAAAACAATATCTTGAGGTAATGACAAAATAAAAATGGTACCAAATCATGTTAATATTCCAGAAATAGATTTTGTTCAGGCTTACAAAGTCGTTATACAGGTCAAAGCTCGCAAATTCCAACTATGCACAAATGATTTCTGGTCCTGGACTGCCAGAACAGTGTTTGCGACAATTGAAATTGGACTCTGGTAATGAAAGATACAGACCAGGAGTTGAATATAAATTTGATAGAGGACTTCCTAAGCTTTCCATAAATGTATACATATGACTATGTCAAGCTTTAATATTAGGAGATATGATTGTCTAAAGTCGACAGATGAGTTGACTGGTTTTCTGCCAGCAGATCTGCAGTGTACCAGTTTCAACCTGGGATTTGGATTGGTTCAGTGTCGAATTAGAAAACACTTCAATTTACAAAGTTGTATGATGTTTCTGCCCTCTCCAGATATGTATCACAATAGGACAGAAGATTTTTCTACAAGAAGTTATGGTGAAAATACAGAGACTGTGTAATTGGGTAAGACATTAGTAGTAGTTTTTGTGGAGTTCAGATTACGCCAAGGTAGGATCATTTTCAGTCCTAAAGACCAAAATGAACTTTGTAGTGGAATTGATGATCTTTCTATCCATATAGCATATCCTTATGTTATTTTTCAACTAACAAAGATTACGACCTGGCGAAGTATAGCAAACCTCTGCCAGAAATAAAGAACCTTGATTCTTCACGAGTTATGAGTCATATTCACCTTGCAATGTCCAAAACTTACCAGCAACTGGTAGTCGGACTTTCCAAAAATGTAATGCAACCATTCTAATGTTGAGGATTGTCAAGTATCAAAGTCGATACTGACGGTACTACGTGCCTCACCAAAGAAAATTCTAACCGGTATATCCAAATACGTTTATAGGTGGTCCTAATATCGTTCACTCGCAAACGTGTGCTACACGGGTCGCTACCGTAGTCAATTCTGAAAAAGACAAACTATCCCCTTTCACACTTTCACACCTCAAGGGCGGCACGGGGAAACACGACAGGCAGTCACAATAGTATATACAGAAGTAATCGCATACGACTCGGGTGTGAGTCGCCCTTAAGCGATGTCGTGTCTCGAGGTACATGGCTGTAAATATATTTGTACAGCAAAGACTCCCATACGAACCAGCTTATACACGCTCGGGCATACATGTTTCGCATGCTCCCATAGAATATGAATGATTCTAGAGAGGCATACTATCGGGTTATACACCACCCGACGGGGGCTCCCACTAACTTTGAAGCACACTGGGGTACCGCGTGTCATAGGTTCTCAGAAACATGAAAAGTTTTAGAGACTCCTATTAACTTTTCTGTGCCAAGCCACGGAAAACTTCCATGCTACCTCTTGCATGATGAGCATACCGTAATTGATCCATTTACGGTGGCGTACCTTACGTCTTACTTGACGTCGGAGCGTCGTTATAGAATTAATAACATATAAGTTAGTTTACCACCCTTTATAACTTATACTAATAATAGTCCTTAATGGGCATATAGCTAATCCTCACTCGACTACTTCGTAGTTTTCGAAAATAGGCTCTTTTCGAGCGGCTATTCCCAATGAAGCTCTGATACCATGTCTGTGGGGACCGGAGTCCACACATCCGAGGATCTCATTGGGTGGTGTCGTGCGATGCGGCACCTAACAGCACACATGAAAAGGATACCAAAACATATAAAGTTTTCATTTCATAATAGGAAGAGTTTACAAAAGAGTGTACAACAGAAGTACACACGCAACAGAAAATACATACTCATAAACTCACTTAATTAAGCAGGACAGAAGACGTCCATGACCTAGGACACTTCTCACTAGCAACATGAAGAACATTCAGCAGCGGCGTGGTTCACATGAGATTTATCTCGACACCTCGAGTCTCATGTACAACCTGAACAGCAGAAATAAAACTAATACCTGCAAAAATCCTTAAAGCGCAAACGTGAGCATAAGGCTCAGCAAGACTAACCCGTCTCACTAGACAAATGCAGGGGTATGTACTAAGCATAGGTAAGGGATAGCATAAAGGACTCGCCTACAAGTGGATCCTTATATTCATATTTTTAGGTAGAAAATGACATTCTTCAGGCACGGCACATCATAGACTCCACAACGAAACAAGAAACGCTTTGCCGATGATATGACATGCCCAAAGCACATAATGCTATTACAGGTAAAGTATGGAGAAACTGTGAACTTTTAAGTTTACTATCTCTAAGCCATACAAGGTTGCAAAGCAATTATAATTCAATACAACAAATTTTTCTGGCTTCTTTAGTATTTACACATCACGACAGTGACAGACAAGTGGTACTCTATTACCGCGAGGGACAGTGATTGCAATCAGGACACACCCGGACTGCACGACACGCACACCCGCGTGGGAGACACATACGTGCTCTCCTCCCCGTGTCATACGTGGCCACCTTTACCCAAGACCCCAATGTCGACAAACCTCTTCATCCCGAGCAAAAGGTCCCCTACACGGACACGTCAAAACATTTCGCTAGGAGATTTACACCTTTCTGCCTTTGCATCTCCATTCATGGACAACCGAGGAGTCTCCACACTACAGTCTGGAGTTTCATCAGTTTAATGGGCCCATATACCATTATGCAACCGGTACAGTTCATGCTTGCCCAACGGTGCCGCATACGACACGGTCCTCAAGCGACAAAGGCAGGGCTATGCGCCCGAGATTCCGTCTCGTGGACTCCTATTCCCCCTGCCCGGTCTCGTATTCATTTCATAAGCCATTTTTAATCTTCCACCCTCATGTGAATTGTTATTCCTATCTCGCGAGTAGATTCCAACTACTCGACTTCTACCGGATTTCTTATACATTAGCAAAGTAGTAACTACAGGTCAAACTATAACTCGTTCCAACCAACCCCTGGGATTTGTGGTCATGCAAGTGGAGTATCAAACACCTTATACGTAAATGCACAATATCAACTGAAGACGTAAGTGAATAAACTAGGAAAATTTAGAAAAGCTCTTAAATGCAAACCGGGGCTTGTCTTAGTTTGCGACTCGATCGAATGTCAATTGTTAGTGATCCTTCTCTAAAGACTCCGCCAAGGACTTAAAGTGGACACCCGGCCCTTCTCCTCCAAGCGACGCTGTTCGTCAATATCGATCTCTAAACGACATGTATATATGAACGCTAGTAAATTATAATGTAGATATAGTTCATAAGCTTCTAACTATGGTTATAGTGAGTGAATGATTTTCTTTGGCTTTGGGATTCTTATGGTAGATGTTAGGGACAACAAGGAATACTCTTGCAAAGAACAGGAGATGATCAAAGTAGTTTGATCTCTCTAAAATTATGGCAACCAATACACTGCAATGAATTTTAGAGAAGAAAGTGTAGCTTTAACCTAGCTATCAGTTGATGATCATGGTAGTGGAGGTTGTCCAGGTCCTAGCAAAGTTTCTTTCATAAATTTCTAAGCCTTGTCGAAGGAGATATTGAATTTCAAAGTTGGCAAGAATTTATGGAATTATTTTATAACTGAATTTTTACCTTTTCAATTAATATTCAGTTGGCAACTGAATTAGCACTAGGAGACTAAATCAATTAAATCTCAAATTTTTACAGGAGTTAGTATATGACAGAAGGATTATCTAGTTCAAATTTGGGACATAACAAAGCAACTGAACAGCTGTAATAATTCAATGACTGAAAAAGGTAATTAAATTATACAGAGGGTTATACAGGTGCAACGGCTCACAAACATTTTCTGGTAATCCCAAATAGTACCATGTATTTTATTTTAATTTTGGGAATTTTTTCAATGGAAATCTCATCTGGAAAAATTGTATTTGTATTTGGAAAGATTGTTTTCTACAGAATTTAAAAGTAAGGTTCCTAATTGGTATTCACAGAAACTAGAGCTCAAGGGCATTCAAAAAAAATTTGTTTGAAGATTTTTTGAGCAGTGTACAGAGAGTTATGGATTTTCTAAGTTGGAGCCAAATCTGGAATTATTTGAATTAATTTGAATTCAAAACAATAGCGCCTGGGCCCCAATAGCTGATGTGGCATGCTCTGTTCAAAGCAACACACGTGTGCACACGGTTTTTCCCACGTAGCCACACGAAATCCCGCAGCCACAGAAGATCCACGAACCAAGGAACACGCTCACTGACGTGTGGACCCTGCCACATCTTCGTCTTCCTCGGGCCAACGGCGCGCGGGCGGCGCTCGCGGTTCCCGCGGCTGCGCGCTCCGGCGAGCCTCGCCGGATCCGAGTTTCCGGCCACCGGAGCACCCAATCTTGGGCGCCCAACCTTAAAATCCTGGGCTGAGCACGATGGTGGGGTCGGTGAGGCTTGCCGACGGTCGGAAACAGCGGCGCATCGGCGGCGGCGGCAGCTAGGGTTCCGGCCATGTCGGAACCGTCGCTCCGTGGCTAAAACTCTTCGAAAAAGGCTGGGGAAGTCTTCTGGAACCATGAGGAAGGTGATGGGAAGGTGAGATCAACGTGCAACGGCCGGCAAAACAATAGTCGACGGCGATAGAGGTAACTTCTTAATGGCGCAGGGAAGAACTCGTGATTCTCGAGCTACGGTCTATCATTTTTTGTGATTCCAGTTTGAGAGGGTGCGCAAGGAAGTGTAGAAACTATTTGCTAGCAATTGTGGAGAGTGATTATGTTTCGAACTAGAATTGAATGAAAAACCGAGCGCGTTCATAAGCTTCGACCGAGAGTAAAACTTAGATAACTTGTTCGTTACTCACGTAAATGAGGAACGGCTTTCACCATCGTGCAGAGCGTGTCCAGGCGCACCACTTTGCTGTTGGAGTCTAAGAACAACACTGCTCGCAGCAGCCTGGCACCATGGAACAAAGATGGCACACAGTGACCACGACGGCAAGCTCCAGTGTAGCTTCAAAATAACGGCCAAAACATCAACGAAGGAACGAAAGGAGTGAACCAGAGGACAGAGGAGGGAGTGGGTAACAACCTCGCTGTTGAGAGCTCGGTGTGAGAGGATTCCGGTTGGCCAGCAACGGGTGCACGGCGCCGGCGGTCGGAATCTTGCGTGCGGGGCGAAAATGGTGCAGACCGTCGGCTCAGCGTGAGGGAAGACGATAATCTCGACCGGGGAAGCGATAAGGAGGAGGAAGGGTGAGATTTATAGGGCTCAAATGGAAGCAGCTCGCTGCTGTCGCGCTGGGCATGCACGCCGTCACGGTGGCGCACGCAGCGTGCGCTGGATTGCGGCGCACGTGGGCTGCTGACCGGTGGGCCCCACCAGTCAGCCTTACAGCTACTGCCACTTTAGTAATTCACATAGAAATAGTAAATGAACTCCAAAAATCATGAAACTTCATGGCTAAGTCAAGAAAAATGTGCTGAACACAAAGGTATATTTAGATCTTTATACTCAAGTATATTTGACCAGATTCTGAATTTGAATTTAAACTTGATTCAAATTTGCTGATCGTCTCAAATGAAATAACAAATGGACTCCAAAATTCATGAAACTTTTCAAGGAGCTTATTTGTAACTTTAGAAGACAATAGAAAAATTTATAGCCTTAGGTTTGAATATTTTTGACAGTACATGTGTATACAGTAGCTATATGCTGTTTGTTTATTTGAGTATATGAGGTACTATAAATTGATTTGCCCAAGCAAACCCCATTCAAATACTCCAAAATTTTGCAGAGATGAAATTTGAATTATTTTAAGATTATTGGTGAAGTATGTTTCTCATGTTAATAAAATTTAAAACATGAGAAGAAAAAGGAATTGAATAGGTTCAAGTTTATGTACATGACCATATCTTGAACCCAATTAAATTCGAATTTAACTGACCACTGAAATTCACATTTAGAATTAAGTGGGATTTTACACAGAATAGGGATCCCTTTGGAAGTGACCCATCGCAGCTTGACCAGCTGTGTTCCCAAGCGGCGTCAGAGGTGTTGGTGATTTTTTTGTAACTATATTGAATTCTCTTTAATAATTTTGAGGTCGTTATTTTTCTGTATTTCTAGGCAAGGTACGGGTAGGAAGCGCGGAGGCTTCGAGGCTAGCAGAGCGCGCCAACCATCCACAAGCCATGTATGCAAGCTGTGGCGGGAAACCTCACAGAGGATGAGTTTTCTTAATTTTAACTTATTGTGACAGACTTTGAGATATAAAAATTTAATAACCTTACTTTTTTGTGTAGGTTAGCCATCTTCGATGGAGTGGTCGACTCGATGCAGGCGCGACCTTCCTCGAGAGTCTCTTCATTGCAGCAGGTTGGGTCCATCAGCCATACCAGGCGAGACCTGGAGCTGCAGAGTGTCCGGGAGGAGCTCCAGAGGATGCAAGATGCGCTGTGATAGACTAACGAAAGGCAAGCAGTGGCCCTCAGGGTTAGGGATGAGTATGAGAACTCGTACATGCTATGGCTGAAAGCTTCCAAGCAGGTAAGTCCTGATCATTGTACTTAACATTTCTAATATCTAAATGACATGTATATGATAATGCTATGCTTTGTCTTCACAGGCTATAGCCGCAGGACAGCGGGAGGTCTTCCTCCGGTGGGAGCCACCACCGATGGAGCTGCCACGGGTGCCGACGATAGGAGCACATGTACAAAGTTACTCAAACACAGCCGAAACAAGTTAAACTTCCTCAAACTTAGTAAGATTTTATCAAACTTACTCAAACATAGCCAAAGCTAAGTCAAACTTGCTCAAACTTACTCGAACATAGCCAAAACTAGTTGAACTTGCTCAATCTTTGTAAAATATGATCAACTTATTCAAATGTAAAGGCCCTAAACACCTTAGTGTCGTTTCCAGCTCAAGAATCAATTAAAGGAAGAGAACCTTCAGATAGTACTTGGCGCACATATAGAGTATTTAAATTAAAGCCATAAGTGGGATATGCACCTCTGAAGTCAAATCCCATATTCAGAATTATTTAAACTCACACTTGATTTCACAATTGGTTTGGCCGAAATTCTAATAACACTCCTGCCAAATCTTAGGAAATTTGAGTCACATTTGACGATATTTGAATTTGTTCAAGTGAGAACATTCAAATTCGAATCCAAATTCCATTTTCAGTTTGATCAAATGCCAAATCAGGTTTTAAATATGAAATCATCATATTTCGATTATCCTTGCTCCCAATTCTCAACATTTTTAGAGCATGTGTGTATTTCACTTTAAATCAACAGAGAGTGAAGATTTGTTGGAGCTGCTGGGCCTCACCAGTGAGCCACTCCTCCCTCTCCTCTGTTTCTCTGCCTCTTCAAAGAGCGCCAACTCACGCATGCATTTTGCCACCAAGGAGCTTGCTTCTCTGCGTGAATCCAGCTGCAAACTTCACACCCAAGCTTCCTCCTAATCCTCATCCAAACACCAGAGTTGAAATACATTTGCCCTGCTTTGTTGCTTTGTGCCGCAGCTCGAGCTCACCATGTTCCTCCCTCTTACCCAAATCAAGCAAAACAACTGGTATCAGTCATTTTTCTTGGTTATCTCTTCCTCACAAACCTTTGCAGCCGCTCTCTGATCAATTTGGTTGACAGTTGAAGCCTCCCCGAAGCTGTTCAATGGGAAACCGTGGCCGCCGTCCCCTGTTCCTCGCTGCCGCCCCTCTGCTCCCTCAACGCCTTAACAGTACAATCCTTATCTACCCCACCTCCTTGAAGCAAAAAGGTTTGCCTATACGTATACTAGATGCTGGCAAAGTTTCAGCGCATTCCATGGACTCTAGCTCCTGTATTTCCATATTTCCCGAGGAGTTCATTGTATGAACTTTGCTAGGTCTCGACCTAAATTCAGTTTTCATATAGGATTAATCCTTGTGGCTATAAGACTTTATCTTCTAGACGTCCTACCGCACCACCTTGAAGTGAAACCATTGGTTTCTATCGAGTATCCATGCCACAGTCCTCATTTTCCTAGCCGATGATGGAAAGTGGCTCGGTCCACTGTTACTTCGGTATTGCTGTCATTGTCATTGAGTTTTTGATCCATAATCTTGTTCCCCATGGCAAGGCAAAGCTTTAGGATGATTTCCCGATCAAAATGGTGCGGCATAGGGCTTAACCGACTTCGCCGGAACCCTAGTTCTGCCCGCCGCCATCGGTTGCCCCTCTCCGGTTATCTATTGGCGCCGTCGACCATTCCAACGAGTTCTTTGTGAAGTTTGAGTCTTAGGCGGCGACTTCCGTGGGCTGGGATACCCTGGCGTAAGCTTTGCGGCCCCTGGCACCGCCACTCGCAAGGAAGACGACGGCCCAGTGGGGCCGGGCTATCAGCCTCAGGGCGTGAGGCCCCGGATCTGCTGCGGCATGGAAATCCGTTGTGGCCACAGCCAGTCCCATGTGGCCCCCATGTGGCTTAAAGTCTATTGGTGCATTTTAAACCATGGGCCCCCTTTGTTTTTTCAAATATTTTCCAGTTCAAAGATAATTCCCATTCTCATTCAAACTTTGAAATCAATAACTCCTAGGATATTTGGCCAAAGCTTCTCAAATAAATTTTAGTGGAACCAGGGTGATCTACACTTTCCAGTGATAGACTTATATAAGTATGAAAATACAAGAAATGTCCTCAAAAATTCTATGAAACAAATGCCTTTGGAATTAATTCTTGATGCTCTATTCATTGAAAAAGAGCCAACGTTTGCCAAAAACATCTGCATAATTCCTTTGAGCTCCAGCAAAATTTCAGATTCATTTGAGCTGGTTTGTATGGTCAAATTGTGTTCTCAACCTGTATGAACCTGAAAAATGCCAAATATCCGGAACATTGCCGAAACTTCAAAAATCAATATCTCAAAGTATAATGCTTATAAAATTATGAAATCAATTTGGTCGGATCACTCTTGACCTCCTCTAAAAAGAAAACCAACTCCTGGCAATGTTAAAGCAACAATTTTTTTTAAAAAATTATGGGAAGGGTTTAGCTTCATTGAATTTATAGAACAGGAACTGTCGTTAACATTGCTCAACTTTGGCCAGAAATTTATTTATATTCCCTAGTGTCCAATGTAAAAATCTCAACAGCATTAGATTTGATTTACTATACTCAAGTATGTTTTGAATCACTATGTTACTATGTCACTATTAATCCCAATTGCATTCTTCTTTGCATATCGTGTAGTTGCCGACCTCGACGAGACCTGGAGACCATCGAAGCAATTCCTCCGGTGATTAAAAGTTACCTCATCTCACAGCCAAGCAAGCCTCGGTTTGCATTTAACAGTGTTTTAGATTTTTACTTGTATCACACTATATGGGCTAACATGTATTGTGCATTTGGTCTAAGTTTCTTGGAGTTTTCCACTTGCATGACCATAAAACCCATGAGAGCAGGGTAGATGGTTAAGTCCTCGATGTTGTCTAGCTATGCTAAATGTTGTATTTGCTTCAGTAGGAGTCGAGTAGTTGGAATCTACTCGCGAGTTCAGTAATTGGGATGACACGGGTTTGGTTTGAGCGAGAGGATCACCATTTGGAATGTGATACTGGGCATGGAGTTGGAGCATCGGGACATAGGGGCCTGTGAGCTGTAGCTGCACTTGTGTTAGTCAAGGACCGATCCGTGTGCAGCCCTGTTGCACAAGTTTGAATGTACCGAAGGCATAATGGATATATGGGACTCAGTAAACGGATGTAACTTGTACACCTTAGCATCGAGGCATAACCCACCGCCTTATAGGTGCGGGTTTAGAGCAGCAAGCTGTAAACATGCCAGAGGGTACATCGTACTTCATGTGGGGGCCTCCTGCTCGTAGCTGAATGTGGCCTAGAGGGGGGGGGGGGTGAATAGGACTTTTTAATTTTTAGTCAGAACCTGCAACACTTAGCAACTTGATCAAATACCAAAAAATTGGACTAGTCCGGTAGAGTGCGGACTAGTCCGGTGCGTGCGGACTAGATTGATCAAGTTAGATCAATGATTTCAATACAAGCACAGTACGCAGCGGAATATAGTATGTAACTTGAAAGTATTGAGTCAATGAAATTAAGTGTAACACAAACTAACGTTGATTTCAATGTTTTAACGTAAGATGGACAAGATCAAGTAAACCCTAGAATATGATATGAAAAACATAAGAACAAGTTTGACACAAGATTTTATCCCATGGTTCGGTTCTCACAAAGGCAACCTACGTCCACGTTGAGGAGCCCACGAAAGGATCGGGTCTTCACTGACCCTAACATCGTCGAATCACCACTAAGGCCAATTCTCTTTCACCATGACAAGGGTAAATCACCAAGTTCAAGGGGCCTTCTCACAAGTTGAGGGATCCCCAAGATTAAAAATTAAACACCACTAAGAACACAATCTTAAGATCAACAATGAAACAACAGGAGTGTGTTAGAGAATCAAACTCAAGAGCTCAAAGGTGTGGAATCGTGTCTCTCCTTTGATCCAAAGTGAATCCTCAAGGATTTGATCTTTCTTGCGTTGGATTGCGTGGAGAGATGTTTTTTCTATGCTCTTTGAGGGTGTGACGGCGCTGAGAGTCGAGAGAGTTGAAAGTAGGGCCGTGCACATCTATTTATAGGGTGTTTCCAAAAGACACCGTTAGGCTTTCGAGGGTCCGGACTAGTTCGAGGTGGAGTCCGGACTAGTCCGGTGTGCGGCATGTAGGAAACCCTAAGTTCTCAGGAATATCGGGCTTGTCTGACCTTGGACGGACTAGTGCGATTTAGGCTCCGGAAATTTCTGGACTAGTCCGGCTCATATCGAACAAGTCCAGCTAGGTGACTACCTTAGTGAATTGAGGAAAAGTCTGCACTTGGAGGACTTGTCCGATTTTAGTCAGAGAGGTTATCGGACTAGTCCGACTATTATCGGACTTGTCCGATGTCGTGCAAAGTTGTGAAGTGTTGAGGACTAGTCCGCACTTGGGAGGACTAGTCCGATCTTAGTCAGAAAGATATCGGACTAGTCTGTGGTGATATTGGACTAGTCCTGTCTGTGTAAACATGTACTGTGCAGACAAGTCCGCACTGGGAGGACTTGTCCGATATTGAACAGAGGGAATATCAGACCAGTCCGGGGTATATCTAACTAGTCCGGTCCTGTGTAAATTTGTGCAGTGAATGAGTTTTCTTTTACTTTAACACACTGATCTAATCTATTCAGCTCTTGAGCTCTTTTCCATATAGATCCTCCTTCTCCTTTCTTTTTGCGCTTTCTTCATAGTTTCATTAAAATTTGCGCTCATCTTAACAATTTGGTTAGGATCTCATTTGTTTGTCATAAATCAAACAAAACCCACAAGGGATGCCTAGATGCACTTTCAGTAGCGGTGGGACTGGTTCGGTGTGTAGGCAGCGGGTGAAAGGTAGCCTCTTACAACATTAATGGATTGTGCCTGTTGCAGCTCCGAGTGTGTGTCTATGTGTCGTTCTATATGTGTATCCCTGCAGGTGTATATCAATTTGAGTCGTTGTCTCTCGTGGTTATGAGTACCTCTTGTTCACTGTGATGTGATATAGTTAATTATTGTAATTAGAAATTACTGAATCATGCTTTATGAATTAATCTTTTATTGATACTTGCAATGCTCTAGATAGGTTGCTCACTAAATTTCAGATTCACGAAGCTTTAATCTTCTGTTAAAAGCTGAAAGTAAGGATGAACATTGGGTGAGTCATTTTATGCAAAGAGCCGTCCTATGATATATGTAAATTCAGCGTATAGAGTTCATATTTAGTGGACACGGTTAAGTCTTGCTAAGCCTTTGTGCTCATGGTTGCTATTTAGAGTTTTTGCTACAGATGACGACTACGTTGAAGGGTTCACCAGCGGCTGAGTGGGAACCCTGCACGCCGTCGTAAGTTCTTCTTCCATGTTGCTAGTGTGATTCTGTTCACGGGCTTAACGGACCACTTTTGCATAGCTTAGGCTTGCAAGTCGTGAGCTATGAATTTATTTTCGGCTGGAGTGTATTAATATATATATTATTTGTAAAAAAACAAAGCTTGTAAAATAATATGTTGTTCTATGTATGGCCGTGTACCTTTTTTGTGTGCTGTTGGATGCCGCATTGCACGGCACCAACCAATTGCGGTTCCTGGAATGTCGGGACTACGGTCCTCACGGCCTGGTATCAGATCCGCATTGGGAATGACAAGCTTAAAAAGGATTGTCCTACAAGAAAAACATAGGTTTACGGTGAGGAATTGATAGTAGCCCGCATAAGGACTATTATTCTCATAGTAACTTAACGTGGCAAATCTAACATATGTGTTACTATATTATGTAACAACGCTACAACATCAAGTAAGAGGTAAGGTATGCCACTGCAAGAAGATCAATTGCGGTAAGCTCCCCCGTACGAGGGGTAGAACGATGATTGTCCCCCATGTCTCGACACGAGAGTTAATAGGAGTCTCTGAACCTTCTCATGGTTTTGGGAACATATGAAACGCTGCTCCCCAGCATGTTTCAAGCAAAAGCGAGGATACCCCATCGTGTGGTCAAAAACGCAAAGTATGCAACAATTGAACGTTCAATTTTTGACGGTCCATACGCAGCGCTGATCCCTAGTGCGGGAGATAAATTACGTGGCCACCTATCGTGCGGTTGAAAAGCACATAGCATGTTTTTTATGAAACACACAAAAGTGCCTCCTACTGGTGCAGCATTAGGCAAAGATGTGCGACCCGCGTCGGGTGGTAGAAAACCCGGTCATGTACCTAGAGATGTGACTTAGCTATATATATATATATATATATATATATATATATATATATATATATATATATATATATGTAAAGATGTATGCATATATATACATATATACATATATATATGTATATATATGCCTGAAATGATCACCCGTGCGGGCCGAGCCGTACGACACCATAATGAGTGTTCTGTAAAATTACGTGTCTTATTGCACTTAGAAAATGCGAGTGACCGTTTCTATTGCCACCTATTTAGACGTATATGCCAGTATAACCGGTTAGGTTTGTCACTTTTCTGAGTCACGTAGTACCAACATGTATCCCATCGAAGCATTATGAAGTTTGCTGTTAAAGGAACCCTAGAAGTTGTAAGAATACATATATTAGTTATCGATCTCTGATTTTGATCCATGTTTCAAAATTGGAGAAGGTTTTGAATTCACAAGATTCAAAAACAGAGAACCCTGTTTTCTGCCAGAACAGAATCTGATTTTGAAACGCCATAGCTCCCAGTAAAAAGGTCCAATGAAGGTGTATATTATATGGATAGAAAGTTTAGGAAATACTCTAAACTGTTACGTTCAACTCCAGATCAAAATTGTCCTCTAACATGTTCTAAATTTCAATGTTCCAAAATGTGCCAAACTGGGCAAAAACTGGAATCCTCTCTAGACTCTTTACTATTTTTGCCATATCTGACTCTAGAAAAATAGAACAGGGTCGTGTGGGACATTTATGGAATCATTGTATATTGTATTACAACTTTGTAATCTGTGGCTTTTGTAAATTATGCTGTTTTATATCTCAAAATTGTGGCCCAAAATCAGCCATAAACAAAGGAGGTGCTGTCAAATTTTCCAAAAAAACTGTCAGGTTTGCAATGCGATATCTCCTCAACCAGAAACATTCTAGAGGCAAACAAATACTTTCTGGAAAGTTCCTAAAATTTACTTAAACCTTTATGTTCACCTCAAGATCTTATTCTGCCATGTAGTGGGTCAAATTTGCGTTTCAGTACAAACTGGTCAGGTTTCAACAGAAACTTAATCGGTTTGACATAATTTGATTCTGTTTTGAATTTGGTTCTCGATTTTAGTTAGAGAAGCTTCATAACAGAACAGATGTTGCTACTAAACCATTTACCACTTGAAGTGAGGGTTGGTCCAATCAAACCTCATTTATTTTGATGCCCATGTTTTTCTCTTATTGAAGAATAGTGTGAGGGTACTAACAACAATGCACATAACACCCCGTCGTGACCAACGATAGTCGAAATGAACTTCAATCCATGGAGTTCAGTATTTTGGATTATACTATATAAAAATTTGTCTAGGAATGATGTATTTTGTATAAAGTCTATACTTTATCGATATATGTTACCGTTATGCAAGTTTGGATATTATTACGGACACTATTATTTTCATCCTTGAGTGATCTAGCAATATCACGTCTCATGTTGGACTCATGATTGCGACTGCAGAATGGATCGCACTCGTGCAACGTACGAGGTCGGTGTTTCAAGCCAAAAAGGTGATGACTCCCAGCAACTGGAAACTCAGGCTCCGCAGCAACTGACACCGCCACGTCCACCTCCACTTACGTTGGCAGATGTTGTCGCAGCCATGGTGGGTTCACGCGACGAGCAGACCGAGCTGCTGCGAACCCTCATGCAAAATACGTCCCGTGAGAGAGGACGTCTAGCTGGAGGCGATCATCAGCCTCAACAAAGCACCTACTCGGATTTCTTGCGACTCATCCACTGGTATTCACGTAGGCCGATGAACCACTGGAGGCGGACAACTGGCTCCGCACACCGAAGCAAAGTTCGGCTTGCTCCAATGCACCGAAACGCACAAGGCACTGTTCGCGGTGCAGCAGCTTCACGGCTCCGCTGGTGCATGGTGGGCGAATTACATCGTCTCTTTGCCGGTTGGTCACTACGTGACATGGACTGAGTTCCGTGAGGTGTTCCGTGCCTATCACATACCTCCAGGGATAACAAAACGCAAGCTTCAAGAATTTTTTGATCTCAGGGAAGGCGGGAGGAGTGCTTATGAGTACTCCAAAGGTTTCAACCACTTGGCGCAGTAGGCACCAGAACATGTGAGCACCAAAGAAAAGAAACATGATTGCTTCTATCGAGGCTTGAACGCTAAAATGAATGACAAGCTTGCTTTGTTCAATCGCGGCACATTCAATTAATTTGTCAATGCAGCGATTGTGCAAGAGGATGCAACACGCGAGCTTGTGATGGAGAAAAAGAGGAGTTCCCCGCAAGGCAGCAGTGGTGGAGCTCCACAAAAGTACCGTATGGTGTACCGATCACCGTCCGGTCAAGGGTGGCAGCTACCGGCACCAACACCTATGTTCCATGGCCGCCCGTTCGACGCTAGGAAGCTTCTGACCACCCCTGCATAACAACACCAGCAGCAACAGAGGATGATCTCTCGTGCACCCCCACAGCAGCAGCGTGCACCGGGTTTCTGTCCTCCATTCAATATGCTCCAACGCAATACACATACTACAACTGTGGATGTGTTGGACACCTTTCCTACAACTGGCAGGACAAGCAAACCAGTGGACAAGCATCGTATCAGGGTGCTACCCAACCCCGCGAGATCATGGGTACGTTCACTCTCCTCGATCACCTCATTATCATAGTTTTTTATTCCAGTGCCACCCACAACTTCATTAGTAATCCATATGTTGTCATGCACCAGCTACAAATATTTCCTACTGAATATCCATACATGATTTGTTCAACGGGATGGAAAAATATCAGGTCATAGTATGATTCCTAAAGCACCAGTGTGCATGGGTGGAAAAATATATCCTACAACTCTTGTTATCTTAGAAGGGAAAAAGATCGATGTCATATTAGGGATGCCGTGTTACATCACCACGGTGCTGTTCTTGACATCGTCCCTCGAGCCGCTCATCTGGATTCCCCACTACAAGAACCACATACTCTTATTCTTGACCGACCCGTTCAACAGATCGCAGCAGTGTACCACTCTGAATCCATTAACTTGGAAGACATTCCGGTGGTGTGCGAATATCCCAATGTGTTTCCCGACGATCTACTGGGCATGCCGCCCGAACGTAACGTCGAGTTCAAGATTAAACTTGCACTGGGAACCACACCGATCTCTCGACGACCGTATCGAATTGGGCCCAATGAACTATCTGAATTAAAAGAGGATTTGAAGGACCTATTGGACAAGGGTTTTATTCGCCAAAGCTCGTAATCTTCAGGCTGCTCTGGGCTGTTTGTTAAGAAGAAGGATGAAACAATGTGGTTATGTGTGGACTATCGTCTGCTAAATGTCATACCTATCAAGAACAAGTATCCACAACCGTGCATCGACATTCTTTTTGATAGACTAGTGGGTGCTAAAGTATTCTCCAAGATGGATCTTCGGTTCGGATATCACCAGATTAAAATTTGGAGGGAAGATATAACGAAGACGACATTCATGACGTGATATGGACTATATGGATATCTCGTCATGTCTTTTGGTCTCACACCCGCTCAGGCCCATTTTATGTATCTTATGAACTCAGTGTTCATGCCGGATCAGACAAGTTTGTCGAGGTCTTCAATGATGACATCTTAGTTTATTCCAAATCAGAGGAAGAGCATGCCGAACACTTGCATATCGTACTTGTCGGTACCCAGCGTATCGTATACCCCTTGGGACTACAAAAAGACCAAAGGGACTTCACCTGTCTGAGTTGAAGACCTGCGAAGGCCCCACATGTCACACGGGACTGGACATACCTCCCATCTATGGTTAGCTCCAGAACTGCCACGTGTACACTGCAGCCGAAGCTATACCCCGGACATGGGATAGCTCTGGGCTAAACACTTGTGCGGCACCCCCGGACCTAACCTCCGACAGAGGGAAGCTCCAGTATCGACACGTATACATCTACACCGGACCTACCCGTCGCAGACGAATTGCTCTGAAGCTGCCACGTGTCCAAACCGCCAGACCTTCAACCTTGGCAATCAAGCTGGGGAACCCCCAACGGCTCGGACCTACAAGGGGCAATCAAACACTTCAAGACCTGATTAAGTGTCATTAATACCATATTAATGACACACGATCAGTAGGCCCATAATACTAGTAACGGCACTGTCAGGTCCCGTTACCACTCCATTAAGGGTAATTAATGTCATTAATTATGTATTAAACATTAGTAACCGCCGGGGCCACATGTCGGGCCAGCCTGACGGTGTAACGACCAGTCCTTGAACTATAAAAGGACTGGTCGACGAGACACAAAGGAGGAGGGACACTCTCTGACACATACACAGTCTCTGGGCTGAAGCTCCTAGGCGCTCAATACAACATCTACACACCCCGTGGAGTAGGGTATTACCCTCAGGCGGCTTGAACCACATAAATCCTTGTGTCCATTTGCCATACTCCTCGAATCTCTGTGCACCCAATACTGAACTATAAACTCCGCGAGCTACCAACGGTAGTATCGGGATAATTGCCGGAAAAACACTCCGACAGTTGGCACGCTAGGTAGGGGCAGTGCCCAAGATTTCAGGATTGGTGAACTCAGCTGCTGGATCATCCAACGGCAACCCCGCTGCGCAAGCTGCTGGAGGCAATCCCTCCAACATGCAACAACCAGCAGGTGTCGCGGCTCCAGCAGGAGTCATGCCTCCACCGCCACCGTCTGCACCACCAAATCAGGATGGACAGTGGGACAGGGCATCTGCGTCAGTCACAGCGTCGGCGAATAACAACAATCATGAACACGCGCTCCATGCAACACGTGCTTCCTCCAATGCCCACCACCTCCTGGTGCATCCCAGGGTGCAATGGACCATCAGAGGGCTGATGTGGAACATTTGGTTGCTACAGCAGCCGAACAAATTAGCAACCAAGGTCCCCCCCCCCCTCGGGATGGGCCCCATCGCAGCATCAGACTATGTCGAGCAGACTTGGTCCACACGCTTCCCAAAATAGGAGGTATGCTGCGTCTCAACAAGTGACATTGCTGCCTGCCGGGGCGCAACACACCCATACAGTAACCAGGCTTTCAACTCATGACCTCCGGGTGAAGCTTGATCGCCGTTACCGTCAGCAGGACGGCCACGTCCATATCGAGCGTGCTCGCAAAAAGCGAGAGGATCGAGACAGTCCTGCTCCCGAGTGAGTAGGAGGTGGCTGTTCTGCCCTGGCCATGCACCTACGCATGGTCAGATGGCCACAAAAGTTCTGGCCTCACCTGCCAGAGAAATTTGAAAGGAATGTCAATCCCGCTAAGTTTCTCCATATTTACTCCACCGCAATCCTCGTGGCCGGAGGTAACGAGGCCGTAATGGCCAACTACTTCCTAGTGGCTTTAACTGGGACCACGAGGTCCTGGTTCATGAGTCTTCCGCCCGACTCTATCAATAGTTGGGCAGAACTGTGCCAACAGTTCACTGCCAATTTTGGGAGTTCATACACCCGACCAGGCACTGAACAGGACCTTTTTGCTGTCACCCAGAGGGTGGGAGAATCCCTGCGTTCCTTCATCCAGAGGTTCTCCCAGGTACGAAACAGTATTCCTTCTATCTCCAGCGCCTCTGTTGTTGTGGCATTTAGACAGGGCGTACGAGACAAGAAGATGTTGGAGAAGCTGGCGATCAAGGAGATCACCAGCATCACGGAGCTCTTCAGCTTGGCAGACAAGTGTGCCAAAGCTGCGGAAGGCCGTGAAATGCACTCCAAACCACCTCCGGAGGATAATAAAAAATCCTACAAGGGAGAAGCCACTACCTCCGGGACTGGCAAAAAGAAGAAAAAGTCCAACGACAAGAAAAAGTCGTCGGCCGGCACACCTACTGCAGCAGCTGCCGCAGCTCCAGGTGGTCGGGGGCCACGCCCAAGAAATGACATCGGCCGTCATCAGAAGACGACGGCAAATCCAAAGTGTGGTGTCCTATTCATAAGTCGAATAGCCACAACTTGGAAGACTTCTGAGAGGTCCAGAACCTTGCCCAGCGCTACAACAAGCGTCGGGAAGAAGTTCCTTTCCGGCAAAGGGAAGGAAAACAGAAAGTTGACGAAGCTCCGGCTGAAGAGGAGTTAGGCTTTCAAGACCCTAAAAAGGTCTTGAAGGCGGTTTACACCTTCGTTGATGACGACATCAACGTCTCCCACAATAAACGTCGGAAAACCATGAACACCATTTTTGGTGGTTCATGGGACATCACCTCCCGCCGTGTCCTCAAGACCATGCGGCAGGACATGGCTTCGGTGGCTCCCACCGCCAGGGCGGAGCCGCACGGAAAGTGGATGGATACTGCCATCACTATCAACGCGTCAGACTGCCCTCGGAATATGATCGGAGCTTGTCGACTCCCATTGATGGTATCTCCGACCATCAACAACATCCAACTCAACCACATAATGGTATACGGAGGTTCGGGGCTGAACCTCATAAGCTTTGAAGCTTTCGTCAAGCTTCAGCTGCAACCTTCAGAACTTCGCCCCTCCCGACCTTTCTCCAGAGTAGGTTCGGGGGCCATAGCCCTACTTGGTTCCATTACTCTCCCCATAACCTTTGAAACTCAGGAGAACTATTGCACTAAAAAGTTGGTCTTTAACGTTGCTTAGATCAACTTGCCCTTCAATGCCATTCTAGGCAGGCCAGCCTTATACAAGTTTATGGCTGCTGCTCATTATGGCTACTTGGTGTTGAAGATGCCAACACCAGCTGGTGTTCTCCAGATCAGTGGAGATCGCACCACCGGAGTGACAGCTCCAGAAGAACTTCACGCGCTTGCCACAGCACAGGAAGAAGAATCTGGAAAGGAGCAAGCTCTAAAACCACCGAGCATTCGTCATCGAGGCTCAACCTCCGCACCTCGCGTGCAACCAAGCGGCAACACTGACATTCCCGTCAAAGTCATCCAAATCGGTTCCGACGCCGCTCAGACCACCCATATATCAGGAGGTCTGAATGACAAATAGGAACTTGCGCTCATTACTTTCCTCCGAGCTAATGTCGATGTGTTTGCTCGGCAACCATCACAAATGCCTGGGATTCGTAGGGAAGTGATCGAGCATAATCAGAAGATCTATCTTGATGCTCGGCCTCTACATCAAAAGCCTCGGAAGCAATCAGTAGAGCGACAGAACTTCATATGACAAGAAGTGAAGAAGTTGCTTGAAGCTGGATTCATCGTAGAGGTCTTCCACCCAAAATGGCTGGCAAACCCAGTTAATGTACCCAAGGTCAGCGGGAAGCTTCGGATGTGTATCGACTACACAACACTGAATAAGGCATGTCCAAAAGATCCATTCCCACTACCTAGAATAGATCAGATAGTGGATTCCACCTCCGAGTGTGAACTACTGTGTTTCCTAGACGCATATTTTGGGTACCATCAAATTAGAATGTTTAGCGAAGATGAAGAGCATACTTCTTTCATCACAGTAGATGGATTGTATTGTTATACTGCCATGCCATTTGGTCTCAAGAATGCAACCTCAACATTTGTACGAGCTATGTACAAAACTTTTGGAGAGCTCATCAGAGACGTAGTGGAAGTGTATGTTGATGACATCGTCGTCAAGATTAAGGACAAGGAGTCACTTCTTGACACCTTGCAAGCTGTCTTCGACAAGTTGCGAGTTACTCGCATTAAGCTGAACTCGGACAAATGTGTCTTTGGGGTTAGCTCCGGAAAGCTTCTTGGTTTCCTAGTAAACCACCGAGGCATAGAGGCAAATCCGACAAAGATTAAAGCCATTGAAGATATGCGGCCACCAACCCGCATCAAGGACGTCCAGAATCTGACTAGATGTCTAGCTGCCCTCAGTCGGTTCATTTCAAGACTGGCGGAATGGGCACTACCCTTCTTCAAGCTATTGAGGAAGTCCGGACCATTCCAATGGTCTGAAGAAGTAGAAAAGGCGTTTTAGGAGCTGAAACAGCTCCTCACCACTCTACTGACCTTGGTAGCTCCGAACCCTGGTGAGCCTCTACTGCTTTACATTTCGACAATTGACGAGATTGTCAGCATGGTCCTGGTTGCAGAGAGACCAGAACCGCTACAAGCTCAGGAATCCAGACCCCTCCGGGAGAGTTAGGAGGTTCCTAAAGGCGAGACTGGGTCCCAGCTCCCAGACTTGAGTCAACAAGGAGTTATTCTTGTTGAGCAAGAAGAGCCAGACCCCCCCTGGGAGGGTCTAGGTCACTCCTGAAGAAGCTCCAGGTTCCTCCAACAAGGACCCGACGATCCCCAATGAAGGTCCGGACTCCTCAAGGAGGGTCCGGGTTGATGAGGAGGAAGCTTCGGGCCCCTCGGGTAGGGTCCGCACAGTCCAACGCCTAGTGTACTTCATCAGTGAAGTACTCCACAACGCCAAAACTTGGTACCTTGAAGTCATAAACTGCTATACGTAGTTCTTATTGCTTCTCGGAAGCTCCGACATTATTTCCAAGCTCACAAGATCTCAGTGGTGACTTCATATCCACTGTGAGAGATTTTGCATAATCCCAACTCCACTGGAAACATTGCAAAGTGGGCAACGGAATTGGCCGAGTTTGACCTTGAATTCGTCCCAAGACAAGCAATCAAAAGTCAAGCATTGGCGGACTTTATGGCGGAATGGACCCCCTCTCCGCCAAACCCTGGGGGCCCTAGTGAGCAGAAGCTGGAACTCAAGGCTCCAGTCTTCACAGAGCCTCAATGGACTCTCTACTTCGACGGCTCCATGTAGAAGCAGGGGGCCGGAGCTAGAATCCTTTTCCTCGCTTCGACCGGGGAGAAGGTTAAATACATGATGCATCTTGACTTCAAGGCGACCAACAACATGGTGGAATATGAAGCACTCATTTACGAACTAAAGGTGGCACTATCATATGGTGTCAAGCAGCTGTTGGTCAAGGGAGATTCACAGCTCATCATTAAACAGGTGAAGGGTGAATGCTCCTGCAACCATCCCCAACTAGCTATCTATCCCCTTGAAGTCCAGAGGCTTCAGAAGGACTTCGAAGTCCTGGACTGCCACCATGTACAGCGTCTCCATAATGCTAAAGCTAACGTACTCTCGACAAAAGCGTCAACCGGAGCTCTGGCGTTTGACGGAACGTTCGTCCGAAGGTTGTCTAAACTGACAGCTCAGCCAGCCGAACTGAGCGAAGGGGGCGAGACCAGCACCTCAAAGCTTGCAGTCCCGGTGGGCCTATTACCATGGCAGCCATCAAGGGTCGTAGGTGCTGCTGGAAGCTCTGAGCAACCCAGCACGCAAGACTCGAATGCTCAAGCTAGCTCTAATGCATGGATCTCGGAGATCCGGAGCTACTTGAAAGACATCTTCCTTCCTGAAGATAATGTATCCGCTGACCGGATAGTCAGATTGGCTAAAATATACACGCTGGTAGAAGGGGATCTCTACCGTCGCGGTGCTAACGACGTCCTAATGCAGTGCATTACAAGGGAAGAAAGGTGTGAGCTCCTCGCAGAAATCCATGGAGGCGAGTGTGGCAACCATGCGTCTTCTCGCACGCTCGTCGGTAAAGCCTTTCGGCATGGCTTTTACTGGCCTACAACGCTCCAGGATGCAACTGAGCTGGTGAAGAGATGTGAAGCATGCCAGTTTCATGCAAAACAAATTCACACACTAGCCCAGCCTCTATAAATGATACCTCCTACATGGCCTTTTGCTTTGTGGGGGATGGATATCTTGGGACCTTTCCCAAGAGCCGTCGGAGGTTACAAGTTCCTGTACGTCACCATTGACAAATTCACCAAATGGCCAGAAGCAACTTCAGTTGTGACAATAAACAAGCAATCAGCCATCAACTTCTTATAGTCCATCGTATGTAGATTTGGAGTCACAAACAAAATCATAACAGATAATAGGACCCAATTCACAAGCTTTGCATTCCAAGGATATTGCGAGGATCTCGGCATTCAAGTCAGCTACGCTTTAGTAGCTCACCTGACAAGATATGGCCAAGCCGAGAGAGCGAATGCGGAAATCCTAAAAGGACTCAAGACGCGCACATATGAGCGTCTGAAAAAACATGGAGCCAACTGGATCGAAGAGCTTCCGCCCACTCTATGGGCCAACAGGACAACTCCAAACCGGTCAACTGGAGAGACACCCTTTTTCCTGGTATATGGAGCTGAAGCAGTCCTTCCTCCAGAAATCACCTTGGGGTTGCTCCGGGACCGGACCTTCGACGATGCCGGGCAAGACCAGCTCTGGCGCGAAGACCTTGACCTCCTGCAAGAGGGAAGGTGCCGAGCAGCTGTTCGGAATGCCTGATACCGCCAAGCTCTCCGGCGCTATCACCAAAGGCATGTTCACAGCCGATAGCTTGAGGAAGACGATCTGGTGCTATGGAGAATACAATCCAGAGAAGGGTTAAACAAACTCCCCCCCAGCTGGGAAGGACCCTTCCGAGTGATTAAAGTAACCCGTCCCGGTTGCGTTCTCTTGCCAATCGAGGATGGGACACCTCTCCCTAATCCTTGGAACATTGAGCACCTCCGTAAGTTCTACGCTTAATATCACGGAGGTGAGTTTGTAGTTACACGCGATGTATGTTATAGAGTCATTGTACAGAGTCGGGTAGCTCCTCCAGGAGAACATTCATACCTTCTCTAGGAGGTCCGCAAAGTTCAGGCAACACTTGTCACAGTCTCAGAACTAAAAGTGTAGCTAGCTACCTTGGGTCAAACAAGAAACAAAACACACTTAGCCTGGTTCCGTACCCTAAGGGTGTACTTGTTTCCCCTGTACCCTGGACCTATAATGAAAGACATCTTAGTGTGAAAACAGACTTCACGTGCATTTACTTTGTACAAGCTCATTATTTTTTATTTTTCTCTTTCTTGTCTATAACAAAGTTGTGCGATTCTCAAGAATTTTTTAGATCGACTAATTCATGTACAACTTGGGTCGCATTGTTAATTCCTCTGGGTTTTCATGTTGTTGAATGGCTCACTGGCCTGAATGCCGCCAGCCAATCTAGGTCCGGAGTGTGCTATCGACTTAGCTTGGTCCTGCACCCTAAGTACGCCACTCTACCTACACCTCGGCAGGCCAAAGTAAGGCGGGTCCTGAAAAAAAATTGGACTTGGAGAAAACAACTCAATGCACTTGATTGTATGAAGAATTGCGCTCGACCCAAAAATTTCTTACGATAATAGTAAGTCACAACTGAGTTATAGATAGGAAACGAATTTTACTATTTTTCATGACTTCAGTGTGCAGGAAAAATAAAGATCTCATGATGATGGTGAATTAAGCCGGAGCTATTAAAGCTCCGACATTCTCTAGATGGCTTGTAGTCAATGTTTTAAACATTGTTAGCTAGCATCGCTGAAGCTACTCAGCTCCGGTAAAGCCATGGGGCTAGCCGTCAAAGTGAACAAAAGATGGTGGGAAGTCTTCAGGGGACTAACTGTCGACGCTCTACGTGTTGATGGAGACCACTGCTGGAGCTACCAAGCTCCGATGATGGTCAAGGCCGGAGCCATTAAGCTCCGACAACCTCAGGGAGCCTTCACTACCGAAGATTTCGGACCTACGCTCTACAAGTCTGAAGCACACGAGTCTTCAACAACTGTTACATCCTCTTGGTACATGTTCACAATCAAATTGTGTACAACTACCAGGGGGCCAAGTGGGACAAAAGGGTTGAAGACAAAAAATGAAATTCATAAAAAAACATGGATTTCATTCATCTGAAGACAATAGATTACAAAATTGGAGAAGAAGAATAGAGAATACATGCGGGAGCTACAAAGAGATGGTCCTAGACCCTATGCAAGAATGAGGCGACCTCCTGGGCAACCTCTGAAACGCTGGCCTGTGCAGCTTCTCCCTCTCCATCAATGGGACCTTGGAGCACCAGGTCCAGGGGGAATTGGGGATCCCGGCTTGTGTAGCACGACAGAATAAATTCTGCGGCACTCTTGGCTAGGGATTGTCCCTCGGTTTCTAGCTGGTCCACAATGACATCACCCATCTTGGTGAGCTTGTTGCCTGTCGAACTCAGCGCCTGCAATGCCTGGTCCAGCTCCGGTTCCGGATCATCCAGACGCACGGGACTAAAACCCATTGGCGTCGGTGCATCGTTGGCATACCCAGGAAGTCCCAAACTTTTTGGGATTCCGCAACCCTGCCACTTTGCATCTCGTCCAAGGATCTTCTGGCCACCGCAATCTCTGAGTTCTCCCGAGCAAGACGCTCCACCTCTTTGGCGTTCTGCTGAATCTTTTCAGCAACCTGCCTTTCGAGTTTACTGAGCTCTTCCTCCCGGAGGTGAATCTCGTTCCGGTGGTTAACCAGGTCCTTCTCTCGACCCCACACCTTCTTCTCCCTAGCAGCAACGTCAGTTTCCCTCCTATGGAGTTCCTGTCCTCACTGCCAGGCCTTCTTCTTCTCTTTCTCGCAGCGCTCATCCAATTTCTTGGTGCGCTCCTCGAGACTATTGTCACTCAGAGTTAGCCTCTGAGTAAGCTCTTCTTCCCTCTTCATGAAGTCATCCCGCAGCTCCAGGAGTTTTTGCTCTTCATCCTCGAGCTTTCTCTCCTGCTCCTCAAGAGCCTCCCGGCGCTTGACGAGAATAGCATGGATGGCGTCGAGCCTCTCCTGGCGATCATCTGCTGCGCTATTAGTAGCTTTGGCATGTTCGTGAATGGACCGGGACTGGTTGTCAAGGGATCACGTCATGCTTTCCCTCTCATCCAGTAGCTTACCCCAGTACTCCAGGCGGATCTTCTCTTCCGCACCCATTCCTTGTCGTCAGCCAGCCTCGACTGCGCCAGCTTGGTCTTTAATTGGAGCCAGTTGTGCCATCTCCTAAGAGTTTGACGCTCCTCCTCGAGAGCCTTGCTATCGTGGTAAAAAGCCAGCTGAACCTGGCGAAGACTGGAGCAGGCGTTGTCAATAGACAATGACAGAGGGATCAGGTCTGGACCTGCCGGGGTCATCTCCGCCGGTTCCAGCGGGTTCTCCATGACAAAAATTGGGTCCCACTCTACAAGAGCGGTTCCCCGAGCTTCTGCGGCACTAGGGCCGCCCTCCAGAATAGCCTCGACTGCAGTCGAGGAAGGTCCTGCTACCGAAGTTTCATCCTCCGGAGTTGGTTCTTAAGGTCCCGCCGCCAGGTCGTCAACCACTGGACCCTCAAGCAGGGGGGCAGCAGCTTCATCTCGGCACCCTGGTTCAGGCGCGGGCACCTCCGGGACCACCACCTCTGAGGCAGGCATTGAAGGTTCAGTCGGAGCCGAAGCTATTTCTATCTCCAACACAGGTGCCTCCTCCACCACCGGCCCAGGCGCTGACGCCTCGATCATCATGGGCTCGGGCGCCGGCACATCTGCAGCGATTGGCTCAGGCGCCGAAACTTGTGCAGCAACCGGCTCTACCACTACAACTTCTTCGATAACCGGCTCATGCACCGGAGCTTCATCAACCACCGGCTCTACCGCCGGGGCATCATCCACCACCGGCTCCACCGCCGGGGCTTCAATAACATCCGACTCTAGGACCGGAATCTTAGATCTCTCCGGTTCTTGGTTCGGAGCGACCACCATTTCAGCGTCCAAATCCCGAAGCTTCAACCTATGGGATAGGTCCCGCTGGTGCATCTTCATTCCCGTGGTCCGGAGCTATCACGAGAGCTTCTGGGGATGAGACAAGGTCAAAGACTACGATAGCCGGCGCTGGAGCTATAGTAGCCTCAGCCACTCCTTTGGGCAGCGCTCGGATTGGAGTCGGAGCCTCCGCCTGCACAACTTCAGATGTTGTGGCAAGAATAGGAGCTTCAGCTCCTCTCCTAGGTACCCTATAGATAGAGGACGAAGACACTTAAAACGCAGTTACAACACAAAACAACCAATTGAGGTAAAAACAAAAATTACCTTAGAAGGCTTTTGCACCAATTAGCACGGAACCACTTCTCCGGATGCTCGGGACTGGACCCTGGTGCCAGTGGCATGTCTGCTCTGGAAGGTTCCCCAGAACTCGCCGCAACCATCGATGCTGCTTTGGTCGAGGCCACACGACTGGAACTAGCACCACGGGGAGATGCCAATGCTAGAGTGGATGCCGCCGTTGAAGACCTCCCCCTCTGGGGAGAAGGAGCCGCTGGGGAAGGAGCAGGCCTGACGGACCTCCCATCAGAGTGCTTCAGCTTCCTTTTTCGCCTCGAGGGCTCGGCCAACTCTTTGCCCTTGCCCACGACTTCAACTCTCTGTTCTGGGACGGAAGGGGGGCCACCCTCGGAAGCTCCGGAGATCACCAACCCGGTGGTCGGACGCCTCTTAATGCCACCAAGGCCATCAAGCACCGACATCTTCCGTCGGAGCTCCCTGCTAAACTTTGCCTCCATGTTCAGAGGGAGGAAAGCCGCCAGCGGAGACAAGTAGTCGCCCTCGACGTCGATGCCGTGCTGAAACTTCTTGAGGTGAAGCTCCAAGGTTGCGCCTTCCAAGTTGAACTTCAAACCGGTTTTGATCCGGTCATCGTCCATCATGCTGTTGAGGGCCCAAGCAAGCTTCTCCCTCTTCTTCAGCATAGCCCACCTGTTGGCCAGGAAGTTGCAAAATACCGCCTGAGGGGTCACCCCTCCTTCCACACATTGGCGGATCCTGGTCAGAGCAGGGTTGAAAGCGTCCGGCAACACCGAAACTTCACTCCAAGCATCAGTATCGACGTTGGGGAGGCCTACGGGCAACTCCAGCCTCTCATGCTCCTCTGCCCTGATGATGATCCAATCCTTCTTCCAGTCGAACCACATGGCAGAAGGGAACGACCACGAGTACTTGTACAAACACTTCTTGCGCTTCACAAAGTAATAGAAGCCAAGGTACTCGTCACTCTTGCCGGTGGTGTGGATGGTGAAGAAGGTGCGGAAGAGCTCGACACAGGGAGGAATACCCACCCACATCTTGCAGAAGTGGACAAAGATCGACACCGAAAGAATGGAGTGGAGGCCAAGGTGGTACAGCTGCAGACCATAGAAGTCCAGCAGCATCAAGAGAAAAGATGAAAAGTGTGGGATCAGTCCCACCATGGCGTACGCAGAGAAGTACACCATGTCGCCGGCATGCTCCTTCTAGAATGGAAGCTTGCCGGCACAGACTTGGTGGTTGAAGAAGTCACTGGACCACCCCATGAGTGCCCGAACCTTCTTCAAGCTGCCGTCGGTCTTAAGTCGGCTCTCGTGAAGACCCATCTCCATCTCAGCACAAGCGGGGCTAGGGACAAAAAGTAGGTGAAAGTTTGGAGGGTTTGAGTGCAAGATCGAATGAAGGCATAAAGAACCCCCAAACGGTGCACGCTTTCCTTATTAAGTAAGCTCCCGCAATGCTTGGATGGAAACCGCAGAGGAGCCAACGATACAAGTCAAAAACTTCACCCTGCCAATGACAAGGGGGCCCGGGGCCACCCCGACAATCAAGTCGAGGTCCTTACCCCAGGTGAACGGTTTTCATCATGAAAGGCGGGAAACCCGAAGGCGGCAGCCTGACAAGGCGCGCGGAACCGATTCGATTTTCGTATCGAGAACCGGCGACCTTCAATTGCGTGAGATCCGCACGCTAAGATCTCACCTGCTGCATTCAGGATATGCCACGCGGCGGTGGTTTAACTACAGAACTACTGCCAGCGGCACATCTGAAGATCCTTGAAGATACGACACAAAAATCGAAGGATCGACCCACCTCTGGCAAAACGACTTCATCCAAAATGTCTCTCCCAGAGGTGGGCCCAGGGGCCACTGTCGGTACCCTGCGTAACGTATACCCCTTGGGACTACAAAAAGACCAAAGGGACTTCACCTGTCTGATTTGAAGACCTGCAAAGGCCCCACATGTCATACGGGACTGGACATGCCTCCCATCTATGGTTAGCTACGGAACTACCACGTGTACACTGCAGCCGGAGTTATACCCCGCACATGGGATAGCTCCGGGCTAAACACTTGCGCGGCACCCCCAGACCTAACCTCCGACAGAGGGAAGCTCCAGTATCGACACGTGTACATCTACACCGGACCTACCCGTCCCAGATGAATAGCTCCAAAGCTGCCACGTGTCCAAACCGTCGGACCTTCAACCTTGGCAATCAAGCTGGTGAACCACCAACGGCTCGGACCTCCAAGGGGCAATCAAAGACTTCAAGACCTGATTCAGTGTCATTAATACAATATTAATGACACACGATCAGTAGGCCCTTAATACTAGTAACGGCACTGTCAGGTCCCGTTACCATGCTATTAATGGTAATTAATCTCATTAATTATGTATTAAACATTAGTAACCACCGGGGCCACATGTTGGGCCAGGCTAACGGTGTAACGACCAGTCCTTGAACTATAAAAGGACTGGTCAGCCATACAAAAAGGAGTAGGGACACTCTCTGACAGATACAGAGTCTCTGGGCTGAAGCTCTTAGACGCTCAATACAACAGCTACACACCCCGTGGAGTAGGGTATTACGCTCAAGCGGCCCGAACCACGTAAGTCCTTGTGTCCATTTGCCATACTCGTCGAACTATGCAAATGTCAGCAATTGTGAAATTCGGATTAGCCAAGTGCCATTCTTGGGGCACATTATTTCAGCTGAATGCATTTTTGTGGACCCAAGTAAAACCGTCCAAATCTCCCAAATCATTGTTGGTCCAAATCTCCCAAATCCGTCAACAAAGTTTGAAGCTTTCTTGGTTTAGCCGGTCGGAGGTTCATTCCAAGCTTCTCGAAAATTGCTACACCTCTGACGAAGCTGTTGAAGAAGGGAACCAAATATATTTGGAGTGAAGCATGTGAGCATGCGTTTCAAACATTGGTGAAGCCTCACACAACGGCCCCGGTTTTAGCTGAACCGGATATGACGAAACCGTTCAATGTTTATTGCCATGCATCTGGCATCGGTCTTGGCTGCATTCAATAACAAGAAGGATGTGGTTTCGCATATGGATCATGGCAGCTCCGCAATCATGAATAGCATTATCTGACTCACAATTTGGAGCTCGCTGCCGTAGTGCTCGCTCTAAAAATGTTGAGGCATTATCTACATGGAAATCTAGTGCACCTCTACACTGACCACAAACTGAAGTATGTCTTTACTCATAAAGAGTTGAACATGAGCCAATGAAGGTGGTTAGAATGTATCAAGGATTATGAGATTGATATTCATTATCATCCCTGCAAAGCGAATGTTGTTGCCGATGCGCTCAGCCACAAGTCTCATGTCAACAACATTACAATCATGCCTATGGAAGAGGAAGAATCGAGTTTATACTTTGTTACATATAGAGCTTTATGCAATCTTTCTCTCACTCCCAAATCCAAGATGAGATTATTGAAGCTCAAAATAAGGAAAAGGGTATGTCTCTCATACGCAACAGAATGGACAACGGTGAGTTCAAATGTTACCAAAAATAATCTTGGACGAAGATCACTTGTCCAAATATTGCATTCATCCGGGTAGCAATAAAATGTATCAAGACTTGAAGACTGAGTTTCGGTGGACAACGATAAAGCGTGAGATTGCTAAGTACGTATCCGAGTGTGGTACATGTTGGCGAGTGAGGGCCAACCATATGAAGAAAGCAAGACAGGTACAACCGCTCAATATTCCAACATGGAAATGGGAAGATGTGAGTATGGATTTCATTGTCGGATTACCTCCCACATTGCGGAAACCTGATTTGATTTGGCTGATAGTCGATCGACTCACCAAATCAGCACATTTCATTCTGGTAAATGTTTGATTCAGTGCCAAGAAGTATGCGGAGTTGTACATATCAAGAATCATGTGTCTCCATGGAATTCCTTGCACGATTACTTCAGATCGAGGCTCGCTGTTTGTTGCTCGTTTCTGGGAGCAGCTGCACGCCTTGTTGGCTACTAAATTGATTAGAAGCTCTGCATATCACCCACATACCAATGGACAAACCGAGCGGGTGAACCAAGTCCCTGAAAACATGTTGCGTGTGTGTGCCATCCATCACGGCAAAAATTGGGACGATCATTTACTGTTGGCGGAATTCTCGTACAACAGCGGTTATTAGCGAGTGTCAAGATGGCACCATACGAAGCTCTCTACGGACGAAAATGCCGCACACCACTGAATTGGTGTGAGTCCAGTGAGGGTGTGACGTTTGACATTGATCTAGTCAATGAAGCTAAAGAACAAGTTTCCATCATTCAAGCAAATCTGAGAGCGGCTCAATCTCAACAAATGAATTATGTGGACAAGCGGCGTCGCCTGCTGCACTTCGATGTCAGGGATCACATATATCTCTACGTGTGACCGATGAAAGGAATTCACTGGTTCAGAGTAAAAGAAAAGCTCGCTCCCCGATTAATCAGTCTGATCGCTATCACGGAAAAATGCAGACCTGTGGCTTATCGATTGGAACTGCCGGCATCTCTTGCTGTTATACACGACATTTTCCATGTATCTCAACTCCGGAAATGTCTCAAGTACTCAGCTGCAGTCCATATCGATGAAATTGCGAGTTGCAAACGGATCTCACATACAACGAAAATCAGGTTCAAATTCTCGACGAGAAGACTCGAACACGCGGAACCGCACGCTGTGCTTTTATAAGATCATATGGAGCAACCATACCGCTGAGGAAGCAACCTGGGAAAATGAAGAATACCTCCGCTCAGACTATCCCGATTTCATATCATCTCATGTCCGGTAATTTCTCTCGTACTTTCATCTCTTCGCTATAATCTCGGGATGAGATTCATTTAATGGGGAGGAATGTAAAGGCCCTAAAAACCTTTGTGTAGTTTCCAGCTCAAGAAACAATTAACTGATGAGAACCTTGAGATAGTATTTGGTGCACATATAGAGTATTTAAATTAAAGCCATAAGTGGGATGTTCACTTCTTAAGTCAAATCCCATATTCAAAATCATTGAAACTCAGATTTGATTTCACCACTGGCTTGGCCATAATTATAATAACACTCCTGGCAAATCTTAGGAATTTTGAATAACACTTGCGATTATTTGAATCCATTCAAATGAGATCATTCAAATTCGAATTCAGTTACAAATTCCATTTTCAATTTGATCAAATGCCAAGTCAGGTTTCAAATATGAACTCCTCACATTTCGATTAACCTAGCTATCATTTCTCATCATTTTTAGAGAATATGTGTATTTGATTTTCAATCAAAAGAGAGTGAAGATTTGTTGGAGCTGCTGGGCCCCACCAGTCAGCCTCTCCTCCCTCTCCTCTGCTTCTCTGCCACTTCACAGAGCGCCAACGCACGCATGCATTTTGCTACCGAGGAGCTTGCTTCTCTGCATGAATCTAGCTGCAAACTTCACACCCAAGCTTCCTCCTCATCCTCATGAAAATAACAGAGTTGAAACACTCTTGCCCTGCTTCGTTGCTTCATGCCACAGCTCGAGCTCACCATGTTCTTCCCTCTCTAACCCAAATAAAGCATGAATAATTGGTTTCAGTCATTTTTCTTGCTCATCTATTCCTCACAACCCTTTATAGCAGCTCTCTGATCAATTTTGTTGACAGTTCAAGCCTCCCGAAGCTGTTCAAGGAGAAACCGTGGCCACCGTCCCCTGTTCCTCACTGCCACCCCTCTGCTCCCTCGACGCCCCGATGCTACAAGCCTTATCTCCCTCACCTCCTCGAAGAAAAAAGGTTCCCCTATACATATACTAGATGCTGGCAAAGTTTCAGCCCATTCCATGGACTCTAGCTCCTGTATTTTCACATTTCTCGACGAGTTAAATGTATGAACTTTGCTAGGTCTCGACCTAAAATCAGTTTTCACATTGGATTAATCCTTGTGGTTATGAGACTTTATCTTCTATACGTCCTAGAGCACTACCTTGAAGTGAAACCTTTGATTTCTATCGAGTATCCATGCCGCAATCCTCATTTTCCTAGCCAGCAGCGATAAGCGGCTCGGTCCACCGTGACTTCGGTGTAACCATCATTTTCATTGAGTTTTTGGGCCATAATCCTGTTCCCCGTGTCAAGGCAAATCTTTATGATGATTTCCCAACCAAAATGGTGCGGCATAGGGCTTGAGCGACTTCGCCGGAACCCTAGTTCCGCCCGCCGCCGTTGGGTGCCCCTCTCCAATCATCTATCAGCACCGTCGACCCTTCTAATGAGTTCCTCATGAAGTCTTAGGCTTAGGCAGCGACTTCTGTGGGCTGGGATACCCTGGCGCAAGCTCCGCGGCCTCTGGTGCCGCCAGTCGTAAGGAAGACGACGTTCCAGTGGGGCCGGGCTGTCAGCCTCAGGGCGTGCGGCCCAAGATCTGCTGCAGCATGGTGATCCAGTGTGGCCACAGCTAGCGCCATGTGGCCCTCGTGTGGCTTGATGCCCATTGGTGCATTTTAAAACGTGGGCCCCCTTTGTTTATTCAAATATTTCATAGTTCAAAGATAACTCCATTCTCATTCGACTTTGAAAATCAATAACTCCTAGGATATTTGGCCAACAGTGCTCAAATAAATTTTAGTGGAACCAGGGTGGTATATAATTTCCAGTGGTACACTTGTATCAGTATGAAAATCCCAGAAATGTCCTCAATAATTCCATGAAGCAAAATGCCTTTGGAAACAATCCCTGATGCTTTTCTCGTTGAATATTTCCCAAATTTTGCCAGAGCCTTCCTCATAATTCCCTTGATCTCCAGTAACAATTTCAGATTCATTTTAGTTGGTTTGCATGGTCAAATTGAGTTCCCAACCTGTATGAACCTGGAAATGCCAAAATGTCCAGAAACATTTTTAGAAAATGGTCAAAACTTCAAAACTCAATATCTCACAGTATAATGCTTAGAAAATTGTGAAACAAATTTCGTTGGATCACTCATGGCCTCCTCTAAACAGAAAACCTACTCTGGGTCATGTTAAAGCTCCAGCTTTTTCATAAAAATTCTGGAATGTGTTTAGCTTCATTGAATTCTATAGAACAGACACTGCCATTACATCGCTCAACTTTGGACAGAACTTCATTCCTATTCCCTAGTGTACACTTTAAAAATCTCAACAGAATTAATTTTTGATTTACTATACTCAACTGTGTTTCGAATCACTATGTCACTATTAATCCCAATTGCATTCTTTTTTCCATATCCCGTAGTTGCCAAGATCGAGGAGACCCCGGAGCCCATCGAAGTTATTCCTCCGTAGATTAACAGTGACCCAATCTCGCGGCCAGGCAAGCCCCTGTTTGCATTTAACAACGTTTTAAAGTTTGATTTGCATCACACTATAGCATGTATTGTGCATTTGGTCTATGTTTCTTGGAGTTTCCACTTGCATAACTAGAAAACCCAAGAGAGCATGGTAGATGGTTAAGTCCTCAATGTTGTCCAGTTATGCTAAATGTTGTAGTTGCTTCGGTAGAAGTAGAGTAGTTGACATCTACTCGCGAGCTCAGGAATTGGGATCCCATGGGTTTGATTCAAGCGAGAGGGTCACCATATAAAATATGAGATCGGGCATGGAGTAGGAGCAGCAGGACATAGGGGCCTGTGAGCTGTAGCAGTGCCTTCGCCGGTGAAGGACCGATCCGTGTGCGGCCCTGCTGAGCAAGTTTGAATGTACCGAAGGCATACAGGATATATGGGACTCAGTAAACTGATGTAACTTGTCCACCTTAGCATCGAGGCATAACCGACAGCCCTATAGGTGCTGGTTGAGAGCAGCAAGGTGTAAACCTACCATCATATACATCATACTCCGTGTTGGGTCCTCCTACTCGTAGCGGTGGGACCGGTTCAGCGTGTAGGTAGCGGATGAAAGGATGCCGCATACAACATTTGTGGATTGTGCCTTCGCAGCTCCGAGTGTGGTCGTGCTATTCGTGTATCCCTGCAGGTGTATATCAATTCGAGTCGCCGTCCCTCACGGTTATGAGTACCAATTGTTCACTGTGGCGTGACGTAGTTAATTATTGTAGATGGAAATTATTGAATCATGCTTTGTAAATTAATCTTGTATTGATACTTGCAATGCTCTAGGTAGGTTGCTCACTAGATTTCAGTTCATGAAGCTTTAATCTGCTGCTAAAAGCTGAAATTAAGGATGAATATTAGGCGAGTCATTTTTATGCAACTAGTTGTCCTATGATATATGTAAATTCAGCATATAGAGTTTCATATTTAGTGGAGACGGTTAAGTTGTTGAGCCTTCGTGCTCACGGTTGCTATTTAAAGTTTCTGCTGCAGATGATGGCTATGTTGAAGGGTTCACTGGTGAGACGTTGCCCCCGTCGTGGTACATGGCCTAGTGGGAACCCTGCATGCCGCTGTGAGTTCGACTTCTGTATTTCTAGTGTGATTCCGTTCACGGGCTGAACGGATCACTTTTGCATAGCTTAGGCTTGAGAGTCGTGAGCTATGATCTTATCTTCCGATGTAGTGTGTTTGGATGTATATTATTTGTAAAAGAAAACTTGTATAATACTATGTTGTTTTATGTAATGATGTGTAGCTTTTTGTGTGTTGTTGCGTGCTGCATCGCACGACACCACCCAAAACTAGTTGAACTTGCTCAAACTTAGAAAATGTGGTCAAACTAACTCAAACATAGGCAAATCTATTCAACTTGCTCAATCTTAGCTTGTAATAAGCAAATTTAGTCAAATATGTATTTGTAAACTTATAACTTCTCTAACTACACATGCACATCTCAGGGATCGGCGGAGGAGGCTGAACCTCCACAGCCACAACATCCGCTGCTTGGACGACGGCTCGAGGACGACTTCCCGGGCACCGGAGGTAGCGGACGGGGTAGCGTGTAGTGCGGCGTGTGTCTCGTGTGTATAGTGTTTCTTTAGTGTTTTGCAATGATTGTTGTGATATATATATATATATATATATATATATATATATATATATATATATATATATATATATATATATATATATATATATATGCAATGTCTGCGTGAGCTGGCCATCGAGCCATGGCCGGCCTCGAAGCTAGGGCATCATTTTTCATTTTTAAGAAAAAAATTACCTTATTAACGACGGTTTCTAGTAGCTGGCCATTGTTAATAAGCCATAATGGTCGGGCGAACCATCGTCAATAAACCATAATAAATGTCGACGGTGGTTTTCAGCTATCGTTAGTAAGCCAACATAAATAACGACGACCTGTCTGCGGTCGCCGTAAATTAGCCCCACGTGCGCCAAGTGGCATGGTGGGCTAATTTGCGATAGGCTCATCTGGTCGTCATTAGTTATTTAATTAACGACAACAACCGTTGTTAATAACCTTACAGACGATAAATAATCGAAGACGGCCAAAAACCATCGTACATGAGTTGTTACCATCATAAATAACTTATTTACGATGGTATGGGCCTTAATGACGACGGTTTCCGACTGTCGTTTATTGTCGAGTTTCCTGTAGTGCAACATGTAATTTGTAAAACTTCCCTTGTAAACCAAGAGCAAACCCATCCAACTAAAATTCCAATGGATGAGCCAATAGAAGGAGAACAAAGATACAGATCAAACTTCTTTGGCGTGAGCTTTTTAATGAATGCAATATGCTCTTTTTTCCGTTTCTTGAACACAATAGATGTCGCAGTCAGAATCTTGAACAAGAGTTCGCAAAGCTTATTGCTTGTCTGAAGTTTCAACTCCACGAATGTTCCCATTTAGCATAGTACAGTTGTGAGGGTGCATCACACTTTGATCCATGTTAAGACATTAGTGAAGGAATGGAAGGGCAGATCCAAAGGGAAGCCCAATGGTCAGTGACAAATATTATGTAGGGAACTACTTGTAGTTTTATAACATTCAAACACCATCCACGACATACTGAAAGTAACGATAGACCAAAGATCTAGATGACTGCCACTACATGCATACGGGTGTGACATGAAACACACCACAAGATCCAAAACCAAAAGGGACCAGCCTAACTGGCCAGACAAATATTGTGATACCCGGTTCCGAAAATGAACCAAGTGTAATATATGTGTGCTCAGGATGTTCAACACACATACACAAGTGCATCACAAACGATATACAGACAATTACTACAGCTCAAACTATTAAATAAGTACCTTTATTACATAATTCATAATATTCCCGAATACAAGTTCTAATGAATATTAGTGACATGCTTAACCAATGCAGTGGATAACTAAATAAGCAACTAAGCAACTAGGCAAAAAGCAACAGGGTAGCGCAGCTCCAATCAACACCACAGGCAAGCTGACGGTAGGCATGACCTAGTACTCCGCATTATCATCAATAAACTCCCAATCCTGACCTGCAACTGTTGGGGGGGGGGGGGTATTGCAAGAGTGAGTACATGTCGTACTCAACAAGTGTGGAAAGTATGACATGTAGCTGATTCAAATGACGAATATAATAATGGCTAGGTGCTGAAAAGTACATTAAAACATTTGAAAAGCAATATATTATATGTATGTGAAGTCAACCCATCATATTCCATATAGTTATCATAATACCAGTCCATATTTCAATATCCATCATCCATACACCTGATTTCACCATTGCCAATATCCATAATCAAAGTCATAAACCATAACACCATCCCATAACCATAACCAACCATCCGTCCAAATCCCAATTTTCCTCTAATCATGTAGGTCATCAAGGTGCTCATAACCGGGAGCACAGCTATCATGATAGTTTCATTAGAATCTGCAGAGTTTGTACCACTTTACCCACGTGTTTGTGATTTTGTCACCGTTTGATGACTATAGAATCTGAATTATGCCATCTCACACTTCCTTAGGTGTGTGGCCATGAGATCACAAAATAGCCTTTACAAAGGGAATACTATCCTATTTAGACCCCACTGAGGTTTCACCGGTGGTGATGTCTCCTACAGAGAACATCTTCAACCAAGGGCCCCCTCTTGAGCCATTCGGATCCCAGGGTAGTCCCACCAATCATCAACAAACCAAATCCGACTACCCCTTCCCCGAGCATTCTTAATGGTCCAAATAGCACTGGAAAAGCCCTAATTAATCAGCTACGCCGCACCAATACTTTGCCTCGTGGTGGCACTGTAGTCCTGGCTTATTCTCGCATGAACCGGTCCTTAGATCTAAAGCAAGCAAACCACCATATCATCCAACCCATCCACATACCAGGCTTGCTTAGATCACCCATTACCACATCATATTAACAAGTTCATATTAACCATAATTTCATCAATGTATAATTAATGGTATAGCTGTTTTCCCATCCAAATTAATTAAGCGAAGCAAAAAGGTAAAAAGCCCATCCTGACTCTCTACCATAATTTCCAGGTGACAAGGGTGGTCAAACAATGTTAGTAAACTTCCTATCATAGGATTCCCATAAAATTGACACAAGCATGCAGGTTTGCAAACAAAACATTTATTTTAAAACAGGATCAATATGCTTCAAGGACATTTGCCTCACTCTTGGGATTGATTAGGATCAATGACTTCAAACTCTTGGGTTTGGAGATCCTCCGCGGCACTCTCTAGCGCAAATCCGTCTAATCCGCACAGTAAACATAAGAATTACAATCCATAGATGCACAAATATTACTTGATATGTCATGACATGCATGATTAATGCAAATGCGAGGTGGAACTTGTTAATGAGTTGCTTTTAATGTTCACTAACTAGTTCTAACTGCTTTTAACAAGTTTATACAGGTTTGGAGTCGATTAGTTCTAATTTTAGAATTAATTCAATAGAAATTAACCAGGAAAATCGGACTAGCCCACTAGGGACCGGACAAGTCCGCACTACGCGAGATCAGCAGATTAGGGTTTTCTAGATCGACGTGAATTTGGAGAATTAGGGTTGAATTCACGTAAGGAAGAGAGAATAGAAGGTATACCAGATGTTTAGGACTCCGATGAATTAAGAAACTTGGAGACAACACTTAGATCTTTATGATCTAAGGTTGATGATGAACTTGGAGATGAATTGGTGATGAAGAACGTAAAGTTGATGGAGATCTTGATCCTCTTTCGTTTCCTCCTCTTCTTCTTCTCGCTGGGGATCTCCTCCTCCCTCCTTGATGGTGGCTCTCCACGAACTAGGGTTTGGGTGGGGTGGAAAAGTGACAAATAGATGTCATGTCAAGGGGTGGGGTTGTTTATATAGAGGACGAGGCTAGGGTTAGATAGATTTCGAGTTTGGGATGAGTAGAGGCCAGTTTAGAGTCCAACATGGGCTCTAAAAGAGTTAGGCACGACGTCCCTAGTCCCACTTAACGCGAAACCCAAGAAACAAGTCGTGAAGCAAAAGATCAACTAGGAGTCGCGAAATATATGACAAGTCCAAAAAGTGTCGGACTAGTCCGAAGATGGATAGAGAGAAATCGGACAAGTCCGGACTGGACATCGGACAAGTCCGGACTGGACATCAGACAAGTTCGAACTTATCCAAAGGGGAAAAACAGACCAGTCTATCCTAAAATTGGACAAGTCCGATTTTAGCCAGAGAGGAAAACGGACAAGTCCGCTGGAATAGCGGACTAGTCCGAACAAGTCCAGAGACTTAGCAAATTTTCATGGATACTTGGAACACCGGACTAGTCCGCACAAGACCGGACAAGTCCGAAAGTGTCCAGTGGCAAAAACAGACTAGTCCGCAGCAAATACGGACAAGTCTGAGCGAGGTCAGAAAGAAATCGTACTAGTCCGCACAAAAATCGGACTAGTCCACACTTTTCAGAATTCCTAAGTGCGGTTTGTTCCAAATTGATTTTAAACTTGTTCCTTTTTATGTGGATTAATGTTAGACATATATATGAATGTATGCAGGGCATGATGCATGAAAATGAGGGTGTTACAAATATTCCCATCTCAAAACACAAAGGAGAAGTCGTCTGTCCGACTCCATCCAGCATGGAACTTTACAGAGGAAGTACTCTGGTTGTGAATTTGATTGCCGATGGGAGTGAATGTCAGGCTAAATTTCATAGTACTAAATGCAGGTACTCTACAGAGAAAGTCATGGGCGTTAGATCTAGGATGCACTTATGAAAAATATAAAGGGATGAACGTCTCACAGTATTGGCCTATGAAGTCCGGTCCACAGTCGTGTGCTTAGACATCCAGTTGTCGTCGCCTTGTTCTAGACAATTGGTTCTGAGTGTCTGCATTTGTACTCGCCCGTAATAAATTGGCCATAACCTCTTAAGAGGGGAAGGTCATAACTTTCCATCATCTAAAAAAAATCTATCTTGGAACACCGCTTCTTGTTGGCTCGGCACTTAACCACACTACTCGGTCTAGCTTCATCTTCATTGAGCTCAAACTTTGGGGACATGAGCTAATCCGTCGTGTGAGGACCGGAATCCCGACATCCGAGGATCTCATTGGGTGGTGTCGTGTGATGCGACACCCAACAGTATACGAGAACAGAACGAGAATAAAACACAAGACGCAATCTTTTATTTATCTTACAGCAGAAGTTTTACAATACTAGCGGAAGGAAAGAAATATGTATATATCATAGCTACACTCTCAGCACTAGCTATGCAAAAGCAAAGTCATCCATGCCCTGGATGCTTTGCACTAGCAACACGCAAGTCACGGTGGCGTGCAGGGTTCCCACTCCACTGTACACCATGGAGGGGGTGCAGCCTCATCATCAAACCCTTCATCAATTGTATAACCTGCAAAAACTCTTTATCTGCAAACATGAGCATAAGGCTCAGCAAGACTAACCCGTCTCACTAGACATATGCAAGGGGGACACTAAACATAGGTAAGGTGAAGCATAAATGACTCGCCTACAATTGGATCTTTATGATCAGGTTTTAAGTAGCAAATGACATTCTCCAAGCACGGCACATCATGGGTTCCACAATCAAACAAGAAACACTTTGCCGATGATATGACATGCCCAGAGCACATAATGCTATTACAGCTAAAGTATGGGGAAACTGTAAACTTTAATGTGACTATCTATAAATCATACAAGGTTGCAAGCAATTATAATTCAATACAACATATTTTTCTAACTTCTTTAGTATATACTATGTCTCCGCTCAGTGAACAAGTGGTACTCTATTACCGCGAGGGACGGTGATTGCAATCAGGACACACCCGGACAATACGACACATACGTCGTTTGGAAGTGTCAGCGAGCACACCTGTACCTACATAACACTTCAGTACTAGGCGTATATGGCCACCTTTCACAAGAAACCTGAACGCCGAGCCCGTCTCACCTCCGCAAACAGAAGGTCTCTTCACGGAACACCTCATGTGTCCGCCGACCGATTTACAACTTACTGTCCTCAACCCACCCCTATCGATGGTGAGTTAATGGGCCTCGACACCCCAGTTATCGAGTTACGTCAGTTTATTGGATTCCATATGTCCTTTATGTTGCCGGTACAATTCAAGCTTGTCCGAAGGGGCTGCATACGGACGGGCCTTAATCGACACAGGCAGGGCTATGCGACCGAGACTCAATTCTCACAGCTTCCTATCCATCCTCTGTCCGGTCTCAATTTTATTATATTAAGCCATTAACCAATCCTGTGAGATATGTCCTACATTTCTCGCGAGTAGATTCCAACTACTCGACTTCTACCGGATTTCCTATACATTAGCAAAGCAGTTACTACAGGTCAAACTATAACTCATTCCAACCAATCCCTGGGATTTTTTGTCATGCAAGTGGAGTATCAATCATCCTAAATGTAATGCACATTTCATATGCTATTCATCATAGTGATAAAGTAAAATTTTATAAATGACTTAAATGCAAACCGGGGCTTGCCTAGTTGCAGGTCAGAGGTGGGGTTAATCTCGGGAAGGTGCTCTTCCCAGGCTTCTGGTTCCTCCTCGACTTCGGTCACTATACGATATGCATATAACATGTATATAAATGACATTGAAATATAATTATTACCAAGACCATAATTTAACCCATGGTGATTATTATATGATAGGCACCTTAATTGGCTTTGGAACTTTGATGGTAGATACTAGGGAATATGATCAAAGCTCTTGCAAAGAACAGGAGATGATCAAAGTATATTGTTGTCTCTAAAATTATGGCAAGTATTAAACTTCCAAAAATTTTAAAGAAGAAACTGTAGCTTGAACATAGCTGCCAGTTGATAATCATGATATAGGAAGTTGTCCTGGTTCTAGCAAAATTTGTTTCATAATTTTCTAAGCTTTGGTGAAGGAGTTATTGAATTTCTAAGTTGGCAAGAATTTCTGGAATTATTTATATTTGAATTTTAGCTTTTAAATAAATATTCAGTTTGTGACTGAAGTAGGACTATGACATTAGGTCAATTAAATCAAAGATTTTTACAGGAACTAGTATATGACCAAAGGAAGGTTCAGTCCAAATTTGGGACATAATAAAGCAACTGAACATCTGTAAAAATTCAATAACTGAAAAAGGTAATTGAACTATACAGAGGGTTAAACAGGTGCAATGGCTCCCAAACTTTTTCTGGCAGTCAATAATAGGATAGTGCATTTTATGTGAATTTTGGAGATTTTTCCAGTGGAATTTCATCTAGAAAAATTGCATTTGCTTTTGAGAAGATTGTTTTATACATAATTTATCTTTGAGTTTCACAGAACCTAATTGGTATTGATAGAAACTAGAGCTGAAGGGCTTTCAAACAAAATTTGTTTGAATATTTTTGGAACATTCAACAGAAAGTTATGGATTTTCTAATTTGGGGCCAAATCTGAAATTAATTTCTAATTTGAATTAAACCGTGGGTCCCACTATTTTAAAATGGACTAATGGCATTTAAACCACACGGGGACCACAGAGATACAGCGCGTAGCCACAATAGATCCCGGGGCCACACCTGATCTGACGGGTTAAAAGTCACTGACATGCGGGGCCCGCAGTGTCGTCTTCCTCCTCCCGACGCGGGCGGCGCGCGGGGCTCCCGCGGCGGCGCACTCCGGCGAGTCTTGCCGGATCTGCGTTCCCGGCTACCGCAGCATCTAAATTTTGGCGCCCAACCTTAATTTCACGCGCTGAGCACGATGGTAGGGTCGGGGAGGCCTGCCGACGATCGGAAACAGTGGCGCATCGGCGGCGGCGACAGCTAGGGTTCCGGCCATGTCGGAACCTTCGCTCCGTGGTTAAACTCTTCTAAAAATGCTGGGGAAAGACTCTTGGAGCCACTAGGAAGGTGTTGGTAAGGTGAAATGGTCGCGCAACGCTCAGCAAAACCATCATCGATGGTGACCGAAGCAACTTCTTAACGCCGAAGGGGAGAACTCGTGATTCTCGAGCTACGGTTGATTATTTTTGGCGATTCCGGTTCGAGAGGGTGCGTAAAGAAGTGTAGAAGCTATTTTCTAGCAATTGTGGAGAGTGATCAATTGTGGAACTCGAATTGAAAGAATAACTGAGCGAGTTCATAAGCTTCGGCCGAAAGTAAAACCTAGCTAACTTGCTCGATACTCGCGTAAACAAGGAGCGGCTTTCACCGACGTGTACAGCGTGTCTTGGCGCACCAGTTTGCTATAGGAATCGAAGCGCGAAACTGCGAGTAGCGGCCTGGCACCATGGAGCAGAGACGACGTGTGGTGAACACGACGGCAAGCTTCGGTGTTGCTTCGAAATTCCGGCTAAAACCTCAACGAACGGTCGAGAGAAGTGAACCAGAGGGTAGACATGAGAGTGTGGAACAACCTTTCCATTGAGAGCTTGGTGCGAGAGTCCTTCGGCTGGCCGACAATGGGCGCGCGGCGTCGAGCGGCACGGGGTGATTACGGCGTCGACGAAACGGAGCGGCGCGGTGAAAAGTGAACGGGTGAGGGACTTCGGCCGACGGGGGGTAGTTTTTTAGCCTCCACAGTGGTAGATAAGGACGCAGGGGGGTAGCTGGAGGCGACCGACGGTCGACGGCGCGCTGGCGGCATGCAGCGTCATGGTGTCGCCCGGGGAGGGAAAACAGGAGCGGTGAATCGGTTTCACTGTCTGACTTGTGGGCCCCACCTCTCTCCCTTATCCCCTCCTCTAAATTCCAGCTAAAACATTGTCCAAAAATTCCCAAAATTTACAGGTAGGCTTAGAAAAATATGGGGAACTCAATTCTACAATCAGATTTCAATTTGGACATAGTTTGCATCAAATGCAAATTCAAATTTGAATTCAAATATGGGTATAATCCTTATTGAATTAAATAGTATCTGAGGTCCAAAAATTTTCCAAACATTGAAACCAAGTTCCCTAAACCATAAAAGTCTTAGGAAAAATTAGGGATTGATTTGGGCAAAGTTTAGTGTAGAGCTAAATTTGATGTCGACGCTAAAAGAATCATTTGTATGTGTCCAAACAAATGGAAGATGTACTTCAAAAATCATGAAAATTTTCGGAGAAGCTAGTTAGATATTTAAGAGTCCAAGGAAAAATTTGGAGCCTTGGATTTGAATCTTTTTGGCAGGGCCTTTTTAGTGAGGTCAAGTTTATGTGCACAATTATGTTGACCCCCATTATGTTTGATAAACCACTTGTAGTTGAACTTCACATAAAAGGAAAAAGTGGGATTTTACATTCCTCCCCCCCCTTAAAAGAATCTCGTCCCGAGATTAGAAAGGAAGGACAAAAGATAAAGATCTACTGAACATGTGCCGCTAACAAGTCTGGATGGTTCGTTTTAAGATATTCCTCACTTTCCCACGTGGCTTCTTCAGCACAGTGGTTGCTCCACAAGACTTTGTAGAAACGCAAATGCGCCTCCTTGTGGTGCGAGTTTTCTCATCAATGATCTGGATTGGATGTTCAGAATACGTAAGATCTGGTTGGAGAGTTTCCAAATCCTCAATACGTATATTCGCTGGGGCTTTGAGACATTTCCACAACTGAGAAATGTGAAACACATTGTGGACCCCTGCCAGCGATGGCGGTAACTCCAATTGATATGCCACAGGTCCGCATCTTTTGATTATTGCGAACGGCCCAATAAAACGTGGAGCTAGCTTTCATCTTACTCCGAATCGATGAATTCCTTTAATCGGGGATACCTGGAGATAAACTTGATCTCCAACCTCGAAGTGAAGAGGTCGACGTCATTTGTCCGCATAGTTCTTTTGACGCGACTGAGCGGCTTTGAGATTGGATTGAATAAGACGTACTTGTTTTTCGTCTTCATTTATTAAGTCGATGCCATATACCACTCGTTCATCAGATTCGCACCAGTTCAAGGGTGTGCGACACTTCCGACCATAAAGAGCTTCATATGGCACCATCTGGATGCTAGCCTGGTAACCATTGTTGTACGAAAATTCCGCCAATGGTAGATGATCATCCCAATTCCTACCATGGTGGATGGCACAAGCACGAAGCATATCCTCAAGCACTTGGTTTACCCGTTCGGTTTGTCCATCAGTCTGAGGATGATAAGCCGGGCTTCGAATCAGTTTGGTACCCAATGCATCGTAAAGATGCTCCCAAAAGCGAGAAACAAAAATATATCCATGATCTGAAATGATAGTGTGGGGTACTCCATGTAGGCACAAAATTTTGGAGATATAAAGTTCTGCGTACCGCTTTGCATCATAATCCACACTGACTGGTATGAAATGAGCTGATTTGGTCAATCGGTCAACGATCACCCAAATTGAGTCGTGCTTATGGAGAGTGGGGGGCAACCCAACAATGAAATCCATGCTGATATCCTCCCATTTCCATGTTGGTATGCTTAAAGGTTGAAGTTGTCCAGCTGCCTTCATATGGTCGGCCTTAACTCGTCAACACGTATCACATTCGGATATGTATTTTGCTACTTCTCTCTTCATCCGAGTCCACCAGAACTTCTTTCTCAAGTCTTGGTACATTTTGTTACTTCCCGGATGAATGGAATATTTGGATAAATGAGCTTCATTTAGTATCTTCTCCCGAAATTCCATGTTTCGGGGTACAACTATGCGGTTTTTAAACCAGAGGGTACCTTCATCGTCACATCGGAAACACTTCATCTCCCCCTTCTCCATTCTTTGTCGAATGTGTGACATCCCTTTGTCCTCCTTCTGAGCTGCCATAATATCCTCCCTAATAGTGGGAATGAGATCTAGGTTGTAGAGTGCCCCATAGGGAACCAAGTAGAGACTCGGTTCTTCTTCTCCCATTGAGGTAATGGAAAGATTGTTGACATGGGACTTGCGGCTTAGAGCATCTGCGACTACATTCGCCTTACCGGGATGGTAGTGGATTTCAATCTCATAATCCTTGATTAATTCCAACCATCTACGCTGTCGCATATTTAGGTCCTTTTGGGTGAAGATGTACTTCAGACTCTTGTGATCGGTGTAGAGATGTACTAGATTACCCAGTAGATAATGTCTCCACATCTTCAATTCTAGTACCACAGCAGTGAGTTCTAGATCATGAGTCGGATAGTGCTGCTCATGATTCTGAAGCTGCCGTGATCCATAAGCGATCGCTCGTCTGTCTTGCATCAACACAAAACCCAAACCAATTCCTGATGCATCACAATATACATCAAAAGATTTGGTTGTGTCCGGTTGAGCCAATACTGGTGCCGTTGTGAGGTGTTTTACCAATGCCTGGAAACCTCCCTCACATGCCTCAGTCCATACATACTTCGTTCCTTTCTTCATAAGTTCTATCATTGGTTTAGCTATCTTGGAGAAATTGGGGATGAACCTCCGGTAATACCCAGCCAAACCTACGAAACTTCGAACTTCATGTACAGACTTTGGAGACTCCCATTTTAGTACTTGCTTTATCTTGCTTGGATCAACTGCAATCCCCTCTGCTGATGTGATGTGCCCTAAAAAATGGCACTTGGCTGATCCAAAATTCACACTTGCTGAACTTAGCATATAGCTGGTGGTCCCGTAATCGTTGAAGTACGATACGCAAGTGTTGAGCATGTTCTTCTTCGGATTTTTAATACACAAGGATGTCGTCAATAAAGACCACGCCAAACTTGTCTGATTCCGGCATGAACACCGAGTTCATGAGATACATGAAATGAGCCGGTGCGTTGGTCAATCCGAAGGACATAACAAGGTATTCGTACAACCCATACCTCATCGAGAATGCTATCTTTTGTATGTCTTCTGGTCGGATTCTAATCTGATGATAACCAGAACGAAGATCCATCTTCGGAAATACTCTAGCACCCACTGGTTGATCAAAAAGAATATCAATGCGTGGTAGTGGATACTTGTTCTTGATAGTGACAGCATTGAGTGGACGATAGTCCACACACAGTCTCAAGGTCTTATCTTTCTTCTCTATGAACAATACAGAACAACCCCATGGTGATGAACTTGGACGAATGAATCCCTTGTTTTCAAGTTCTGTTAATTGCTCCTTATGTTCTGCAAGTTCCTTGGGTGCCATCTTGTAGGGTGGTCTTGAGATTGGCACTGTTCCCGGTACAAGTTCAATCTTGAACTCTATATCTCTTTCTGGGGGCATACCAAGAAGATCTTCGGGAAATACATCTAGGTATTCACATACTACCGGAATATCCTTAAGTTCCATAACCTCGGTATTGTGAGTAGATGAATTCAATAGAGTGGCTCTCTCAAGATTGATGACTTCAGAGGGATGAAGTGGAGAATTTAGATATATTTTTCGAGGAATGAGATCTAGAATAGCACCATGGTATTGTAACCATGCCATTCCCAAGATGACATCTAACTTCTGAATCTCTAATATCAGAAGTGAAGTAAGATATATGGTTCCATCTAGTTTAAGTGGTGTCCTAGGAACCAACTCATTTGTTATTGTTTTCCCTGCCGGAGTGCTAATCACATAAGGAGTTTTTGTGGAGATTATAGGCAATTGATTTTTAATGACAAAAGATTTGCTAATGACATTGTGTGAAGCTCCAGAGTCAAAGAGTATTACTACGGGATGCTCAAAGATAGAGAACGTACCCGTGAGTACGGGTGCGCCTTCCGGAACGTCCTCAATGGTGAGGTGGTGGATGTTGCTGAGTCTAGGAATTGGCTTCTTGGGCTGGTTGCGGGGTTGGTTGGTGCCCTGGTATGATGACTGTCCTCCGCTCTGCCTACTCTGCGGGCAGTCCTTGGCAAAATGCCCCGTGCGCCCACACGTGAAACACGTGTACGGGGTTTGATCGGTACGAATGGGAGGACGAAATCCCAGCGCACGTGGTGGAGGTGGAAGTGCACGTGGGATCATCCCCTACTGTTGTTGTGGTTGGAAACCGGAGTTGCCAAACTGGCGACCACTGAACATTGGTGGTCGTGATGGCGGTTGCCACCTCTGGCCGGATGGTGATCGATTCACCATTCGGTACATCTGAGAAGCACCACCCCCGCTACCCTGCGGAGCACTCCACTTTTTCTTGTCTGAGGACAGCTCTCGAGTAGCATCCTCTTGCATGATCGCGGCGTTGACAATGTTGTTGAAGCTGCCGTGATTGATCAAGGCAAGCTTGTCCTTCATCTTGGGGTTCAACCCCCGGTAGAAGCACTCTCGCTTCCTGTCTTCCGTGTTCACTTGGTCCTGTGCATATTGGCCAAGTGGTTGAAGGTCTTGGAGTACTCGTATGCGCTCCTTCCTCCCTGCTTCAGCTCCAAGAACTCTTGAAGCTTCCTTCTCATAATCCCGGGAGGGATATGGTAGGCGCGGAACGCCTCCCGGAATTCTGCCCAGCTCACGACATAGCCTGCGGGGCGCGCAGTGAGGTAGTTTGCCCACAACGCACCAGCAGAACCCTGTAGTTGTTGAGCTTCAAATAGAACCTTCTGTTGTTCGGTTATCTCAAGTAAACCGAACTTCCCTTCAATGGTGTGGAGCCAGTTGTCCGCCTCCAAAGGTTCGTCGGCCTCTCTGAAGACCGGCGGATGTGTCGATGCGAAATCCGAGTAGGAACTCGGATATGACTGACGTGGCCCCTCAGCATGTCGCCCCCCTTGACGGGACAAGTGCTGTACAAGGGTCCACAACATCTCGGTTTGCTCGTCGCGCGAGCCGAGTACTGCTGCGAGAACCTCCGCGAGACTTATGGGAAGTGTAGGTGGAGGTGGTGGAGGTGGCTGCGTCTGGGGCGTATTCTGCCCCGGGGGTGGTGTGTCTTCCCCCTGCCCTCCACTTGAGCCTCCCACTTCCGAGGTTGTACGTGTACGCACCATGCTGCAATACAACAATTTACACCATAAGTCTCATTGCCTCACGTTCATCCTTCCATATAAGTAGTAATGCGGTAGACCACGATAGATAATATACAACATCAACATATATTGATAAAGTATAAGCTTTATACAAGATATATTATCTCTGACCAGGTTTACAGTAGTAAACTCCAAAATGATGGATTCCCACGATGGAAATACATCTCTACTATACTTGGTCCCCCTGAGATGTCGTACATATCTTGTCATTGTAGACATAAACACCACTACTCTTAATATGACACAAAAATGGTCACAAAAGAAAAACACGAGCAACTATCAAACTATATGTTGCCCCGTGTCGGCAGAAGAGCTGCCACATCCCACTTCAATACGTCCCACTCGACGTATTCAAGTTCCTCGGGATCTTCTTCTTCTTCGTCCTCCGAAGGCAATTGTTCACCCATAATTAGTGGTATGTTTTGGGCCGGTGGATACACCACTGGTTGTAATTGTGCCTCAGCCTCAATTACATTATCCTGCAGTTCTCCTGCCTCATACTCCCAATTTTGAGCTGTCTCAATGGCGGTGTCCCGCTCTTCAGTGACTACTAACAGCTGCTCTTGCTGTTGTTGCACCTCCAACTGACTTGCTTGCAGCTCACCACGAGCTTGCTGCAGTTCAGTGTGAGTCTGTCGTTGTGCGGCACGAGCTTTCCGTAGCCTAATGCGAGCATAATGCAATTGACTCTCGCACTTATCTAGCCGGTTATTTGCTGGGGCTATGAGCGAACGTAGACCCTCGTTGATATAATCAAGGGTATCACCCCACTTTGTTGCTTCCCGCAAGGCTTCAACTTGTTCCAAAATAATGGTGCCTTGCGTAGCAACTACCATATTGGAAGCAGCCGCATATGTCCCAAGTGTCATCGTGGTTGTGTCGCCGTGCGGTGTATAGGCAGCAATCATACGACGTTGCCACTCAAATCCGGTCATACCACGGACTGGAATAAGGGCCAATTGAGTCCCTGCCATAGCATCCTGATGAAGCTCACAAAGCTTCATAAGGGCTTCGCCTGCAGCGATTTCCCATGTGTCCTCTAACTGCGCTCCCTCGATGGTAACCGAGAAAGGAGCCCATCCATATTGACGTGGACTAGCCGGGATGTCTACCAAGATGGTGCACGACCGAACACCTCTGTCGATCGTTTCTCTACCACAATAGCATGGCATCTCGATGAAGCCAAACTGCTGGAGCACTTCCCGTAGCATACTTGGGAAACCCGGATGGTTAGCGCAAGCGGAAAATGCCCATCCGTCCGGTAGCATCATCCTCACTTCCGTCATCTATAAAAAGAATAATGGAACAATGAGAAGGTTCCCAACACTCCACAGTTTTAAGAAAATTTAAAACTGGAGCTGTAATCGCAGTCTGTTCCAGCTGACCTCCCTGTATAAATCCCATCCATCCGGTAGCAGCATCCTCACTTCCGTCATCTATAAAAAGAATAATGGAACAATGAGAAGGTTCCCAACTCTCCACAGTTTTAAGAAAATTTAAAACTGGAGCTGTAATCGCAGTCTGTTCCAGCTGACCTCCCTGTATAAATCCCACAGTTTCATACAGGAAACGTCAGAATCAAATGTGGGGTTGAATACCAAAGTTGTAGTATACTTTCCAAGATTTCCAGATTTTACTCATAAATCTACATGTGAGCTAGGGAATAGAATCTATACAGGTTTTAAGTTGACCCATATTTTCTGGAAATTTTGACAGAACCTCCCCTGTATATGTAGTGATGTCCACAAGTTATACAGGGACATCATGACAATATTTTGAGGTAATGACAAAAGAAACTTTGTATAACATCAAGTTAACAATCCATAAGTAAAAGAGTTACCCCCTGAAAAGTTTGTTATACAGGTATTGTGCGCGAATTCACAAATAGGTGCAAACTGTTTTAAGTTCTGGACTGCCAGAACCAAGTTTGCGACAAATGGAATTAGACACCGCTATACCCAGATTCAGATCATTAATGCCAAATAAAGTTGATAGTGGACTTTCTAAGCTTTCCAGAAATGTATATATGTGACTATGTCACTATTTTGGATTAAAAGTTTTAACTATCCAAACCAAACAGTTGAACTGACTGGTTTGCACCAGCAGTCCTGCAGTCCACTTTTTTGACTTCCAAATTTGATTTGATTCAAATTCGAATTAGGAAAAACTCTAAACATCAAACCTGTATATCTGCCTCTTCCCTTTTCATACATGTGTCACAATAAGGCAGAAGATGTTTCTACAGTGAGTTAGGGCAATATTTTTGGAACTGGTACAATGGTTGGTTCATCTGGAGTAGTTTTTGTGTACTCCAAATTTCAACGGATTATCAAACTTTTCTGCCCTGATGGTCAACAGAAAAGTTGTAGAGGTCTTCACGAACTTTCTATCCATATACGATACACTCATGTCATCTATACGATAACCAAGATTACAATCCAGTGAAGTCGAGCCAACTTTAGTCAGAAATCAAGAATCTTGATTCTATCTACCCTATCGAGTCGGAGTCCCTTTTTATGTAGTCCAAACCTACCAGCATCTGATATTTGGACTTTCCAAAACATTATGCATCCATTCTGTCATTGGGGATGGTCTAGTATCATCTTTGATACTGACGGTACTACGTATCTCACCAAAGAAAATTCTATCCGGTATATCCGTTTACGTCTATAGGTGGTTCCTATATCGTTCTCTCACAAACGGCTTATACACGGTCTTCTACCGTAGTTAATGCTGCAAAAGACAAACAATCCCCTTTCACACTTTCACACCTAAAGGGTGGTACAGGGGAGCACGACAGGCAGTCACAATAATACATATGAAAGTAATTGCATACGACTCTGGTGTGAGTCGCCCTCGAGCGAGGTCATGTCTCGAGGTACATGGCTGTAAATACGTCTGTATAGCAAAGACTCCCGTACGATCCGGCTTATACATTCTCGGGCATACGTGTTTCACATGCTCCCATAGAACATTAATGGTTCTAGAGAGGCATACTATCGGGTTATACACCACCCGACGGTGGCTCCCACTAACTTTGAAGCACGCTGGGGTACCGCGTGTCATACGTTCTCAGAAACATTGAAAGCTTCAGAGACTCCTATTAACTTCCCGTGCCAAGCCACGGAAATTTTACATACCACTCCTCGTATGCTGAGCTTACCGAGATTGATCCGCTCTCGGTGGTGTACCTTACCTCTTACCTGACGTCGGGGCGTTGTTACAGAATATAATAACACACAATTAGTTTACCACCTTTATATCTTATACTAATAATACTCCTTATAAGGGCATATAGCTAATTCCTCAGTCAGATCCTAATTTTTTTTTGAAAATATGTTCTTTTCTACTGTTCCCAATGATGCTCTGATACCATGTCTGTGGGGACTGGAATCCCGACATCCGAGGATCTCATTGGGTGGTGTCGTGCGATGCGACACCCAACAGTATACAAGAACAGAACGAGAATAAAACACAAGACGAAGTCTTTTATTTATCTTACAGCGGAAGTTTTACAATACTAGCGGAAGGAAAGAAATATGTATATATCATAGCTACGCTCTCAGCAATAGCTATGCAAAAGAAAAGTCATCCATGCCCTGGATGCTTCACACTAGCAACATGCAAGTCACGGCGGCGTGCAGGGTTCCCACTTGGCTGTACACCCTGGAGGGGTTGCAGCCTCATCATCTAACCCTTCATCAATTGTATAACCTGCAAAAACTCATTAACTGCAAACGTGAGCATAAGGCTCAGCAAGACTAACCCGTCTCACTGGACATATGCAAGGGGGACACTAAACATAGATAAGGTGAAGCATAAATGACTCGCCTACAATTGGATCCTTATGATCAGGTTTTAAGTAGAAAATGACATTCTCCAAGCACGGCACATCATGGGTTCCACAATCAAACAAGAAACGCTTTGCCGGTGATATGACATGCCCAGAGCACATAATGCTATTACAGCTAAAGTATGGGGAAACTGTAAACTTTAATGTGACTATCTATAAATCAGACAAGGTTGCAAGCAATTATAATTCAATACAACATATTTTTTTTGACTTCTTTAGTATTTACTACGTCGCCGCTCAGTGAACAAGTGGTACTCTATTACCGCGAGGAACGGTGATTGCAATCAGGGCACACCCGGACAACAAGACACATACGTCGTTCGGAAGTGTCAGCGAGCACACCTGTACCTACAGAACACTTTAGTACTAGGCGTATATGGCCACCTTTCACAAGAAAACCGAACGCCGAGCCCGTCTTACCTGCACAAACAGAAGGTCTCCGCACGGAACACCTCATGTGTCCGCCGACTGATTTACACCTTACTGTCCTCAACCCACCCCTATCGATGGAGAGTTAGTTGGCCTCGACACCCCTGTTATCGAGTTACGTCAGTTTATTGGATTCCATATGTCCATTATGTCGCCGGTACAATTCAAGCTTGTCCGAAGGGGCTGCATACGGACGGGCCTTAATCGACAAAGGCAGGGCTATGCGATTGAGACTCAATTCTCGCCGCTTCCTATCCATCCCCTGCCTGGTCTCAATTTTATTATATTAAGCCATTAACCAATCCTGTGAGATATGTCCTACATTTCTCGCGAGTATATTCCAACTACTCGACTTCTATCGGATTTCCTATACATTAGCAAAGCAGTTACTACTGGTCTTGTAACTCGTTCCAACCAATCCCTGGGATTTTTGGTCATGCAAGTGGAGTATCAATCATCCTAAATGTAATGCACATTTCATATGGTATTCATCATAGTGATAAAGTAAAATTTCATAAACGACTTAAATGCAAACCGGGGCTTGCCTAGTTGCAGGTCAGAGTCGGGGTTAATCTCGGGAAGGTGCTCTTCCCAGGCTTCTGGTTCCTCCTTGACTTCGGTCACTATGTATATAAATGACTTTGAAAAATAATTATTACCAAGACCATAATTTAACCCATGGTGATTATTATATGATAGGGACCTTAATTGGCTTTGGAACATTGATGGTAGATACTAGGGAATATGATCAAAGCTCTTGCAAAGAACATGAGATGATCAAAGTATATTGTTGTCTCTAAAATTATGGCAAGTATTAAATTTCCAAAAATTTTAAAGAAGAAACTGTAGTTTGAACATAACTGCCAGTTGATAATCATGATAGAGGAAGTTGTCCTGGTTCTAACAAAAAAATTTTCATAATTTTCTAAGCTTTGGTGAAGGATTTATTGAATTTCTAAGTTGGCAAGAATTTCTGGAATTATTTATATTTGAATTTTATCTTTTAAATAAATATTCAGTTCTGAATTAGGACTATGACATTAGGTCAATTAAATCCAAGATTTTTACAGGCCTAGTATATGACAGAAGGAAGGTTCAGTCCCAATTTGGGACATAATAACGCAACTGAACATCTGTAAAAATTCAATAACTGAAAAAAGGTAATTGAACTATACAGAGGGTTAAACAGGTGCAATGGCTCCCAAACTTTTTCTGGTATTCTAGAATAGGATAATGCATTTTATATGAAATTTGGAGATTTTTACAGTGGCAAGTACATCTGGAAAAATTGCATTTGCTTTTGAGAAGATTGTTTTATACAGAATTTATCTGTGGGTTTCACAGAACCTAATTGGTACTGATAGAAACTAGAGCTCAAGGGCTTTCAAACAAAATTTGTTTGAATATTTTTGGAGCATTCTACAGAATGTTATGGATTTTCTAAGTTGGAGCCAAATCTGGAATTAAGTTCTAATTTGAATTAAACCGTGGGTCCCCCTATTTTAAAATGGACTAATGGCATTTAAACCACACGGGGACCACAGAGATACAGCGCGTAGCCACAATAGATACCGGGGCCACAACTGATCCAACGGGTTAAAAGTCACTGACATGCGGCGCCCGCAGTGTCGTCTTCCTCCTCCCGACGCGGGCGGCGCGCGGGGCTCCCGCGGCGGCGCACTCCGGCGAGTCTCGCCGGATCTTAGTGAGGAATTAGCTCCCACGGCGGCGCACTCCGACGAGCCTCTTCTACCTCTCCTCAAGTGCCTCCCGGCGCTTGATGAGAGTAGTGTCAATGGCTTCAAGCCTTTCTTGGCTATTATCAGCCGCACTATTAGCTGCCTTGGTCTGCTCATAAATGGCCTGGGATTTAGCGTCAAGGGAACGAGTCAAGCTCCCCCAGTCATCCAATAATTTGCCCCAGTATTCTAGGCCGACCTTCTCCTGTTTGATCCACTCCTTGTCGTCTGCCAGCCTCGACTGCGGCAGCTTGGTCTCGATGTAGAGCCGATTACGCCACCGCCTAAGGGTTTGGCGCTCCTCTTCAAGAGCCTTGTTGTCGTGGTAGAACGCCAGTTGGACTTGACGCAGACTGGAGCAAGCGTTTTCAATGGACAACGACAGGGGAATAGGGTCCGGACCTACTGGGGTCTCCTCTGCTGGTTCCAGCGGGTTCTCGCTTACAAAAATTGGGTCCCACTCCACAAGAGTGGTCCCCTGAGCCTCCACGGCATTAGGGCCATCTTCTGGGATAGCCTCAGTTGCCACCGAGGAGGGTCCCACAGAAGAAGTCCCGACTTCCGGATGTGGTTTCAAAGGCCCTGCCGCTAGGTCTTCATTTGCCCCCTCAGGCAGGGGGCCAGCGACTTCATCTGGGCACCCTGGCCAAGCAGCAGGCACCTCCGCCGTCATCACTTCCAGAGCAGGGGTAACTTCAGGCTCCGGCCTGGGCTCCTCCTCCGCTTGTGGCTCGGGTGTTGGCACCTCGACCACCATGGGTTCGAGTGCTGATGCCTCCGCAACAACCGGCCCTGAGGCCGGCGCTTCAACCTCAACCGGCTCAGGCGCCAGAAGGTCTTCAGTGGCAACAGGCTCTGAAGCCAGAGCTTCGGAGGTAGCCGCCTCAACCGTCGGGACTTCAATAACCTCCGGCTCAACCGCCGAGGCTTCGACAATTTCCGGCTCTGCGGTCGGAATCACTGCTTCCTCCGACTCAACGGGCGAAGCTTCCATCATCTCAGCATCAAGACCCGGGGCTTCAACCTCCGGGGCAGGTGCCGCTGGCGCATCTTCTCTCCCGTGGTCCGGCGCTACCACGGGAGTCTCGGGGGATGAGTCGAGGTCCATGACCATGACAGCTGGCGCCGGAGATGCCGCAGCTTCAGCCACCACTTGGGGCGGCACCGAGACAAGAGCAGAAGCCTCCGCACTCATAGCTTCAGCTGCTGTGGATGAGGGTGGAGCCTCACTCCTCTTCTTGGGGACGCTGCAAATGATGGATGAAGAAACTTAAAAAACAATTACTACAAAAAAACAACTATCCGAGGTAAAGATTAAAAATTACCTCGGAAGGCTTCTGCACCATCTTGCATGGAATCTCTTTCCCGGGCGTTCTGGGCTAACCATAGCCGCCGCCGGTGTGGTAGCTCCGGAAGGCCCCCTGGAACTTGTTGCAGCCGCGGTCATTTCCTTAGTCGAGGCCCCCCTCGACTGGGAAGGACCTCTGGACCCAGAGGCCTCAACTGGCCCTAGTGCTGGAGTCACATGCCCGGAGCTAGCACCCCAGGAAGACGCTGCTGCAGGTACAGCTGCCGCAGTTGTAGAAGACCTCCCCCTCCAGGGAGAAGGAGCTGATGCTGAGGATGCAAGCCTGACGGACCTTCTGTCGGCATGCTTCAGCTTCCTCTTCCGGCTCGAAGGTCTGTCCGCCGGCTCCTTGCCCTTGCCGACGACTTCGGTCCTTGGCTTCGGGGCAGGGTCGGAGCCACCTTCAGAAGCCCCAGGGATCACCACCCTGGTGGTCGATCTTCTCTCGACGACACCAATGTCGTCAAGCACCGGCATCGTCCGCCGGAGCTCGCTGCTGAACTCTACTTCCACATTCAGAGGGAGGAAAGCTGGTGGCGGGGTCAAGTCATCACCCACGACTTCGATGCCGTGCTGGAACTTCTTGAGATGAAACTCCAAGGTCGCCCCCTCCATGTTGGACTTTAGCCCGGTCTCGACCCGGTCGTCGTCCATCACACTGTTGAGGGCCCAAGCGAGTTTTTCTCTCCTCTTCAGCAGTGCCCACCTGTTGACCAGGAAATTGCAAAATACCGCCTGAGGAGTTAATCCTCCTTCCACACAATGGCGGATCCTGGTCAGAGCAGGGTTGAAGGCATCCGATAGCACCAGAGCTTCACTCCAGACTGCAGTGTAGATGTTGGGGAGGCCTTCGGGCAGCTCCAGCTTCTCGTGCTCCTCCACCCGGATGACTATCCAGTCCTTCTTCCAATCATCCCACTTTCCAGAGGGAAACGACCGGAGGTACTTGAATGGGCACTTCTTGCGCTTCACGAAGTAGTAGAAGCCAAGGTACTCATTACTCCTCCCGGTGGTATGGACGGTGAAGAAGGTCCAGAAAAGCTCAATGCAGGGGGGTATGCCCACCCACATTTCACAAAAGTGGACGAAGACAGACACTAGAAGAATGGAGTGGGGCCAAGGTGTTACAGCTGCAGACCATAGAAGTCTAGCAGCATCAAGAAAAAGGAGGAAAAAGGCGGGATCAACCCCGCCATGGCGTACGCAGAGAAGTACACCACCTCGCCGGCGTGCTCCTTCTCGAACGGGAGCTCCCCACCGGCGCGGACCAGGCGGTTGAAGAAGTCCAAGGACCACCCCATGAGGGCCCGGACCTTCATTAGGTCACCTTCGGTCTTCAAGTGGCTCTCGCGGAGACCCAACTCCATCGCAGCACATCGAGGCAAGGGAGGAAAAGCAAGCACAAGTTTGGGAGTTCGAACGCAAGTTCAGATGAGAGGCGTAAAGAACCCCAGACGGTGCGCGCTTTCCTTCTCAAGTAAGCACCCGCAACGCTTGGATGGAAACCGCAAGGAAGCCGAAGATACTATTCAAAAATTTCACCCTATCGATGACAAGAGGGCCTGGGACCACCCTCACGATCAAGTCGAGGTTCTTACCCAGGCGAACGGTTGTCATCAAGAGAGGCGGGAAGCTCGAAGGCAGCGGCCTAACAAGGCGCGCAGAACCGATACGATTTTCATATCGGGAACCGGCGACCTTCAATTGCGTGAGATCCGCACACCAAAGATCTCATTTGCCGCACCCGGGATATGCCACGCGGCGAGGATTTAACTCCAAAACTATCGCCAATGGCACTTCTGAAGACCTTTGAAGACTCGTCTCAAAAGTCAAAGGATGGACCCACCTCTGGCAAAATGACTTCACCCAAGGGGTCTTCCCCAGAGGTGGGCCCAGGGGGCCACTATCGGTACCCTGGGTACTGTATACCCCTTGAGATTGCAAAGATCTCAAGGAATGGTCATATACTTGATTTGAAGACTTCGGAGGCCCACATGTCAGACATAACCGAACCCGCTTCCCCAACATGGTTAGTCCCAGGGTCGCCCCGTGTACCATCAAACTGGAGCTACCGCCCACAAGGGGGAAGCTCCGGGCTATGTACCATAACGGCACCCCCGGACCTAACCCCAGAACGAGGCAAGCTCGAGAACTAACACGTGTCTGGTGGCATCGGACCTATCTGTTCCCCAAAGTATGCTTCGGAGCTGCCACGTGTCCAACCGTCGGATCTTCAGCCTCAAACCTCTGGAAGACTCCACAATGGCTCCGGATCTTCAAAGGGGAATCAAGGACTTCAAGACCCAATTAAGTGTCATTAATACTATGTTAATGACACACAATCAGACGACCTTAATTACCAGTAACGGTGTTGTCAAAGCCCGTAACTCGGTCATTAAGGGTAATTAAGCGCATCAAATGTGTATCAATATTAGTAACCGACAGGGCCACATGTCGGGCCAAGCAAACCTGTAACGGCCTGTCCTTGTACTATAAAAGGACAGGCCGACGATACATGGAACGACTCTCACGAGACGGATCTGACTTGCTCTGATCTGATCGCGCAGTCTCAACTCACGTCACCTAAGTTGAGTTCATACATCCAATACAACACCAACACATCCCGTGGAGTAGGGTATTACGCTCAGGCGACCCGAACCACGTAAACCTTCGTGTCTCTTGTGTCATTTTGCATTTCACCTTCTTGAATCTCCGCGCGCCCACACCGAACTTCAAACTCCGCAAACACTTTAGTAGTGTCAGGAGATCTGCCAGATCAAAACCACCGATAGTAATCATGTAGAGAGTAAACAAGTTCCACGTGCAGTTGCCTTCCAAGCATCACAGAGAATAGTTAAAAGTGGAAGTTAGCGCAGCAAAAGAAATCTTACGCGCTCATCTGCTTTGTTGCGCATAGATCTTCCCGCTCCTTTCTTTGCCCCGTGCTCTCTATTTTTTTTTTTGCGCTTGCAGCCATTGATCCCAGACATCTCCCCTCCAACCTTGTCAGCAAGAGAGATATTTTGAGGTTTCAAAATCCAATGGGCTGGCAAGATTCTTGTTTTAAAACCTTGATGCGCTGCAGGAGCATTCCTTTCACCAAGAAAAGCTCTGGTGACATTGTCTTCTTCACGGCTTATGCTATGGTCGGGTTAGTTCCTCCGGTTCTGTTCTCCTGATGCTGGTAGAGGTGTACGGGCTGCAGCTTCAACATCTCACCGCACATTCCATTCTGCTGGTGGTGATCCTCATCCACCATTTTGAAATGTGGATGTGTGTGAGGCACTCTGTGCCGCTCATCAAGACATTCTTTACTCTCAAGAGTCTGGAAAAAGTCCTGGCTACATAGGAGCCTACTACTTCCATCGACGCAGGAATTCACTATTCAAGTACATTTCATCCTTCTCCGCTGGAAAGTGGGAGAACAGGAAGTATGACTGGATTATAGTCCCGACTGATTAGCACGACCTCTTGGAGTTGCCAGCCGGTGTACCCACCACCGGCAACAACTTCTGGGAGCTCACCCTAGATCTGCTAGTGGAGTATAACCCGAGGTTAACCAAGATCCAGCACCTGGTTGAAGGAGGGTTGACATCGCAAATGGTTCTCTTGCACCTCTTCAGCAAAGGGAGCATCTAGCCTGGAGGTATGGTGGAGTGATGGATTTCATTCAGCTAGAGCATGGCAACAGAACCGACATGGACAAGAAGACCTTGCTATTTGTTTTGTCAAAGTTCTACAATGGTCCCTTTTCCAACAACAACACCATGCCTCCCTCCATCTTCTTACCGGTCTTCACCTTGTCGAAGGTAAGATCTCGGCTATTGATGGAGATGCCTACTCTTGACGACAACGACATTGCAGTACGATAGGTGGGAGATGCCTCCAAGGGTATAATCATCCCTGACATTCTTGCCCCTAGCAAACAGGGAGGGTGCGGGTCCGACTCTGTCGGCAGCAAGAAGAAACTCCAACGAAGCCTAGCTGGCATGAAGGTTTTTGGTCCGACTTTGGCCGGAGCAAGGGGAAAGAGTCTACGATCCTTGCAGCAAGAAGAGGAGGTTGGAGCGGATGGACGCGGGCTCTACCAAGACACCTCTACCGTAAGTAGTGTCAACGTTAGGGCTATGCCCGACTTTAAAGTCGGTGGTGGTCAGTTGTTTGACCTCCAACCCATCACCTTTAGATTTGGACCTGACGCCAATTGTGAGCACGCAGTCCGGAGCACCTCTAGCTGAAGTCTCGATGACAGGAGACGCGACACCAGTCCCGGTCATCTCGGTGGCTCCGAAGCCAGTGGCTTCCATGGAGACTCCCGGAGCCAAGACCGCAACATCAGCTTCACCAGTGATAGTGGGTTTAGACGACCCTGGCTGCCCACGGAAGGAGTTCTGTGCCGATTGAAGCTGTCGAGGTTCCAAGTATGAAGCATCATTGGGAATCTGTCTTCTATTTTATTCCTTGCCTCTTGCTGATCTTCTTTTATCTTTGTTTTTAGAGCGGCAAAGGCAGTCGTTGTTCCTTCTGTTGCCAATGATGGACGTCCAGCTCCACCATCTTCAACGGCGAGAACAGAGGTGCCACCGGCAAGCTACGTTGATGCTGCAGTTGGTGATGTTAGGCGCTGATGCGAAAGCACATGTCATAGCAACTTCGAAGGTCATGGTTGGTACTTTGATGGAGACGAGCCAATAGCTGTCGTTGGGATGACTTTGGAGCCAGTTGTCAATGTTATGACCGCGACGAACCCGTCGACAGATATCACACTAGGCCAGAGCTGACAACAGAGCTGAAGCTAGCGGTCGCGGCAAGACCGGAGCCAATATCTGATGCTGAAGCCGTATTGGAGCCAACAACTGACAACATGCTAGTGCTGGAGCTAGTGACTGGTACTGCGTCGGCATTGACTCTTACAGTGGGCGACACCTCGGAGATAAGCGCAAGTACCTCTGTAGTAGAGGAAGGCTTGCCGGGGTCCACTCTTGTATCTTAGACTCCGACGATCGTTCCTAAAGCCATGGGAGCGCCAGCGGACCCAATGGAAGGTCCGGAGCAGATCCCTCTGTCCTTTTCCATAGAAATTCATGCTCTAGTCTTTGCCAGGTACAACTTGGTCTCCACCACGAGCAGAACTATTTGACGGCAGAGCGGGAAGCTCTAAGGGGGTGGGAGAAACTGCTGAACTTCAAGATGAAGCTCATTCAGACTCAGCTGGCAAGTGAGAGGGAGTGCTTGTGACTAAGCGGGCGCGTCTGGCATGCATGGACGAGTTTCTCAACAATAGGAAGGTTGCAATTGAAGCACTAGATGCTCAAACTCGCCAAATATTCGTCGAAGTGGTGGTGGCCAAGGAGTTGGCAAACGGCCGCTTCGACCCTCTTAACAAGCTGAGGGAAGAGCTCCTCCAATGCCAGGATACCATCGCCAAAGGGAGCAGGAGCTCCAAGAAAAAAAACAGAGATCTCCCAGAAGCTGGATCGTGGGCAAAAGAATTTGGATCTTCGTGTTGAGTTATTAAAAACGAACTTTGAAGAGGAGCAGAAATGTTTGTGGCAGGTGGGACAAGATTTCAGCAATCGGGAGATTGTTGTGTCCGCTAAAGAGGAAGAGGTGAAACATGAAGCCAAGAATCTTGCGGTCCAGAAAGATTGGGTAACCCTCTGAGAGAAATAGACCATCGAAGAAGAGAAATGGCTGGCTGAGTGAATGTAGCAACATGCCAAGGAGGTTGAACTGTTCTCAAAGGGGGCATTCAAAGAATTCGTTACCGCGATAAAGTAACTGGGGGAGCTGGAGGCTGCACGGAAGATTGAGGCTGGCCAAATCAGGAGCTTCCTTGTGCGGGCCTAGAGTGCTCTGGTGCATCTCGGCTTCAGCCCTGTGCGGTCGAGCGATCCGACATCGGAGGTTGGTCAAGCCCTCACTGCCCTGAATTCCACCTGAGCCAATCTGGATGCATTGGAAGATGTCCTCATCGACCAGTTGGAGGTAGCCGGAAAGGAAGTGGTGAAGGTTGTAGTGAAGTATGTGCTGACATGCTTCTGAAGCTGGGACCCCACCATCTCTTTAGCTTTGGTGAGGCAATTGCCCGTCGCAAAGACGGAGGAGAAACCAAGGCCAGCGTGCAGGATGCCACCAAGACCATAGCCGCGCGGTTTGAACGCAACTCTAGTGATAACTAGGACCTCCTCATTCCTCATTTGCTAATGTATCTTCAAACTTTTGTGTAAAAGCTGGTGTATGAATGAATTTGATATTCATTCTTTTTTGTTAAATCCTTTGAGAATGATCGTTGCATTTGTAAATAATTTGTTGTCATTGCCATAGTATTGGTGGCACCTTGGTAGATCTGATCAATGGATTGTGGATGTATACAATCAGGTACATGGCAATGACTACGAGTTGCCTGCTTAGCTTCGATGACATGCTCCCTAAGAAGCACCGGAGCTTGCTAAAAAGTAGGCACCCAATGCCAATGCATAAAACGGCGATGGTAGGCCCCCTGAAAGGTGCCAGAGCTTGTTGATCCACTGGCACCCACTATCAAAATGTAAAATATCAACAGCTGGCCCCCTAGGGAGGAGCCAATTCCAGACATTAAAACATCTGTCCTGCACATGGGAGACAAAAAAGAGTTGTAGAACTGTTCATTACGATCTTCATGCCCTTAGTTTACTTGTGTCTTACTATTTTTACCTAGATCTAGATCCTGAGTAATTTAGTGTGATAATATCAGTATATTGGATGGTCTTTCATCTAGGACCGTGTGCTGTCCGAACCCGCCGTATGTTGCCGCAACACTAGAAAGGTAGAGTGTGCGTACTTAGGGTGTTGGACCAGGCTAAGCATATAGTACACTCCAGACCTATCATTGGCATTGGTTTTTCAGGCGAGTAGGCCATTCAGCAATCGCTAGGACCCGAAAAAAGATCTACCAAAATTACTTAAATGTATCACAGGAACTTTAAGGTACCCATCTGCAATAGAATTGCAAACCTCCACTATTGGCAAGAAGACGTAGCAGAGCAACAAAGTAACAAATGTGTAATGTCATTGCACGTAGACAACTGTTTCATATCACAGTATTTCATAGTAATTCTAGATGACAGGGGAGGCAAAAGCATACACACTTAGGGTACGGAACCATGCTAAGCATGCTGTACATTTTTGGACCAACCCCACTTATTGTTAAACACTATAAAATACTATAATAAAAAAAGACAAACCACCGTGCTAAGTGTAGAACTTACGGGGTGTTCTATATTTATGGGGACCAGAATCCCGACATCCGAGGATATCATTGGGTGGTGTCGTGCGATGCGACAACCAACAGTATACAAGAATAGAACTTGAATAAAGTACAAGACGAAGTCTTTTATTTATCATACAACAGAAGTTTTACAATACTAACGTAAGATACATACTTCATTCCCCTCTTCAGAAGTTTTGTCATTGATTTAGCTATTTTGAAGAAACTGGGAATGAACCTCCGGTAATACCCAGCTAAACCTAGGAAACTTCGAACTTCATGTACATACTTTGGAGACTCCCATTTGAGGACTTGCTTGATCTTGCTTGGATCAACTGCAATCCCTTCTCCTGATATGATGTACCTGCGAGCACGGGTGCGCCTTCCGAAACGTCCTCGATGGCGAGGTGGTGGACGTTGCCAAGTCTTGGAACTGACTTCTTGGGCTGGTTGCGGGGTTGGTTGGTGCCCTAGTACGATGACTGTCCTCCTCCCTAGCGAAGTGCCCCGTGCATCCACACGTGAAACACGTGTACGGGGATTGACCAGTACAAATGGGAGGACGGAATCCCGGTGCACGTGGTGGAGGTGGAAGTGAATGTGGGATCATCCCCTGCTATTGTTGCGGTCGAAACCCGGAGTTGCCGAACTGGCGACCACTGAACATTGGTGGTCGTGATGGCGGTTGCCACCTCTGGTCGGATGGTGATCGGTACACCATACAGTACTTCTGAGGATCACCACCTCTGCTACCCTACGGAGCACTCCACTTCTTTTTATCTGAGGACAGCTCGCGCATAGCGTCCTCATGCATGATAGCGGCATTGACGATGTCGTTGAAGCTGCTGCGGTTGAATAGGACAAGCTTGTCCTTCAACTTGGGGTTCAAACCCCGATAGAAGTATTCACGCTTCCGATCTTCGGTATTCACTTGGTCCTGAGCGTATTGGGCCAAGTGGTTGAATGATTTGGAGTACTCGTACGCACTCCTTCCTCCCTGCCTTAGCTCCAAGAACTCTTGAAGCTTCCTCCTTATAATCCCGGGAGGAATATGGTAGGCACAGAACGCCTCCCGGAATTCTGCCCAGCTCACGACATAGCCTGCGGGGTGTGCGGCGAGGTAGTTTGCCCACCACGCACCAGCCGAACCCTGCAGTTGCTGAGCTGCAAACAGAGTCTTATGTTGTTTGGTTACCTCGAGTAAACCGAACTTCCATTCAATGGCACGGAGCCAACTATTCGACTCCAAAGGCTCGTTGGCCTCTCTGAAGACTGGTGGATGTGTCGATGAGAAATCAGAGTAGGAACTCTGATACGACTGACGTGGTCCATCAGCGTGTCGTCCCCCTTGACGGGATGAGTTCTGTACAATAGTCCGCAACAACTCGGTTTGCTCGTCACGCGAGTCGAGTACTGCTGCGAGAACCTCCGCGAGACTTCTGGGAAGTGTGGGTGGAGGTGGTGGAGGTGGTTGCGTTTGAGGCGTATTCTGCCCCAGGAGTGGTGTGTCATCCCCCTGCCCTCCACTTGAGCCTCCCACTTCTGGGGCTGCACGTGTACGCACCATGCTGCAATACAACGATTCACACCATAAGTCTCATTGCCTCAAGTTCATCCTTCCATATAAATAGTAATGCGGTAGATAACAATAGATGATGCATAACATTCACATATATTGATAAAGCACAATCTTTATACAAGATATATTATCTCTGGACCAAGTTTACAGTAGTAAACTCCAAAATGATGGACTCCCACTATGGAAATACATCTCTACCATGCCTGGCCCTCTTGAGATGTCGTACACATCTGGTTATCTAGACATAACCACCACTACTCTTAATATGACACAAACATGGTCACAAAAGAAAAACACGAGCAATTATTAAACTAAAGGCTTCCCCGTGTCAGCGGAAGTGCTGCCACATCCTACTTCAACACGTCCTACTCGACATATTCAAGTTCCTCGGGATCTTCTTCTTCTGCTTCATCATCTGAAGGTAATTGTTCACCCATAATTAATGGTATGTTATGGGCCGGTGGATACACCACTGGTTGCAATTGTGCCTGGGCCTCAATTACATTATCCTGTAGTTCTCCTGCTTCATACTCCCAATTTTGAGCTGTCCCAATAGCGGTGTCCCTCTCTTCAGTGACTACTAACAGCTGCTCTCGCTGTTGTTGCACCTCCAATTGACTTGTTGTAGCTCACTACGAGCTTGCTGTAGTTCAGTGCGAGTCTGTCGTTGTGCGGCACGAGCTTTCCGTATCCTAATGCGAGCATAATGTAACTGACTCTCGCACTTATCTAGCTGGTGATTCGCTGTAGCCATGAGCAAACGTAGACCTTTGTTGATAAAATCAAGGGTATCACCCCGCTTCGTCGCTTACCGCAGAGCCTCGACTTGCTCCAAAATAATGGTGCTTTGCATCGCAACTACCATATTGGAAGCAGCCGCATATGTTCCCATTGTCGTCGTGGTTTTGTCGCCAAACGGCGTATATGCAGCAACCATACGACGTTGCCACTCAAAGCCGGCCATACCACAGACTGGAATAAGGGCAAATTGAGTCCCTGCCATGGCATCTTGATGAAGCTCACAAAGCTTCATAAGTGCCTCGCTTGCAGCGACTGCCCAAGTGTCCTCTAACTGAGCCCCCTCGATGGTAACCGAGAAAGGAGCCCATCCATATCGACGCGGACTAGCCAGAACGTCCACCAAGATGGTGCACGACTGAACACCTCTGTCCATCGCTTCCCTACCCCAATAGCATGGCATCTCGGTGAAGCCAAACTGTTGGTGCACTTCCCGCAGCATACTTGGGAAGCCCGGATGACCATCGCAAGTGGAAAATACCCATTCGTCTGGTAGTAGCATCCTCACACCCGTCATCTGTAGAAAGAATACTGAAACAATGAGAAAGTTTCCAACTTTCAACAGTTTTCAGAAAATTTTTAAAACTGGAGCTGTAATCACAGTCTGTTCCAGCTGACCCTCCTGTATAATTCCACAATTTCATACAGGAAACGTCAGATCCAAACGTTGGGCTGAATACAAAAGTTGTAGTATACTTTCCAAGATTTCCATATTGTACTCATACAGCTACAAGTGAGCTAGGAAATAGAATCTATACAGGTTTTAGGTTGACCCATATTTTCTGGAATTTTTTGACAGAACCTCCCCTGTATATGTAGTGATGTCCACAATTTATACAGGGCTATCACGATAATATTTTGATGTAATGACAAAATAAACTTTGTATAACATCAAGTTAACAATCCATAAGTAAAGGTTTAACCCCTTAAAAGTTTGTTATACAGGTATCGCTTGCGAATTCACAAATAGGTGCAAACTGTTTTATGTTCTGGACTGCCAGAACCAAGTTTGCGACAAATGGAATTAGACACCGCTATACCCAGATTTAGATCAGGAATGCAAAATAAAGTTGATAGAGGACTTCCTAAGATTTCCAGATATGTATATATGTGACTATTTCACTAATCTGGATTAAGAGTTATACTATCCAAACTAAACAGTTGAACTGACTGGTTTGCGCCAGTAGTCCTGCAGTCCACTGTTTTGAGTCCCAAATTTGATTTAAATCAAATTTGAGTTAGGAAAAACTCTAAATATCAAATCTGTAGACCTGCCTCTGACCTTTCTATACATGTGTAACGATCAGGCAGAAGATGTTCGTACAGTGAGTTATGGCAATATTTCTGGAACTGGTACAATGGTTGGGTCATCCGGAGCAGTTTTAGTATACTCTAGATTTCAATAGAATTTCAAACTTTTCTGCCCTGATGGTTAACATAAAGGTTGTAGAGGTCTTCACGAGATTTCCATCAATATATGATACTCTTATGTTATCTATTCGATAACCAAGATTACAACCTGGCGAAGTCGAGCCAACTTCTGCCAGAAATCATGAATCTTGATTCTATCTACCCTATCGAGTCGGAGTCTCTTTTTACGGAGTCCTAACCTACCAGCATCTAATATTTGGAGTTTCCAAAGCATTATGCATCCATTATGTCGTTGGATATGGTCTAGTATCAGGTTTGATACTGACGGTACTATGTATCTCACCAAGGAAAATTCTATCCGGTATTTCCGGTTACGTATATAGGTCGTTCCTATATCGTTCTCTCGCATACGGCTTCTACACGGTATTCTACCGTAGTTAATGCTGCAAAAGACAAACAATCCCCTTTCACACATTCACACCTCAAAGGTGGTATGGGGAAACATGACAGGCAGTCACAATAATATATATGAAAATAAATGCATCCGACTCTGGTGTGAGTCGCCCTCGAACGTGGTCATGTCTTGAGGTACATGGCTGTAAATACGTCTGTACAAAAAAGACTCCCATACGATCCGGCTTATACACGCTCGGGCATACATGTTTCTCATGCTCCCATAGAACATGGATAGTTCTAGAGAGGCATACTATCGGGTTATACACCACCCGATGGGGGCTCCCACTAACATTGAAGCACGCTGGGGTACCGCGTATCATAGGTTCTCAAAAACATGGAGAGCTTCAGAGACTCCTATTAACTACCCGTGCCATGCCACGGAAATTTCACATACCACTCCTCGTATGTTGAGCTTACCGAGATTGACCCGCTCTCGGTGGCGTACCTTACCTCTTACCTAACGTCGGGGCGTCGTTACAGAATATAATAACACATAGTTAGTTTACCACCTTTATATCTTATACTAATAATACTCCTTATAAAGGTATATAGCTAATTCCTCACTCAAATCCTAATTTTTTAAAATATGTTCTTTTCAAGTACACTGTTCCCAATGATGCTCTGATACCATGTCAGTGGGGACCAGAATCCCGACATCCGAGGATCTCATTGGGTGGTGTCGTGCGATGCGACACCCAACAGTATACAAGAATAGAACCTGAATAAAGTACAAGACGAAGTCTTTTATTTATCATACAGCGGATGTTTTACAATACTAGCGTAAGGAAAGAAACATATATATCATAGCTACGCTCTCAGCACTAGCTATGCAAAAGCAAAGTTATCCATGCCTTGGATACTTCGCACTAGCAACACTCAATTACAGCGGCGTGCATGGTCCCACTCGGCTGTACACCCTGGAGGGGGTGCAGCCTCATCATCAAACCCTTCATCCATTATATAACCTGCAAAAACTCGTTAACTGCAAACGTGAGCATAAGGCTCAGCAAGACTAACCCGTCTCACTAGACATATGCAAGGGGACACTAAACATAGGTAAGGTGAAGTATAAATGACTCGCCTACAAGTGGATCCTTATAATCAAGTTTTGAGTAGCAAATGACATTCTCCAAGCACGGCACATCATGGGCTCCACAATCAAACAAGAAACGCTTTACCGATGATATGAAATGCTCAGAGCACATAATGCTATTACAACTAAAGTATGGGGAAATTGTAAACTTTTAATTGTACTATCTCTAAATCATACAAGGTTGCAAAGTAATTATAATTCAATACAATATGATTTTCTGGCTTCTTTAGTATTTACTACGTCACCGCTCAGTGAACAAGTGGTACTCTATTTCCGCAAGGGACGGTGATTGCAATCAGAACACACCCGGACAACACGACACATACGCACTTTCGGAAATACCAGCGAGTACTTCGCGCAGTACCTACGTAACACTTCAGTACTAGTCGTATATGGCAACCTTTCGCGAGACACTCAAATGTCAAACCGGTCGATCCGTCACGAGCAGGAGGTCCCTGCGTGGGGCGTACTCTGACGTGCCCACCAGCGGATTTATACCTTGCTGCCCTCAACCCACACCTATAAAATGGAACGGTATGCCTCGATACCCAAGTGACCAAGCTACATCAGTTTACTGGAGCCCATATATCCATTATATTGCCGGTACAAGTCAAGCTTGTCCGAAGGGGCTGCATACGGACGGGCCTTAATCAACATAGGCAGGGCTATGCGACCGAGACTCAATTCTCGCTGCTTCCTATCCATTCCCTGCTCGGTCTCAATTTCATTATATTAAGCCATTTTCTATCTAACCAATCTTGTGAGATATGTCCTACATCTCTCGCGAGTAGATTGCAACTACTTGACTTCTACCGAATTTCCTATGCATTAGCAAAGCAGTTACTATAGGTCAAACTGTAACTCGTTCCCACCAATCCCTGGGATTTTTGGCCATGCAAGTGGAGTATCAATCATCCTAAACGTAATGCACAATTCATATACTACTCATCATAGTGATAAACTAAAATTTTATAAATGACTTAAATGCAAACCGGGGCTTGCCTGGATGCAGGTTCGAGTCGGGGTTAGTATCAGGAAGGTACATTTCCACTACCTCCGGTGCCTCCTCGACTTCGGTCACTACACGTCATGCATACAATATGGTATATGAATGATTTTGAAATAATAACTATAAAAATTATACAAATTAACATCTAATGATCATAGCAAGTGATGATCTTAATTGGCTTTGGGACTTTGTTGAGACATACTAATGACTATGATAGAGATTTTTGGCAAGGAGCAAAAGATAATCAAAGTGGTTAAGCCCTTTGGCAATTATTTACTAATTGAATAAGCTTAACCAATTATCTTTCAGTTTAGGAACTGAATTTGGCCTAGAAGATTAGGTCAAATAAATCTATAATTTTTACAGGATCTAGTACATGACTAAGGGAATGATCATTCCAAATTTGGGGTATAACAAAGCAACTGAACATCTGGGATAATTCAATCAAGGACAAAGATGATTGAATTAAACAGGATGTTATACAGGGTCTCATACCAATCCAAATGTACAGCCTGTTTGCTTAGGGTGTAAGGATCATACAGGATTTTATTTTTGATTTTTAGGGCAATTCTTCTTGGAGAAACTGAATTTAGAAAAGGATACTATTTTCTGAATACAGTTTTGGAAGAAAACTGAACCAGCAGGAAAGAATTGGAAATCTGACCAAGCTAAACAGGTTCAATGGCTCCCAAACTTTTTATGGTAACTCAGAATTTGTCAAGGTACTTTATATGAATTTTGGGGATTTTTCCAGTGGAAGGTTCATCTGGAAAAATTGTGTTTGTATATGGAAAGATTATTTTCTACAGTATTTAAAATTAAGTTTCACAGAACCTATCTGGTACTAAAAGAAAATAGAGCTCAAGTGCTTTCAAACAAAATTTGTTTGAAGATTTTTGGAGTAGTCTACAGAGAGATATTCAATTTAGAAGTTTGAACAATTTTCTGGAATTAATTTAATAAAATATTGGCGCCAGAATTCAAATAAAATCGGGTAGGTCCCATGGGCCACGTGGCGTGCTCTGGTCAATGCAACACCGCGGTCCACAGATTTCTTTACGCGCAGCCGCACGGAATCCCAGCTGCACCGTGATCCCGCAGCTACTGGCAGGTGAGCCCCATGGGGTTGTCTCCCACCTCGGGCCAACGCCCGCGCGAGGCGGCGCCCGCGGCGGTGACTCTCGGGCGAGCTCGCCGCCGACTAAACCGACGGGCCAAACTTGCCCAAACTCGCCGCCTGGGGGTTTTTGGAGTCGCTGAGCACGACGGTGAATTTGTTGGGACCAGAACTCGCCGAAAATGGATGTGCGACAGAGGCGGCGGCGGTGAGCGCTCGGGCAAACCTGGAACTCGCTCCAGAGTAGCTCAAACCACTCGTGACCTTCTTCAAAACCTTCCTGGGATGATGCAGATCAAGGAACTGGACGTGGGAGAGGAGGAAACAATCCGAAACTATGAGCTCGACGGCGAATCGAGGCTTCCTCACCGGCGGCGAGCAAAACTCGATTTCCTCGGCCGTTGCTCGATAACTTTTCGGGGTTTTTGCTCAGGTAGGAGCTCTAGGACCTATAGAAACTATCTCTAAGCAATTGCAAAGAATATTTACTTGTAGAAGCGGAATTGAAACGGAAACCGAGCGAGCTTCCTCACATCGGCCGGAAAGAAGAAGATTGATAACTTGCTCATTTCTCAATGAAAAAGGAAACGGTTTGCACCGCGAGTTAGAGCTCGACTAGGCGCACCTTTAAGCTTTTAGGATCATGGCTTGAAACTGTGTGAAACGGCGGCACACCACGGAGCAGAGGCGAGCGACGACGACGGCGCGCGGCGGAGAAGAAATAGCGAGAGGGGGAAAACCGATCGGGGAAGGGAAACACCGGATGGGCGGCCGGGTCTTTTATAGCGCCTCGGCAAGCAAGCAAGCAGCTCGCTGGATCTTGCATGCGCATGCGCTGTCGAGCGGGCGAGCTCCGGTGCAGAGATGGCAGGCGGCCGAGCTGATCCGTTCAGCAGAGGCTGACCTGTGGGGCCCACAGGTCAGTCGGACTCCAAGAGTAAAGTTAAAAATTCATTTAAAAATATAAAATCAACTCCAAAAATCATGAAATTTTGTGGAGATGGTAAATGAATTATTCTAAACACAATTGTGAACTCAAATCTTATGTTCAAAGAAGTTGGAAAAGAATATAAAATTCAGATTTAAATTTGATTCAAATTTGCTAAGCGTCTCAAATAAAATAGCAAATGAGTTCCTAAAATCTTGAAATTATTGCAGGCAAGCTATTGAGAATATTAGAAGGTCATGGAAAAATTTAGAGCCTCTATAATTAGTACTACACTTTAAATTGCCTTAATAAACATCATCCAAATAATTCTAAAATTTGAAGAGAGGTGAATAGAATCATTCTAGAATTAGTGGTGAAGTCCAATACACATGTTAATAAAATTTAACCATGAGTGCAAGAAAGGTTTGGATGGTATTAAGTTCATGTGTACCACTATATTGGATCTCTAATATAGTTGATCACAAAACTCATAACTAAATTTTCATGCAATAAAAGTGGGGTTTTACAATATTCTAGGGATTGGGAAGTAATGTCGCATCCCCTGTAGCCAAGCGGACGCATCCGGGATAGGAAACTTTTATCACTCAGAAGGGACCCTCCTAGATGGAGGAGAGCATGTTTGCTACTTCTCAAGAAATTATGCACCGCAGCACCAGATCACCTACTTCAAACTGCCGATTGCACATGTGCCGTTGCTGATAGCTCCAAAGTGCTTGTCGCTACCGTGCATTTTGGACAGTTGCTCGGCATCTTGCCTCGTCGGCAAGGTCCAAATCATCGCCCGAGAGCTGGTCCTGATGGCTTTGTCGTAATCCTGGACTCATAGAAAACCCATGGTGATGTCCGGAGGAAGGACAACCTTTGCCCCGTACACCAGAAAGAAAGGTGTCTCTCCTGTAGCCCAACCGGGTGTTGTCCGGCTAGCCCACAGTGTGCACGGAAGCTCCTCAATAAAATTAGCACCATGCTTTTTCAAGCGTTCATAGCTGCAAGTTTTGAGTCCCCTGAGTATCTCAACATTTGCTCTCTTGGCTTGCCCATTACTTTTCGGGTGTGCTACTGATGCGTAGCAAATCTTGATGCTGAGGTCTTCGCAGTATTCTTGAGATGCTGCACTGGTGAATTGGGTCCCGTTGTCGGCGATGACTCTGTTCGGCAATCCAAATCTGCAGATTTTGGACTTCAATAATTTGATTATTGATTGCTTGTTGATTGTTACAATAGAAAAAAGAGCAGCTTCCGGGCACTTTGTAGTGTTGTGGATGGCGACGTGGAGAAACCGGTACCCTCGGCTTTGGGAAAAGGTCACAAAATGTCCAGCCCCCATACAACGAATGGCCATGTGGGTGTGATCATTTGCAGTGATTTTGCCGGTGTGTGGATCTGCTTGGCATGAAACTGGCACGCCTCACATCTCTTGACCAGCTCTGCTGCATCCTGGAGAGCTGTATGCCAGTAAAAACCGTGTTGAAAGGCCTTACTGACCAACGAGCGTGATGAAGAATGGTTCCAACACTCGCCTCCATGGATTTCTGCGAGGAGCTCGCAACCATCTTCTTGGGACAAGCACCGCAAAAAGATGTTGTTGGTGCCACATCAGTAGACATCCCTTTATACAAACGTGTATATCTTAGCAATTCAGACAGTTCGATTAGCGGATACATCTTCTTCAGGAAGGATATTATCCTTCAAGTAATCCCAGACCTCCATGATCCATGCATCAGGATTAGCTTGAGCTTCTAGATCTTGCATGCCAAGTTGCACGGAGCTTTCGGTGGTGCCTAAGATCCTTGGTGGAATCCATGGTAGCATGGCCACTGGGACCTCCAGCTTCAAGGTGTTGGTCTCACCCCCTTTATCCAATTTGGCAGGTTGGGCGGATTGTAATTGTAACCTCCTTACAAAAACTCCATCGGTTGTCGGAGCCTCAGTAGAAGTTTTTGTCGAAAGCTCGTTAGCTGCAGTGTTGTTGGCACGCTGGACATGGAATAGCTCCAAGACCTGAAATTCTTTCTCCAACTTCTGGACTTGAAGTAGATATGCTGCTAGTTGTGGATTATTACAACAACATTCACCTTTTACTTGCATGATGACGAGCTACGAATCTCCTTTGACTAGCAGTTGTTGGACGCCAAATGACAGTACAGCCTTCAATCCAAAAATGAAAGCTTCATATTCCGCCATTTTCTTGGTCACCTTGAGGTCAAGGCGGGCCATGTACTTGATCTGCTCCCCAGGCGTTGCGAGGAGCAGAATTCCCACTCCACCCTCTGTTTCTGTATGACCCGTTGAAGAATAAGGTCCAGTGAGGCTTGGTGAAGACTGGAGCCTTGAGTTCTTGCTTGTCGACATCGATGCCCCACGAAGCTGATGGAGATGGGGTCCATTCTGCCAGAAAGTCAGCTGGCCCCCGACTCTTAATAGCATGTCGATGTAGGAATTCAATCTCGAACTCTGCTAGCTCCGCAAACCATTTGGCAATATTTCTCGTTGCATTGGGATTATGGAGCACAACTCGCAGTGGATAATAAGTTTTCACTGAGATCTTGTGACCTTGAAAGTAGAGGCACAACTTTCTTGATGAAATAAGAAGTGCGTAAAGCAGCTTATGTACATCAAGGTATCTTGATTTGGCATCATGGAGGTTCTCGTTGACGAAATAAATAGGTCGTTGGACAGTCCGGACCCTCTCAGAGGGGGTTGGACCATCTTCTCCATCTAATCGGACCCTCCTAGAGGGATTCGGCTCTTCTTCGTGTGTGGTCGGTGCGGGGACCGAAATCCCGACATCCAAGGATCTCATTGTGTGGTGTCATGCGATGTGACACCCAACAATATACAAGAAAAGAACGAGAATAAAATAAAATACCAAGTCTTTATTTATAAACACAGCAGAAGTTTTATAATGCTAAGCGAAAAGAAAAGAGAATTGTACATCATAGCTACGCTCTCGGCACTAGCTATGCAAAAGAAAAGTCATCCATGCCCTGGATGCTTTGCACTAGCAACACCCATCTTACGGCGGAGTGCAGGGTTCCCACTCGGCTGTAAACCCTGGAGGGGGTACAACCTCGTCATCAAACCCGTCTCCAGTCGTATAATTTGCAAAAACTTGTTAACTGCAAACGTGAGCTCAAGGCTCAACAAGACTAACCCGTCTCACTAGACATATGCAGGGGTGAATACTAAGCATAGGTAAGGAATAACATAAACGACTCGCCTACAAGTGGATCCTAATAGTCATGTTTTAAGTAGCACATGACATTCTTCAGGCACGACACATCATAGACTCCACAATCAAAAAAGAAACGCTTTGCTGATTATATGACATGCCCGAAGCACATGATGCTATTACATGTAAAGTATAGGGAAATTTTAAACTTTTAATTATGCTATCTAAGCCATAAAAGGTTGCAAAACAATTATAATTCAATACATCGTATTCTCTTGACTTCTTCAATGTTTACTATGTCACAATGCAGTGAACAAGTTGTACTCTATTACCGCGAGGGACGGTGATTGCAATCAGGCCACACCAGGACAACACAACACATACGCACTTTCGGAAATGCCAGCGAGTACTTGCAGTAGTACCTACATAGCACTTCAGTACTAGTCATATATGGCCACCTTTCACCAAACACTAGAATGTAGAACCAGTCGATCAATCATGAGCAGGAGGTCCCTGCGTGGGGCGTACTCTTACATGCCCACCAGCTGATTTACACCTTGTTGCCCTCAACCCACGCCTATAAAATAGAACAGAATGCCTCGACAAACCAATATCAAGCTACTTCAGTTTACTGGAGCCCATTTCTCTAGTATGTCGCCAGTACAATTCAAGCTTGTCCAGCAGGGCCGCACACGGCACGGGCCCTAATCAACACAGTCAGAGCTAAGCGACCAAGACCACCTCTTGTCGCTTTCTACTCATCTCTGACCGGTCTCCATTTCATATTTATAAATCATCTCTTGATCCAATTCATCACGTGTGAAAAAATCCTATCTCGCGAGTAGATTGCAACTACTCAACTTCTACCGGATCCCTATGAATATAAGCTTTGCAGTTACTACACGAGTCTATGAGCCATTATAACCACTCCCTGGGTTAATTGGTCATGAAAGTGGATGTCAAACACCTTAAACGTAATGCACAAACATGTGAAGACGTAAGGTGAACGAAAACTGTAAAGACACTGTAAGGAACTTAAATGCAAATCGGGGATTGTCTGGATGCGAGACCGAGTCTATGTTAGTCTCCGGCAGCTGACTTCCAAAGCTTTCGGCTGCTCCTCGACTTCAGTTACTACACGTTATGCATATACTATATATTAATGACCTTAAAAATAAATAATATGTTTAAGGTCACAAGCTAATATCTTGTGAATCAAATGATGTTAATTGTCATTAGAATTTTTATGGAAGATACGAGGGACTATAATGGAGACTCTTGCAAAGAACAGAAGATGACAAGGAAGTTTGTTGTTCCTAAAATTGCTACAAGTATAAACCTTCTCTGAATTTTGGTTGCAATTATGGAGGTTTATCATGGCTACCAGTGGTTGTACCACGTAGAGGGGGTCTCACTGGTTCTAGAAAAATTGGTTTCACAATTTTCTAAGCTTCCTACAGGGATAAACTGATTTTACAATTTTGGGGGAATTTCTGAAATTGATTTTGTATTTTTCTCAATTTTCAACTACATAGAGATTTGGAACACTGTTCAACCCAGTAATTGAAGTCCAATGAACTTGAAATTTTTACTGGATATCAAGTGTATCAATAAGAGTTCTCTGACCGAAATTGGGAATTTTCAATTAACAGAACAGGAGTAATTAATTTTCCAAGCAGTTAGCTCAAAGGAATTAATTATTAAAATTCTGGGCGTTTCATGTCCAACAAATTGCGTCACTGCAAAGTAGAGATTGATATGAGTCTACCAGAATTTATTTGGAAATTTTTGAGCAATTCTACTAGGAGTTATAGATTTTCCAAGTTGGGGCGAAATCTGAAATAAAATTCCAATTGGAAAAACATTGGAATAAAGAGCTGGGCCCACAGATTTGAAATGGGCCAATCGGGTTGAAGCCGCACGGGGGCCACAAGGTTAACCCATGCAGCCGCTTGGATCCACGGCTGTAGCTGATCCGGGCGCATCGCTCACTCATTGACGACTAGGCCCCACGGGGTCGTCCTCTACCGGATGCAGAGAGACGTGGTCTCACGTGCGTAGCCCTGCTTGTGTCGATTGAGGACCGTCTGTGTGCGGCCTTGCCGGACAAGCTTGAATTGTATCGGCGACATACTGGAGAAATGGGCTCTAGCAAACCGACGTAGCTTAATACTGGTTTGTCGAGACATTCCATTCCATTTTATAAGCGTATGTTGATGGCAGCAAGGTGTAAATCAGCTGGTGGAAATGTCAGAGTACACCCCACGCAGTGACCTGCTGCTTGTGACAGATCGACCGGTTCGACATTCAAGTGTTTAGTGAAAGGTGGCCATATACGACTAGTACTAAAGTGTTACATAGGTCCTTCTGTAAGTACTCGCTGACATTTCCGAAAGTGTGTATGTGTCGTATTGTTTCGGGCGTGTCCTGATTGCAATCACCGTCCCTCGCGGTAATAGAGTACCACTTGTTCACTGTGTTGTGATGTAGTAAAACAGAAGAAGACAGGAGGATACGATGTATTGAATTATAATTGTTTTGCAACCTTGTATGGCTTAGAGATAGCATATATAAAAGTTCACAATTTCCCCATATTTTACCTGTAATAGCATTATGAGCTTTGTGCGCGTCATATAATCGGCAAAGCGTTTCTTGTTTTATTGTGGAGTTTACGATGTGTCATTACTGAAGAATGTCATGTGCTACTTAAAACATGATTATAAGGATCCACTTGTAGACGAGTCCTTTATGCTATTCCACCTATGCTTAGTAATCACCTTGCCTATGTCTAGCGAGATGGGTTAGTCTTGCTGAGCATTATCTCATGTTTGCAATTAACAAGTTTTTGCAGATTTTACGACTGATGACAGGTTCGATGACGAGGCTGCACCCCCCCATAGGTTTTACAGCCGAGTGCGAACCCTGCACGCCGCCGTAAGTTAGGTGATGCTAGTGCAAAGTAACCAGGACATGGGTAACTTTGCTTTTGCATAGCTAGTGCCGAGAGCGTAGCTATGATGTATAGTTCTCTTTCCTTTTCGCTTAGTATTGTAAAACTTCCGCTGTGCTATAAATAAAGACTTGGTATTGTATTCTATTCTCGTTCTTTTCTTGTATACTATTGTTGTCACATCGCACGACACCACCAAATGATAAAAGTATCCAGGGCATGGATGACTTTGCTTTTGCATTGCTAGTGCCGAGAGAGTAGCTATAATGTATAGTTCTCTTTTCTTTTTGCTTAGTATTGTATAACTTCCGCTGTGCTATAAATAAAGACTTGGTATTGTATTCTATTCTCGTTCTTTTCTTGTATACTGTTGGGTGTCGCATCGCACGACACAAACCAATGAGATCCTTGGATGTCAGGATTCCGGTCACCACAGGCATGGTATCAGAGCATCATTGTGAACAATGTACCTGAAAAGAGCATATTTTCAAAACATAGGATTTTTGAGTGAGGAATTAGCTATATACCCATATAAGGAGTATTATTAGTATAAGATATTAAGGTGGTAAACTAACTATGTGTTATTATATTCTATGATGACGCTCCGACGTCAGGTAATAGGTAAGGTACGCCACCGTAAGCGGATCAATTGTGTTAAGCTCACCGTGCGAGAGGTAGCATGGAAGTTTTATCGTGGCTTTGCACGAAAATGTTGATAGCAGTCTCTGAAACTTTCCATGTTTCTGAGAACCTATGACACACGGTACCCCAGTGTGCTTCAAAGTTAGTGGGAGACCCCGTCGGGTGGTGTATAACCCGATAGTATGCATCTCTAGAACTATTCATGTTCTATGGGAGCATGCAGAACACGTATGCCCGAGCGTGTATAAGCCGGTTCGTGCAGGAGGCATTGCTGTACAGACGTAGTACAGCCATGTAACTCGAGACATGACATCGCTCGAGGGCGAATCACACCAGAGTCGTATGCATTTACTATCATATATATTATTATTGTGACTGCCTGTCGTTTTTCCCGTGCCGCCCTTGAGGTGTGGAGGTGTGAAAGGGTATTGTTTGTTTTCTGCAGCACTAACTAAGGTAGCGACCTGTGTTGAACACGTTTGCGAGTGAACGATACTAGGACCACCTATAATGAAATCCGAATATACAGGTTAGAATTTTCTTTGGTGAGGCATGTAGTACCGTCAGTGTCAACTTTGATACTTGACCACCCCCGATGACAGAATGCATGCATTATATTTTTGAAAACTATCAGGTGCTGGTGGGTTTGGACTCCTCAAAATGAGTTTCGATTAGACATTGGGTTAGAACAAAGATTCTTGATTTCTGGCTGAAGTTTGCTCAACTTCGTCGGATTGTAATCTTGGTTAGTTGAAAAATGACATCGGGGAATGCTATATGGATGGAAATCTCTTGAAGACCTCTATAACTTTCTATTGACAATCACGGCAGAAAAGCTTGATAATATGTTGAAATTTGGGGTATACTTAAACTACTCCAGATGACCCTACCATTGTAGCAGTCTCTGTATTTTTGCAATAAATCACTGTAGAAAAATCTTCTGCCTTATTGTGATACATATCTGGAAAGGGTAGAAGGAGATCTACAGTTTTGTTATTCAATGTTTTTCATGATTCGAATTTGAGGCAATTCAAATTTCGAGTTCACAACAGTGAACTGCAGGGCTGCTGTTGAAAAACAGTCAGTTCATCTGTTATGTTTAGATAGCTCCAGCTTTTAATCCATAATAGTGACATAGTCACATATATACATTTCTGCAAATATTAGGAAGTCCTCTATCAAATTTATGTTGCACTCATGACCTGAATCTTTGTATGTCTGTGTTTAATTCCTATGGTCGCAAACTTGGTTCTGGCAGACCAGAACTTGAAAAAGTTTGCACATAGTTTCGAATCTGCGCGCTATACCTGTATAACAAATGTTTCATGACCGAAATATTTTACTTCTGGATTGTTAACTTGATGTTATAAAATGTTTATTTTGTCATTACCTCAATATATTGTTATGATATGCCTGTATAAATTGTGGAAATCACCACATATGCAGGGGAGGTTCTGTCAAAATTTCCAGAAAACTTGGGTCAAATTTAGACCTGTATAGATTCTATTTCCTAGTTCACCTGGAGCTGTATGAGTACAATCTGGAAAGGGTTTAAAGTTTACTACAACTTTTGTATTCATCCCAACATCTGGTTCTGACGTTTCCTGTATGGAAATTTTGAACTTATACAGGAAGGTCAGCTGGAACAGACTGTGATTACAACTCCAGTTTTAAATTTTCTTGAACTATTGGAAGTTGGAAACCTTCTCATTGTTCAAGTATCCTTTCCAGAGATGGCAGATGTGATGATGCTATTGTCGGACAGATAGATAATTTCAACGTGCACTAGCCGTCCGGGCTTCCCGAGCATGCTGCGGGAGGTACTCCAACAGTTTGGCTTCATCGAGATGCCATGCTATTGGGGTCAAGAAACGGTTGACAGAGGCGTTCTGTCATGCACCGTCTTGGTCGACATACCTGCTAGTCCAAGTCGTTATGGATGGGCTCCTTTCTTGGTCACTATCGAGGGAGCTCATTTGGAGGACATATGGGCAATCACAGCGGGCGAAGCGCTTATGAAGCTTTGCGAGCTTCATCAAGATGCCATGGCTGGGACTCAATTTGCTCTTCTCCCGGTCCGTGGTATGGCTGGTTTTGAGTGGCAGCATTGTATGGTGGCTGCCTATACACAGTATGGCGACACAACCTCGACAACACTTGGAAGGTATGCAGCTGCATCCAGTATGGTGCTTCTTACACAAGGTACAATTATTCAGGAGCAAGTCGAAGCCTTGAGGAAAGCGACTGAACGGGGTGATACTCTGGATTATATCAATGAGAACCAACGTTCGTTCTTGGCTCCAACAAATCACCGGCTGAATAAGTGCGAGAGTCAGCTGCATCACGCTCGCACTAGACTACAGAAAGCTTGTGCCGCACAACGGTAAACTCGCAATGAGCTGCAGCAAGCTCATGGTGAACTGCAAGCAAGTCAGTTGATGGTGCAACAACAGCAGGAGCAGCTGTTGGTAGTCACCGAGGAACGAGACGCAGCCATCGAGCAAGCTCAAAATTGGGAGTACGAGGCAGAATAACTTCAGGATAATGTGATTGAGGCCGAAGCACAATTGCAACCAGTGGTGTATCCACCGGCTCATAACATACCGCTGAATATGGGTGAGCAAGTGCCTTCGGATACTGAGGAAAAAGGAGATCCTGAGATACTCTAGTCCACCGAAGAGGGTGTATCGGAGTAGGATGAGGCAGCACTTCTGCCATCACGGGGCAACGTATAGTTTAGTAGTTGCTCGTGTTTATTTTTTTGCCATGTTTGTGTCATATTAAAAATAGTAGTGGGTGTGTATAAGATGACAAGGTGTGTGTGACGTCTCATGAGGACCAAGTATGGTAGAGATGCACTTCCGTAGTGGGAGTCCGTCATTTTGGAGTTCACTACTGGAAACTTGGTCATGAGATAATATATCTTGTATAAAGTTTATTCTTTATCAATATATGTGAATGTTATGCACTTACTTCCTTGCCAATATTCGCACTACTGTAATAGGAAATAGATGAAGGCAAAACAAACCTGTTGCTGATTTTTAACATATGGCTGCAGAATGGTGCGTACACGTTCAACCCTGAGATGGGAGGTTCCAGTCGTGGTCGTGAGGACGGATCTCCGACCCAGGAGCCAGCTGTGACACCGCAGCAACAAGTTCCACCACCACCACCTCCTGAACTTCCAAGGAGTCTAGCGGAGGTTCTCGTTGCAGTTCTCGGCTCACGCGACGAGCAAACTGAGTTGTTGCAGACTTTGGTTCAAAATTTGTCCGGTCAAAGGGGGCGACCAGATGCGGGACCACGACAGCCCTCTCCGACTTCATACTCGGACTACATGTCAACGCACCCGCCGGTCTTCATGGAGGCCGATGAACCGTTGGAGGCACACAAATGGCTCCGCTCCATCGAAGGAAAGTTTGGTTTGCTGCGGATGACCGAACAACAGAAGACCCTGTTCGCGGCGCAACGGTTATAGGGTTCTGCTGGGGCATGGTGGGCGAACTATCTCGCCGCACGACCAACAGACCATGTCGTGAACTGGGGAGAATTGCGGGAGGCATTTCGCGCTTATCATATACCTCCCGGTATTATGAGGAGGAAGCTTCAAGAGTTCTTGGAGCTGAAGCAAGGAGGAAGGAGTGCTTATGAGTACTCCAAGGCATTCAACCACTTGGCCCAGTATGCTCAGGACCATGTGAGTACTGAAGACCGGAACCGTGAATGCTTCTATCGGGGTTTGAACCCCAAGATGAAGGACAAGCTTGCCTTGTTCAACAGCGGCAGCTTCAACAACATTGTCAACACCACAATCGTACAGGAGGACATTACTAGGGAGCTGTTCTCAGACAAGAAGAAGAGGAGTGCTCCGCAGGGCAGCAGAGGTGGTGCTCCTCAGAAGTACTGAATGTTGTGTTGATCACCATCCAGCCAGAGTTTGCAACCGCCATCGCGACCACCGATGTTTCGGGTTCGCCAATTCAACAATGCCGACTTTTGTCCACAACAACAGTAGGGGATGATTCCTCGTGCACCTCCACCTCCACCGCGTGCACCGGGATTTCATCCTCCTTTCCGTGCTGGCCAGACCCTGTACATGTGCTTCACTTGTGGTCATACGGGGCATTTCACCAAGGACTGCCCGCAGAGCGGAGGACAATCATCATACCAGAGGGCAAACAAGCCCCGCAACCAGCCCAAGAAGCCAGCCACCAAGAGCCAGCAACGTCCACCACCTCGCCATCGAGGATGTTTTGAAAGGCGCACCCGCACTCACGGGTACATTCTCTCTTCTTGGTCATCCCGTAGTCATCCTCTTTGACTCCATTGCTTCCCACAACTTTATTATCAAGTCTTATGTCAATCAATATCAGTTGCCTATTGTTCCCACAAAAACTCCATATTTGGTTTGTTCTCCGGGTGGGAAAGTAGTAACAGATAAGATGGTCCATAGGGTACCTCTGAACCTGGGTGGGAACATATACCCCATATCTCTCATTATTCTGGAACATCAGAAGCTAGATGTCATCTTAGGGATGACATGGTTGCAATACAACTGTGCTATTATAGACATCATTCCTCGGAGGATATATCTAAATTCTTCGGTCCACCCTCCCAAAGCTCTCACTTTTGAAGGAATTATCCAAGTGAATCCAACTACTTACGACACTGAGACCATTAAACTTGAGAACATTTCGGTGGTATGTGAGTATTCGGACGTATTTCCCGAAGATCTTTCTGGTATGCCACCAAAAAGAGATGTCGAGTGTAAGATTGAAATTGTACCGGGAACGGTGCCTATCTCAAGGAAGCCGTATAAGATGGCACCTAAAGAACTTTTAGAACTGAAAGAGCAGCTGAAAGAACTTTTGGACAAGGGTTTCATTGGTCCAAGTTTATCACCTTAGGGTTGTTCTGCATTGTTCGCGGAGAAGAAGGATAAGACACTAAGACAAGTGTGGACTATCATCCACTTAATGCTGTCACAATCAAGAATAAGTGTCCACTACCACGCATCGATATTCTATTCGATCAATTTGTGGGTGCTAAGGTATTCTTGAAGATGGATCTTCGCTCTGGGTATCATCATATAAGGATTCGACAAGAGGATATACCTCAGACAACATTCTCGACGAGGTATGGATTGTATGAGTACCTTGTTATGTCCTTTGGATTGACCAATGATCCGGCTCATTTCAAGTATCTCATGAATTCGGTGTTCATGCTGGAATTGGACGAGTTTGTCGTGGTCTTCATCGATGACATCCTTGTGTATTCAAAACCCGAAGAAGAACATGCTCAACATTTGCGCATCGTGCTTCCACGATTGCGAGAGCACAAACTGTATGCCAAGTTCACCAAATGTGAGTTCTGGATCAACCAAGTGCCATTTCTAGGGCACATCATCTCTGCGGAGGGTATTGCAGTTGATCCAAGCAAGATTAAGCAAGTACTCAAATGAGAGTCCCCAAAGTCTGTACATGAAGTTTCAAGCTTCTTGGGTTCAGAAGGGTATTACCGGAGGTTCATTCCAAGTTTTTCTAAAATGGCTAAACCAATGATGGAACTTCTGAAGAAAGGGAAGAAGTATGTATGGACGAAGGAATGTGAGGAAGGTTTTCAAGCATTAGTGAAACACCTCACAACAGCACTGGTATAAGCCTAACCAGACACAACTAAGTCCTTTGATGTTTATTGTGATGCATCTAGGATTTGTTTGGGTTGTGTATTAATTCCAGACAGAAGGGTGATTGCTTATGGATCACGACAGCTTCAGAACCATGAGCAGCATTATCGAACTCATGATCTTGAGCTCGCTGCCGTGGTACTTGCATTGAAGATGTGGAGACACTATATATTGGGCAACCTAGTGCATCTCTATACCGATCACAAAAGCTTGAAGTACCTCTTCACCCAGAAGGACTTGAATATGCGACAGCGAAGATGGTTGGAATTGATCAAAGACTATGAGATTGAAATCCACTACCATTCTGGGTAGGCAAATGTAGTTGCAGATGCGCTGAGTTGCAAGTCCCATGTCAATACTCTTTCCATCACCTTGTTGGAAGAAGAAGAACTGAGTCTTTACTTGGTTCCATATGGGGCGCTCTACAATCTAGCTCTCATTCCTACCATAAGGGAAGATATTGTAGAGGCTCAGAGGAAAGACAAGGGCATGTCGCACATTTCGCCGAAGAATGAAGAATGGGGAGATGAAGTGTTTTCGATTTGATGATGACAATACCATCTGGTTCAAGGACCGCATCATGGTGCCCTGTAATATGGAACTCCAGAAGAAGATATTGGACGAGGCTCATTTGTCCAAGTATTCTATTCATTCGGGAAGTAACAAAATGTACCAGGACTTGAAGAAGAAATTCTGGTGGTCTCGGATGAAGCGTGAAAGAGCGAAGTATATATCAGAATGCGATACATGTCGGCGAGTGAAAGCCGATCATTTGAGGACCGCCGGACAGCTACAACCTTTAAGCATACCGGCTTGGAAATGGGAGGACATCAACATGGATTTAATTGTTGGGTTACCTCTCACCTTTCACCAAGTCAGCTCACTTTATTCCATTCAATGTCAAATATGTGGTACGACAATGTGTAGAGTTGTATATTGCGAGGATCCTATACCTACACGGAATACCTCGCACTATCATATTGGAATGTGGAACCTTGTTCGTTGCTCGATTTTGGGAGCAGCTCCACGCATCTCTGGGTAATAAGTTGATTCGAAGCTCAGCTTACCATCCAAAGATTGATGGTCAAACAGAAGGAGTAAACCAAGTACTAGAGGATATGCTATGCGTCTGTGCAATTCACCATGGTAAAAATTGGGATGATCATCTACCATTGGTGGAGTTTTCATACAACAATGGTTATCAGGCTAGCATCCAGATGGCACCATATGAAGCTCTTTATGGCCGGAAGTGCTGCACACCTTTGAACTGGCGTGAATCCGGTGAACGAGTGATATATGGTATCGACTTGGTGAATGAAGCCAATGAACGAGCACGAGTTATTCAAGCCAACCTCAAGGCTGCTCAGTCTCGTCAGGGAAGCTATGCGGACAAACACGTCAACCCCTTCACTTCAATGTTAGGGATCAAGTTTACCTTTGTGTATCCCCAATGAAAGGGATTCATCGCTTCGGAGTAAAAGGGAAGCTAGCTCCTCGTTTCATTGTGCCGTTCACAATAATTGAACAATGCAGACCTGTGGCCTATCGGCTAGTGCTGCCAGCGTTGCTTTCAGGGGTCCACAATGTGTTTCACATTTCGGGGTTGTGGAAATGTCTCAAGGCCCCAGCTGACGTCCGTATGGAGGATTTAGAAGCTCTCCAACCAGATCTTACTTACTATGAGCATCTAACCCAGATAATCGATGAGAAGGCTCGCACCACAAGAAGCCGCACCTTGCATTTCTACAAGGTCTTGTGGGGCAACCACACCGCTGAAGAAGCAACGTGGGAAAGCGAGTAATATCTTAGAGCAAACTATCCGGACTTGTTAGCGGCATATGTTCATTAGGTGTTTTCTTTTATCCTTCCTTTTGTAATCTCAGGACGAGATTCTTTTAAGGAGGGAGGAATGTAAAATCCCAGTTTTCCTTATTATCAAGTTCAGTACCAGTTGGTTGTCAACCATCGTGAAGATCAATTATGGGTGTACACATAATCTTGATATCATCAATAATCTTTCTTTTACTCATACTGAAATTTTAGTAACAGAAGGAATGAACTGGACCAATGACCATAGAATAATTTAAGTGACCTTTCTACAAATTTTGGAAGCTATTGAGTAAAAATTTCTGGGGCAAATTACTATGCAGTACTAATATATTCAAATTACTTTGAATATACCACTGTACATTTAGGCCCTGCCAAAATATTCAAATCTGAGGCTATAAAATTTTCCATGACCTCATAATATTCCAAATAGACTTCCTACCAAGTTTCAATATGTTTTAATTCCATTTGCTATTTTATTTGAGATGCTTAGCAAATTCAAGCCATATTTAGAGTTCACATTTTGAATTCTGTTCAACTTATTTGAACATCAAGATTTGAACACACCATCATGGTCAGCATGAATTGCTTCACTAATTCCCAAAGTTTCACAATTTTTGAAACTCATTTGCTATTTAATTCAGTGACCCCATTGAAATTCATTCAATTTCAAATTCAAATTTGAAATTCAAATGAATCTTGTTCCAATTGGAAATCCAATTTCAGAATCAAGTTCCAGATACTTATTTGAGCCTCTCCAAAAAAATTTGCAATTTTTGGATCAAGTTTGGTAGGAGAATTGATGTTGCAGAGAAGTGCAGGGGATAAGAATAGTGGGACCCACCAGTCAGTGGCACATCTACGGTACTGCTCTGCACGCCGCAATTTCGACGCCGCCCCGCTCGACACCGCACGCATGCAAGATCCAGCGAGCTGCCTGCTTGCCTGCTCGTCGCGCGCCTTAAAGCCCCGGCCGTCGCCACCGCATCACACCACTCCCCTCCCGTCTTCCTCTTTGCTCTGCTTCGCGCCTCCGTTCTCCACCGGTGAGTGCCTCCTCTGTGCTTTATTTCACTTTGATGCAAACGGCAAACATGAAGCCCAAACTGTGCTCTACCATCCTCAACCTTTGACTCATCGTGTTGTCCCTGGTTTGGCCCTTATTTTGAAGATCCGCCGTTGTCATCGTCGGGCCGCTGAGGACATCTCTCTGTCCACCGTGGTGCCAGCAGCCTAGGCTGCGTCGCGCTTCGACGTCAACAGACGAACTGAGCGCCAAGACACCAGCTTTCTCACGGTACAAACCATTCCTAAGCTAATCTTTTACCGAGCAAAAAATCATCTTTTCATTTTTGGCATGCTTTATATGCTTTTCCTAGGTTCACCTCGCAAATCATTTTCTAGGTGTAACTATTGTTTAATCCAGTTACATATTAGTTTGCTAGCCTAGTTGTGGTTCAGTACAAACAAAAAGCATAAAGAATCATCGAGGAATGGCTATGTTATGCCAGTTTTCGTAGCCGCCATGTAAAAACTATCGGCACACCGTCGAACTCAGCTTTGCCGGAGATGTCACCCCTTTCTAACCCAAAATCATCATCCTGGTGCTCCCAGGAACATTCCCGACCTTTTCCCGAGCTTATTACACCATTTTCGAGCGTTTCCGACGATTGCTGAAACCCTCGCTCTGCCACCGCCGTCGTACCGCCGTCTCCGGCCATCACCGCCTCGATTGGACCCAACTATTGGCTTGCGCGGTTGATTTTATGGTTGAGCGGTCAAGGCGAGGCCGGAAGGAGGTCGACGCAACCTAGTCCGGCGAAGCGCCGCCGCGATTCTGGTGAGGAACGCTGCCTCGTCGGGAGGTAGACGAAGACCCCCTAGGTCCCGCCTGTCAGCGACTTACCTCTCGCGCGGGATCAGCTGTGAACGCGGATCTGGTGCAGCTGCGCGAGTTAACCCTGTGGACCCCGATGCGGCCCAGCTGCGATTGGTTGATTTTAAACCAGTGGGCCTGGCTGTTTTATTTAAATGTTTCACTTTGGAAAATAATTCCAGGATTTAAACAAATTGGACAATCCATAACTCCTTGTAGAATTGTCAAAAAATTCCAAAATAAATTTTGTTAGAACCAGCATGAAGAATACATTCCAGTGGTGCACTTGGAACTGTATGAAAGCCCATAGAAATTTCTCCATAGTTCAGATAAGCAAAATGCTTATATATTTAATTCCTGTAATTCTGGTTTTTAGAAAATTCCCAAACACGGGAAGGACACTCTCAAAAATTCACTTGTTCTCCAGTAAAAATTTGAAATTCATTTGACATCATTTACTGGACTGATCACTGTCCCAAATCTCTTTGTAGTTTACAAATTGGGAAAAATACAAAAAATCAATTTCAGCTTTTTTCCCAAAAATTGTAAAATAAATTTCTCCCTATAGGAAGCTTAGAAAATTATGAAACCAATTTTCCAAGAACCAGTGAAAGCTCCTATACATGGTACAACCACTAGTAGCCATGATAGATCTCCCAAAATTCAACCAAAATTCTGTGAAGGTTATGGCTTGCTATAATTTTTGAAGTAACAAACTCCCTTGATCATCTCGTGTTCTTTGCAAAAGTCTCCATCATAATCCTTATTATCTACCGTAAAAGTTTCAAAGACAATTAGGATCATTATCTTATTTTGATCACAAGATATTAGCTTGTGACCTTAAACATAATATTATTTTCAAAGTCATTCATATATAGTATATGCATATCGTGTAGTAACTGAAGTCGAGGAGGAGCCGGAAGCTTTGGAAGTCCAGCTGTCAGAGACTAACAAAGACTCAGACTCACATTCAGGCAAGCCCCGATTTGCATTTAAGTTCCTTACAGTGTCTTTGCAGTTTTCATTCACTTTACGTCTTCAGATGTTGTGCATTACGTTTAAGGTGTTTGACATCCACTTGCATGGCCCACAAATCCTATGGAGTCTTGGGTAGGTCTACAGACCATTGAGCAGAAATTTCTATGCTTATGTTCATAGGACTCTGGTAGAAGCCGAGTAGTTGGAATCTACTCGCGAGATAGGATTCTATCACACAGGATGAATTGGATCATGAAATGATTTATAAATACAAAATTGAGACCGAGCAGCGGGTAGGATGCAGCTAGACGTGGTCTCACGTGCGTAGCCCTGCTTGTGTCGATTGAGGACCATTTCGTGTGCAACACTGCTAGACAAGCTTGAATTGTACCGGCGACATACTGGAGAAATGGGCTCTAGCAAACTGATGTATCTTAATATTGATTTGTCGAGGCATTCCGTTCCATTTTATAGGAGTGGGTTGAGGGCAGCAAGGTGTAAATCAGCTGGTGGGCACGTCAGAGTACACCCCATGCAGTGACCTCCTACTCGTGACGGATCGACCGTTTCGACATTCAAGTGTTTAGTGAAAGGTGGCCATATACGACTAGTACTGAAGTGTTATGTAGGTACTGTTGTAAGTACTCGCTGACTTTTTCAAAAGTTTGTATGTGTCATATTGTTTCGGGCGTGTCCTGATTGCAATCACCGTCCCTCGCAGTAATAGAGTACCACTTGTTCACTGCGCTGTAATGTAGTAAAACCGAAGAAGTCAGGAGGATATGATGTATTGAATTATAATTGTTTTGCAACCTTGTATGGCTTAGAGATAGCATATATAAAAGTTCACAATTTCCCTGTATTTTACGTGTAATAGCATTATGTGCTTTGGGCATGTCATATCATCGGCAAAGCATTTCTTGTTTGATTGTGGAGTCTATGATGTGTCGTGCCTGAAGAATGTCATGTGCTACTTAAAACATGATCATAAGGATCCACTTGTAGGCGAGTACTTTATGCTATTCCTTACCTATGCTTAGTAATTACCCTGGATATGTCTAGTGAGATAGGTTAGTCTTGCTGAGCCTTAAGCTCACGTTTGCAGTTAACAAGTTTTTGCAGATTATACGACTGATGACGGGTTCGATGACGAGGCTGCACCCCCCCCCCCCAGGGTTTACAGCTGAGTGGGAACCCTGCACGCCGCCGTAAGTTGGGTGATGCTAGTGCAAAGTATCCAGGGCATGGATGACTTTGGGTTTGCATAGCTAGTGCCGAGAGCGTAGCTATGATGTATAGTTCTCTTTCCTTTTCACTTAGTATTGTAAAACTTCCGCTGTGCTATAAATAAAGACTTGGTATTGTATTCTATTGGCGTTCTTTTCTTGTATACTATTGGGTGTTGCATCACACGACACCACCCAATGACATCCTTAGAGGTCAGGATTCCGGTCCCCATAGCTAAACTCGCCGCCTAACCCTATCTAGAGGTGCTAAGCACAACGGTGGGGTCAGCGCATGCCGGCGATGGCCGGAAAGTCTTGCACGATGGTGGCGTTGATTAGGGTTTCAGCCACGTCAGCTGATCTCTACAGTGGGCCAAACCGAACGGGAAGACCTCGGGAAGCTCCATGGAAGCATGGGGAACAAGACTCTGGCCATAAGAAGTAGAAGAACAGCTCGAAAGGTGGTGGCCACGATGGACTGAGGAGAGAAAAATCTCCGGTTGGGGAAAATGGGATTCCAATGTGAAAACCCAATGAAACTCGATGGCTCTTGTTCGAGGTGATGCGTCCGACCATATAGAACAACATAGCACCGGTGCACATGGAATAATCAACCGTATAAAAGGAACTTTGTGCATGAAGCAAGTCTACTCATACCCAAAGCTCGTCGGAAGAAACAGAAATACAGGGGCTAGGAGGCATGTCATGGTTTGAAACTTTACGAGAAGCTAGAACATGAGTAGGATAACCTTTATGCATTTAGGATCGAGAAGAGACAATGGCTGTAGTGTCGGGTCGACGATGATCAGAGAAGCGGGAACAGGGGAGCTTTTTCGGCGGCCACTGTTCCACTACTATTGGCGTCGGGGAGGCTCTGGTTTGACAAGGGAATGGTCAGGGAGGTGTGCCAAAGCTTAAGGAGTAACCCAGTGCAAAGAAATGGGAGCCTTACCGATGGTCTCTGTCGGATTTGAGGGGGAGGGGAAAAACTCACCGGGAGTGAACTTTGTGCACCAGGGATGAAATGGGGAGGATGAACTCGACTTGGGGGCTGAGGAGGTGATAAGGAGGAGCCTGGAGATGATCTGTATGCAGCTGGAGTCAAAGCAAGAAGGCAAGCAACTCTGTGGCGTTTGCATGCCGGGAGGTGGCGCCCTAGGATGAATAGGGGCGAAATTGTCCCACTGACCAGTGGGTCCCACCTCTCACTCCAAGCTTATCTTCTCTGTACACTGAATTCACCCACCAATACATGTCCAAAATTTGTTCCAATTTGTGGATAGGCTCAACTAAATATCTGGAATTTGATTTTGGAATCAAAACTTCAAATTGATCAAGTTCCAATTGAATTTCAAATTTGTATTTGAATTTGAGTGAAATTCAATGGAGCCACTGAGTCAAATAGCAATTGAGCTTCAAAAATTGTGAAACCTCGTGGATAAGTCAAGCAAGTCATGCTGATCATGATGGTGTGGTCAAATTTTATGTTCAAATAAGTTTGAACAAAATTCAAAATTTGAACTTCAATATGGCTTGAATTTGCTAAGCGTCTCAAATAAAATAGCAAATGGAATTCACAAATCTTGAAACTTGGAAGGAAGGCTATTTGGACTATTACGAGGCCTCATATTTGAATATTTTGACAGGGCCTAAATGTACAATGCTATATTCATATTAATTTGAATATATTTAGTACTGCATAGTGTTTTTCCCTAGCAAAATCCATTCAATAAAATCCAAAATTTGCATGAAGGTTACTTGAATTATTCTAGGGTCATTGGTGAAATCCCTCCCTCATGTTCATAAAATTTAGGTATGAGGGAAAGAAAGATACTTGATGATAACTAGTTCATGTGTGCAACCATATTTGATCTTCACTATGGTTGAGAACAACCGGTAACTGAACTTCATATTAAGGAAAAACTGGGATTGTTTCTATATGCGCATAGGAAGATCTTGAGCAGTTATGAAAAGTTTTGATTTGTGATTTTAGTAGGATTAGAGTCCTCATTTGATTTGGTTTGGCCTTCGGGCTGGTTATATAAGCAAGGGAGGCCAGAGCTCGTTGGTACGACTTTTGGGCTGTTCCTCTTGTGTTCTATTGAATAAAGATCGTAGTTTAAAGGAACTTTTGTGCCATGTTCGTCTGACTTATTCTAGACAAATTTTACTCATCGAGTTTCTGCACAGCACTACCTTTCATCGGTGGTTTTATCATAACTTTAGTTTTACAGATCCGATTGACGTGATTCTTTTTGGGTTGTCTTCAAAACTTGATTATCTATCATCTGTCAAAATTTCATGGTCATTGGATTTGTGCTTTCTAATCTACATGAGTTCATTGAAGAAAACAGAACTGTTTTACTCGGTAGAACAGATCGATATTAGTTCAATCTTTTGATCATAACATGAGTTTTTCTCAACTGATTTGAGTAATTCTTATTGTGTTGTCATTTTTACTTGATTCCCTGTGATATGTACAATTTTTGTCAAAATTAAACACGTTTAAGATCATTTGCACACAAGGTTTATCAATTGTTTGATTTTTTAACAAAGGGGTTGGGATTTAATTGTTTTTGCTGCGTAAGATTTTTGAATATACCATTCAACCCCCTCTGGTAGCTTTTCACGCGCTCTTCAATCCTACATGATTTCTACACTTCTACCTAGCCTTCTTTTGGGATAAAATAATTTATACCCTCAGAATACTCTTTTAAGGGGAAATGCTACATCGATAGTTTCCATGCGCTTGCAGATATTTATCTGTGACGTAAGAAACGTCAACTAGCATTCCTGGCGCCGTTGTCGGGGAAAGCAGTTGAAGTATTGCATGATTGAGTGAATTGGATACGACCCTGGGAAGATTTTTAGTAGGATAACTCTTTTTATTTTGGCATTTATTTTAATGTTAAATTAGGGTACTGTATGTCTAGTTTCCGCTTTGCCGGAAAACATTATTGAAGATCATAAGTCCCTTCTGAGAGATCGACATCGTGTCATTAGTCCTTAGAAGACCCTTCGTGATTATTTGGCTTCCTCTGCTAACAATGTGTCTGTTGGGCCCACCGTTAACACGGGAGACTTAAACTTCGAAATCAAGACTAGCCTGATCACTATGGTGCAAGGCAACCCATTTTGTGGGAAGGCTAACGAAGATGCAAGTGCTCACCTGCAATAATTCCTTAAGATCAGCAGCACCTTCAAGATCAAGGACATCTCTCCTGATCTCGTCGGTCTTAGACTGTTTCCGTCCTCCCTTCTTGAGAGAGCTAAGCAGTGGTTCTATGCGAACCAAAGTGCAGTATACACTTGGCAGAAGTATTCTACGACATTCCTCACCAAGTTCTTTCGGTTGGGAAAGACCAATGCCCTACATGGAAGAATTTCCAGTTTCTAGGAAGATGCTAAGGAGTCTGTTCCTGAGGAATGGGAAGGTTAGCAGGAGTACATCCTATCCTGTCCCCAATATGGTATGGACGAATGGCTTATTATCCAAAATTTCTACAATGGGCTGATCCCTTCCGCCCATGACCATGTCGGTGCTGCTGCTGCAGGAACTTTCTTCTCATTGAAGGTGCCCAAAGCAAAAGATTTGATTTAGAAGATGGTATCCAATTTGACTTGGAGCGATTAGCGCCTCCAAACCTGATAGGAAAATTGATGAGTAGGTTTAGGCCCGATCTTCCGATAGGTAATTGATAGGTCGATTGATGTGGAGATCTCGACGTTGATGATCCGAGGCTCTCGAGTAGAACACGAACAGCCCCTGCAATCACTACACCACCGCTCCGTTGGTTATCAACCGTGCTTCACACGATTGACCTCGCCAAGAAGGCTAATCCCTGCAAGTGCAACCGAGAACACAAGCAAGAACGTAGAAGAAGCAATCTGAAATTGCTGAATTGGGGTTTCACAAACTGTAGAACAGCGATATTATTAATCTATGCAAAACCCAATTGTCTATGGCGGCTACCATGGAGTATATATAGGTAGGAGGACGTCCAAGGGGGTGTTAGGGTCGTGACCTAACCCTAAGACACGAAAATAATGGACTTAGACTTGATACAAGGCCCAATGGCCCAATACGGTGGCGCAGCACCCTGACAGATTCTGTACTCGATTTTGTTTCGACGATTCCCGTCGACTCCGAAGGAATTTTGACATGGGACCGGAGCCATTGGAAAGGTTATCCTCTCCTCTTTCCGTGCATATGTAGAACGTCCAAAACGGAGTTCGTATGCGTCCTGGGCGTCCGTTTTAGTGCGTACTGCTCCTGGACTCCGAGTTGGTTACGATTTGGAGTTTGGTTCGGTTTCCATCTTCTTTGAACGAATTCTCTGGTCTTCCACGTCCCTAATACTCCCTCCAAGTACTCCTTGAACCTCTCCATGGATCCTAATCACAAATAAATCATTAAATAGCAATCTATGCTCAAAAACACATAAGGAAATATATAAGAACGAGTTCACCTGTGAAATTAATTGTTGTGTATGAACTCTATTGATTGCATCTTGTATATTCAGCAGAGTGTTGTTTGTATCCATATAAGTGATGTCCTCATCATCCTCCCCTTCTTGAATTGGAGTCGTCCTCGACTCAAGTTCATCTTCTATCATGTGTGGGTCCATATGTGCAACGCCATCAAATCTTCTTGTAAGCATGAAAGGAGGAGGCCAAGGTGGTGGACGACATAGTGCGCCATCTTGATCTTTTCCATCAAATAAGAGTGCACATTCACTTGAGCCAGGATCCCAAACAAATAAATATTGTGTCATGTTTGTAGGTGCAATAATAATGTGCATGATCTCATCATTCTCCCCTTCTTTATGACAAGCCGTCCTCGGCTTGCTCGTATGTCCAGCAAAGAGGCTTGCATTGGAGGTAGAGTAAGTGCTGTCCATAATGCACAACCACAGTGAATAATGCTTTTGTTGTCCCTGCTGCAAGGAAAACATACTAGAAAAACTTGACAAGACATTATTAGCGTTAGTACATTCATTTACTTGACCATGTTGTTGCAGCACAAAAGGAGCTTCCTCATTTGAACATATGTAAACTTTATGCACCATAAACATACCACTATGTTCATATTTGCCTATAGCATGAAAAATATTTCTACTTAACAAAGGCAATTCAGATTGAGAAAATATTATCTTCTCTACGATATCTAGATCACAAAGAGTGTCAAATTCAATATAGCCCAAAGTATTTAGAGAAGATAACAATTTCAGCTCATCCTTTTCACATGTAGTTGGGATCAAATGCTTAATTTCAGCACAAGTGAGTGATAAAGTATCAAATTCATTTGGTTGTTCTAGCATAGGTATAATATAATTATCAGCACACAACTCATTTTTGTTATAATAATCAGTGGGAAAATCAACTAATGGTAAAGTTGTATTATGAAAAGGTTCATCTTGTTGCTGCTCATCGATAGTATGATTGGTAGCAAAATTCAGCACATCTGAAAATGTCATACCGTGGTTAACTGTAGAGCATTGTCCATTAACACTACTCTCATTTTCAGCAAGAAATTCAAATGCATTATGAGTTGATTCATCAAAAAATTCAGAAGAGTTGTTCAACACCTCACTCTCATTTGCATCTCCATTTATTTGTTCATGTTCCTGCAAAAGGTTAGGCAAAGGAGGAGGTACAACAAGAAAATTCTTCTCAAGTTCATGTATTTCATCTTTACAATTAGATACATTAGCAAAAGTTTCTCGCATAAGAATTTTCATATCTTTCCATGTTCGAGGTCTTTCTAAATCACTTAAGTTGTTCCACCAAGTCAATGCACAACCTACTAATGCACTTGCAACATTTCTAATCTTTCTTTTCTCACACATATGACATTGTCCAAAAATTTTATCCAACTCTATTTCCCAAGCAATATATTCATCGTAACCAAAACCATCATAAGAAGGAAGAGATGGGAGAATGTAATTACTTCTTGTGGAAGGTGTTGTAAAGGTGGTCTGAATGTCATGTGAATCCTTGGTTGATGTTTGATTTTTAGTGCGCAACTCTATCGCGGTCTTCATCATGTCCATCATCTCAGCATATAATGCATGATTCTTGCTTTTACCTGACATTGTTAGTAGCAAACAGAAGACAACACAAAAAATATGTTATCCCTATCAACTACAAAGGATAATGGCAAAGTGGAAGTGGAATCACACTCTCTCAAGCGTCTTACCACGCTCTTACAAGTGTTCTTACCGACACTGCAGGTGACAAACGGTGGCCGGTATGAAGAAACCAATGAAGTGTGGGATGATTGCAAAGGTGTATCGATTCTGCTCAAGAGTAAGGTGTAGCTTGGATGGCACTTTATTTGTAGCAAGGATTAGCAACAATGAAATCAGATAGTAAAGTTGAATAAGTGTCCAAAGTATTTGTCAAACTTGCTGGCCTAAATGTGTTCCTAGTAGTTCAAGCTAGCAAGACATGAGACAAAACTAGATGACACAAAGAATGCAAGCACTTCTGTTTTTTTTGTTGTTTTTTTTCCTCTTTTTTTGTGCGGCTTTTGTTTCTTGTTTTGCACTTGCCTTTTTCTTTTTTCTTCCTTTTTTTTCAGAATGTGCTGCAAGGGAAGAACACAATGAAAATCAACCCAAGATATCTCGTGTGTCTGTCGCAGATTTTCTGCTCAATCTTCCAAGGACAAATAGGCACACTTATAGGCTCTAAATTGGAAAACTTAGAACAGCAAGATTGTAGATATATATCTCCTCTTTAATTTCAATATATGGAAGACCTATTTTGGAAAAGAACAATAGGAGATACTGACCCGAAATACAGACTGTTCAGAATTTCTAGATCAATAACAGATTCAGATATAATGCAATTTCGACATCGATAACTATATTTTCTGGGTGAGTGATGAATATGAAATTTATAGAAAACTTCTCAAGCTTTCCAGAAAGTACAAGAACTCTAAAATCCGAGTTCGTATGAGCGAGATATGATGAAAATACCGAACTGGACAGAGGCGAATCTAATCTGGACGTGATGACGTGATTCAAAAGGATGAATCACACAATGCAAAACTCAAACTAAGACCAAAAACACTTTCTAAACCAGCAATATGACTCAACCACGGACACAAACTCAACAAAACCAAACTGAATAACAAAGTTGCAAAGGCTCAATATGGTTTGGACAAAGTAATGAACAGATCTACTAAACTGCAAGTTTTTTTTGTGGCTTTTTTGTGGACTCTAGGTATGAAAAACAAAACTAATGTAATGGATAGATGAATTACCTAACGGGCAACCTGGAAATCTGATACCAATTGATAGGAAAATTGGTCCCGATCTTCCGATAGGTAATGGATAGGTCGATTGATGTGGAGATCTCGACGTTGATGATCCGAGGCTCTCGAGTAGAACACGAACAGCCCCTGCAATCACTACACCACCGCTCCGTTGGTTATCAACCGTGCTTCACACGATTGACCTCGCCAAGAAGGCTAATCCCTGCAAGTGCAACCGAGAACACAAGCAAGAACGTAGAAGAAGCAATCTGAAATTGCTGAATTGGGGTTTCACAAACTGTAGAACAGCGATATTATTAATCTATGCAAAACCCAATTGTCCATGGCGGCTACCATGGAGTATATATAGGTGGGAGGACGTCCAAGGGGGTGTTAGGGTCGTGACCTAACCCTAAGACACGAAAATAATGGACTTAGACTTGATACAAGGCCCAATGGCCCAATACGGTGGCGCAGCACCCTGACAGATTCTGTACTCGATTTTGTTTCGACGATTCCCGTCGACTCCGAAGGAATTTTGACATGGGACCGGAGCCATTGGAAAGGTTATCCTCTCCTCTCTCCGTGCATATGTATAACGTCCAAAACGGAGTTCGTATGCGTCCTGGGCGTCCGTTTTAGTGCGTACTGCTCCTGGACTCCGAGTTGGTTACGATTTGGAGTTTGGTTCGGTTTCCATCTTCTTTGAACGAATTCTCTGGTCTTCCACGTCCCTAATACTCCCTCCAAGTACTCCTTGAACCTCTCCATGGATCCTAATCACAAATAAATCATTAAATAGCAATCTATGCTCAAAAACACATAAGGAAATATATAAGAACGAGTTCACCTGTGAAATTAATTGTTGTGTATGAACTCTATTGATTGCATCTTGTATATTCAGCAGAGTGTTGTTTGTATCCATATAAGTGATGTCCTCATCAAAACCCGTCAGCGAGGCATGCACACCTTGAAAAAGTTGGACATGATCGCTGCCAGATTGGACCTCTTGATGAAGAAAATTGATGGACAAGCCTGTGGTGAACTATGTGGCAATGTCTATGCCTTAGACTCACACATCACCTGGAAGTCTGTAGCGACACGGGACACATGGGCAATAACTGCCCTGAAACTTGTGAGGATGCCCTATACGTAGCCAACAACGGGAACTTCAACAATAACAATGGCTATCACTCAAAAGGTCAAGGGTGGGGGCAACCATGCCCTTTATTTGAAGGAGGGTACAACAACAACAATGGTAACAATGGCAATCAACCCAACATGAGAGAGCTTGCCATTAGCCAATTGAAGATCAACGATGCCTTATCAAAGAAGCTATCGGCTAATGACAAGACCCTAGAAAGCATCAACGCCAAGATTGAAGGACTATCCTCAACCTTCAAGAATCAACTGAGTTTCAAAAATGTGTTGGAAACTCAGTTGGCTCAACTGGCAGCTATTGTTCTGCCATTGGAAAATGGCAAGATGCGAGGGCAGCCCGAGCCTCCCGTGGAAAATGTCAACATGATTCCTCTACGGAAAGGCAACAGTTGTAGGACCCTTGATATCCCTTCATATCTTGCTCAATTGGGGCTTACTACATTGACCGGCTGAACTTCACGGAGCTCACTCCAACACTAATGCATTTCAAACTGGCAAACTCTTCATTCCGTTATCCAAGGTGTATTACTGAAGACGTTCTGGTGAAAATACAGAATCGCTTCATACTTGTGGATTTTGTCATGCTTAACATCGATGTCAAGAATGACACATCGCTCATTCTTGGGCACCATTCCCTAGCACTGTCAAGGCTCACATAGATGTGGGAGCTGGAGAAATCCACTTCCATATCAATGGCAAGGAGGAGAAGTTTAACTTCCGCCCAAACACGGAGCAATGCTCCATGACTCGGATCAAGTATGGGTTGAATGCTAAAGACATTCAAGAGGTTGAAGTCACACCTCCAAAGGTGGATCCTCTCATAGCATTCATTAGACAATTAATCTATGCAGAGAACCTATCTTACCATCCACGCTGACATCCCAAGAAGACGGAGAAGCCTTGACCTCCCAGAGGCCCAAGTCCACCAAACCGCCAAAGAAGGAATGGAGGAAGAAGCAAGTCGTCCGAGCTCATTCCTCTGGGCCCAGATGCCAAGAAATGAAGACGGGGGAAAAGTCCATCCCATTAGATTGTGGTGAGACCTAGCCACTATGATAATTGGTAGTTACCTTTATTTAAGTTTTCTTTTTCATTTGTTTTTCCCACTAAGTTTGTTTTTTCCCACTGCATATCTGATTTTTCTTAGCAAGTTGAGAGTCTTATATTCTCGACCAATATTTTTATTTCGTTATTTTTTCAAAAATAAAAATGTTGGGCTTGAAAAAAAGATTTCATTCAGAAACAATTTTTCTGAGTTGCAAATGTGTCAATTCACTAATGTGCTAATTGTATAGCCGTTGGAAAGCCACCTGCCAAAAGAGTTAACAGAGGGCCCACCATGCAGTGCGGTCGAACCCCCCAGTTCGGTCGAAGTGGGGAAAGGGCCAAAGTGGCTCTCTCTCCTTCAACGGCTACATTTATGTCTCTTATACCCATTAGGGAGTGTACACTATAAATGGTGGCTGCGAGGAGCACCCTTCTGCACATTTCGCCACATTTTACACCTCCCCAAGTCACTCTTTTGCTCACACTGTTTTTCTTTCTCTTCACTGAAGCATTCTTGCTCAAATCCAACTCAAAAAGATTTTCTTTTGTTTGCATTTGCAATATGCTCTCAAGTTCTTCAAGGGAAAATTCATCGAGAGTTTTGTTTTCACAAACATCACTTCTTTTTGAAGTTTTTCCTTGTTTTGTTCTTGCTTGTTGTGGCCTTGAAAGGAATGAAGGGACTGTTTGGTAAGACAAAGGGGGCCACAAGCTCAAACCATGGTGGAGACTCAAGTGCACAACTCTCCTTCGCTGCTACACCAAGTCCATGGAGAAGGAGTGTCTGTGAAGGCACCCCCATTGATTAGAGGAGCAACCCGCATGAACTTCTCCACAACAACGACCTCGACATACAAAGTGAAGTTAAGGATGAAGCACGCAAGATCCTCCAAGATCATGAGTTTTATCACACTAAAGCATATGATCCGGATTTGATCTCTAAAATAGGTATGGATTCCAAATTCTTTTCAGTTCGGCATGCATTAGGATTGGAAAAATTTGCTCACATAGAGAAGAAAGGTTCACGCCTTCTCACTATAAAATTCCTTTGCACCCTCAAAATAGGATTTGATGGTATTGCTTTTATATTATTTGAAAAAGAATACGACATCTTATAGAAAGAATTAAGTGAAATTCTAAGCTTCCATAAATGTTGTTTTCTAGATTTAGACACTTTTCCTAAATTTAACAAAAAAAGTTTTCGGTATGAATTGACTAGTGAGGTCACATGTAGTGCTCCTATGATTAGCCACTTACAAAATCCTACTATTCCTTTCATGCATACATTGGTGGCGATGACTATGTTCCCTAGAGGAGATAATAGAGTAGCCTACGATGATGAACTGAAAATTTTATTTGCCATGGTTAAGAATATAAAAGTTGCTCGAGTTATTGCCATGATGACTTTGACACTCGATTCTGAAATCGAACCAAGCGTAATGCATATGTGTGCCCAGAATGTTTAACACACATACACAAGTGATTCACAAATGATAAACAGATTATAACCATTTCTCGAATAATAATACTGATAATAGTACCTTATTACAAACCAAATAGTCTCGAATACAAGCTCTAATAAAACTGGAGCAGAATAACTAAACACTAATGACTCCAATCTCCACGGGCAGGTTTGACGGTAGCACACATGCCTAAAACTCCTCAAAATCTTCCTGGTACTCCACCTGGTCACCTGCGTCTGAATTTGGTGGGGGAATAGCAAGGGTGAGCATATGTCGTACTCAGCAAGTGTGGGAAAGTATGACATGTAGCTTAAACAAAGGAATGATAATAAAATGGGCTAATTGCATAAAAGTACATTCAAAACAGTTGAAAATGTGATTATATCATTATTAATTAAGGTCCTTCCCAAATAACCCAAATAATCATCAATTTAAACTTAAATAACCAATTTCAACAATAATAATCCATAATCAACTCATAACTGCTCATATGTCTCAATTTCATTAATTCCTTGTACCAAAGCCAATTAATTAGCCAATACCAACCCTCAATTCAATTCCATACTTTAAACCATGTCAAAGTCCAAATTCTAATCATGCGAGGGTCCAGGTTGCTCATGACTGGGAGCATGACTATCATGATAGTTTTAGACACACTCTGCAGAGGTTGTACCACTTTATCCACAAGTTCGTGATTTCACCACCTTTCGATGACTAAGGAATCTCAATTATGCCGTCTTACACTTCCTTAGTTGAGTGGCCAAGAGATCACAAAATATCCTTTACAAAGTGATTACTAGCCTATTTAGACCCGAGTGAGGTTTCACCGGTGGTGATGTCTCCAACTGAGCACATCCAACCAAGGGCCCCCTCTTGAGTCATTCGGATCCCAGGGTAGTCCCACCAATCTCAACAAACCTAATCAGACTACCCCTTCCCCGAGCATTCCTAATGGTCCAGACAACATTAGCAATTCACTAATTAGTGAGCAAAGCCCCACCCATACTTGGCCTGTGGTGGCACTGTAAATCCTGGATGGTCGCTCCACGAACCGGTCATTAGATCTAAAGCAAGCGAAACTGCCAAAACAGTCCAACCCAATCCATATTACCAACTTTCTTAGATCCCTAGGCACCATGTTGCTACAGGGTCATTATTATCCATTCTTGTCATTCATACGTTCAATAGTTCATAATTAAGCAATTATAGTTTATTCCCAACCCAATTGAGTATGGCGATGCAAAAGTGTAAAATACCCTTCCCTTCTCCTTACATAGTGTTCAAGCGACAAGGGTGGTCATACAAAACTAGTAAACTCCTACAGCCGGGTTTTCCCATCAATTTTGACACAAGCATGCAATTTTGCTAACAAAACCTTTAGAACAAGATCAATATGGTCAAGGACACTTGCCTTACTTCTGAGCTTGGTTTTGATTGAAGGCTTCATATTTCAGGTTCTAATGGTCATCGAAAGCGCTCTCTATGGTGATTCCTTCTATTATGAGCAACAAACATGCAAAACACACAATTCAATCAAATAATCCTCATATAGTACTCAATATGCCATAATATCCGTGATTAATGCAATTGTGTGGTAAAACATGTCAATGAGTTGCTAATCATTTGTACTAACGAGTTCTAATAGTTTTTAACAAGTTCGAACAGGTTTGGAATTGATTTGAGTTGATTTGGAATTAATTCAGCACATTCCAGATTCAGGCACCGAATTAGTCCGTATACACGGGCCAGACTAGTCCGCCTTGGAGAGAACTACAAAATAAGGTTTTTATCGTCTTACAAAGTTGGAGTTGAATTGATGTAGAAACTTGGAAATAGAGGGTATACCACGTGTTTAGGATCCAAAGATCAAGGTTTTGACGTGAGACATTGGATATTGGCTATTAGGGCTTGATGGAGATGAGTTGATGAAGAATTTGGATGGAGAACGTCAATTGTCGAAGAATTGATGAAGATTGATCTTGATTGGTCGTTCTTCGTGTTTCTACAACATCTTATGTGAGCACCTCACATATGCATGTTGCAAACCATAGAAAAATGATATCAGCCTTAACCATCAAAACACACCAAAAACATAGTAATAGAATACTAAGCAACCTTTCTATAAGTGTAAAGCAAGTTCGAAACATTGCAAAATAAAAGCAGAAAAACTGCGATCAAGCACCAGACCTTGCCAAAGCTAACCGGAGCTTGAGCCAGAGCTTACCAAAGCCAGTACAACCTTGCGTCGGAGCTTACCAAAGCTAGTCAAAACTAGTCAACCAAAATGTCGGAGCTAGAAAAACATGTCGGAGCTAACCAACATAAGTCAGACCTATCAAAACATATTAGAGCTTAACAAAGACATGTCGGAGCTAAACACAAAGCTCATCGGAGCTACCCAAAAACATGGCGGACCTAGAAAAAGAAAGTTGGACCTATTGTCAGACCTTGAAGGAGCTCAGAGCTAGAGTCGGACCTTGCTAAAAAGATGTTATGGCAACATTCAAAACTTTTATTGTCAAAGCCAATGTATTCAGCACACATAGGTCTCACAATCTCCCCCTTGATGAATGCATTGGCAACACCATTTAAAATCCGAACATTGGCTTATTCACATTAAAAGTTTTGAAAACAATTTCTCCCCCTTTGTAAAACAGAAATAAAATGAGAAGAAAAAACAAATTCTCCCCTGAGAAGAATCATGCAAAAAACAATTGTGAATATGTGCAATGTGTAATCAATTTCTCCCCCTTGCATACTTATCTTTAAAAATTAACATATTTTCTCTCCCCCTTTTACAATGTATTCTACAAGGTTTATAAGACAGATTTTGATTGTTATGAGCATATTATAACATATACATATAAAACAAAGCTCATCCAAGTCATACTATCAAGTAACTTACACTATCACATCACTGAAATACATAAAATAGTGTAAGCCATGCTAGAGATCAAATGTAATTTTGAATTTAAGCAAGTCATGATCTCACAAACTTAACTATTTCAAGACCTAAAAGCATGACACTTGATTTTGCATTTTATTATTTTTCAAAGAACAAATTTGGATCATATGATATTTGCAAGAGATTATTTGTGCATCTGCCTTATTCTAACGAACCAAGCCAAGCCTATGTCATTCGACAATCAGAAGCTTAAGGACATGGTTTTAGTCATACACAGCTTCTTCCAAGTTCATATCTAAGTGCAATGATAAGCCATCTCAAAAGAAGAAATGCGATGCATGCATATTCTATTAATCTTTTCTCAATTTATATTTGTTCATAAAAACTCAACATGTCAGTTGATTACTTGATTAATTATTTATGATTATGAGACTTGTGAGCATGCAACAAGTTCAAAATAGCAAGAAAGTTCGACCATGACCAGATTTAGTGTAAGTAATTATTCAAATTACTAGACATGGCAAAAACTACAAAATATATAACACGAGTAATGTAGTAAGAACTTTCAGCATGTAAAAGGAATCACAAAGTCATATATGTATGAGATACTATGCTTATGTTCCTTTAATTTCAGATTCGCAAATAGACTTCTCAAGTTTCAAAACTCCCCCTCAATGTAAGCCATGTGGATGCATAACCCATATTTCACTACGAATAAAACAAAAACGAGTGAAATCCAAATATTTTGTAAAAATGTCAGCCCATTGTTGTTCGGTATCTACATGGTGAAGCACAATGTTTCCTTTTTCAACATTATCATGGAGAAAGTGATACCTAGTGTCAATGTGCTTAGTTCTAGAATGTTGCACGGGGTTTCTAGCAATGCAAATGCCACTAGTGTTATCAAAAAACAGTGGAACACTATGTAGATCAACCCCATAGTCCTTAAGTGTTTGAACAATCCAAAGAATTTGTGAGCAAGCACTAGCAGCAGCTACATATTCAGATTCGGCTGTGGATTGTGCAACTGAGTTTTGTTTTTTAGAGAACCAAGCAACTAGTGAATTACCAATAAAATGACAAGCACCAAAAGTACTTTTCCTATCAATCCTACAACCTCCAAAATCAGCATCGGAAAAAGCTTTCAAAGTAACAGTTGAGGAAGAAGGAAGGAAAATGCCAAATTCTTGAGTTCCATGTAAGTACCTGAGAATCCTTTTGACGGCTTGACGATGTGATGCACGTGGGAAGGCTTGAAACCGTGCACAAAGACATACGCTGAATTGTATGTCCGGTCTTGATGCTGTGAGGTACAAAAGTGATCCGATCATGCTTCTATATTCTTTTTGATCCACGGGTTCACCATCTTCATCAAGTTCAAGTGTTGTTGCTGTAAACATTGGTGTCCGAAGAGGCTTGGTTTTGTCCATGTTGAAGCTCCTTAGGAGGTCTTTTGTATACTTCGTTTGATGCACAAAGGTACCCTCCTTGGTTTGCTGATTTGCAGCCCCAAAAAGTACATGAGTTCTCCCATTGTACTCATCTCAAATTCTAATATCATCATAGCTGAAAACTTGGACACAAGATCATGAGAAGCACAACTAAAGGTAATATCATCCACATACACTTGAACGAATAATGAGTCATTGCCATGTTTAAGCACAAAAAGAGTTTTATCAACCTTGCCCATGGTAAACCCCTTTTCAAGTAAGAATGTTTTTAACCTATCATACCATGCTCTAGGGGCTTGTTTGAGACTGTACAAGGCTTTGGATAGTTTGTAAACATGATTAGGAAAATCTGGATTTTCAAAACCCAGTGGTTGTTTGACATAAACGTCCTCATCTATGTAGCCATTAAGAAAAGCACTTTTAACATCCATTTGATATATCTTAAAACCTTTAGATGCAGCAAAAGCTAACAAAATTCTTATGACTTCTAATCTAGCAACAGGAGCAAAAGTTTCATCAAAATCTAGACCTTCAACTTGAGTGAAACCTTGAGCGACTAACCTAGCCTTATCCCTAACCACATCCCCATCTTCACTTTGTTTATTTTTAAACACCCATTTAGTTCCAATTAATGTGTGACCTTGAGGTGGAGGTACAAGTTTCCAAATAATATTTCTTTCAAAATTTTCTAGCTCATCTTGCATGGCAGTAATCCAAGATTCATTAGTGAGTGCGTGTGATATATCTTTGGGTTCAAAAGAAGCAGAAAAACAGAATGAGCATGAGAGTTTGGATCGCAAAACCTGGACCGTGTGACTCGTTCATGCAAGCTTCCAATCATTTGTCGTGGAGGATGACTTTTGAGAACCCGGAGGGGAGTGGACACTTCACAAGCTTCCTCTTCTTCATGTTCATCACAAATCGATGAGCATGTGACTTGAGGACGATCTGGATCAGCAATGATGGTTGTCGGTGCTGGTTGAGAATCAATATCCGGAGCTGAACCAAAGTCATTAGCTGCTGAATTTTCGGGGAGCAGCTCCACTTCTTCCTCATCTACAACGAAAATGCTCTCCCCCTGCGGATATGGATCCGGACCTGCAATGTTTGAGCTAGTACCTATGCTAACTTCATCAAAAGACACTTCAAAGGTCTCCACAGTTTTGTTAGTGTCAAGTAAAAGCACACGATAGCCTCTAGTATGAGATGGATAACCAAGAAACATGCCATCAACGGATCTAGGTTAAAATTTATCAAGATTACCATATTTCTTAACAAATCATTTGCAACCAAAGATCCGAAAGTGTGTAACACTAGGCCTATGTCGAAACCGGAGCTCATATGGTGTTTTACCTAGCTTAGCATGCAAGAAAACACAATTTGAGACATAACAAGCAGTTGCAATTGCATCAGCCCAAAATATCCTAGGAGTTTGATATTCATCAAGCACAGTACTAGCCATCTCAACTAAGATTCTGTTTTTTCTTTCTACAACACTATTTTTTTGAGGTACATGTGGTGAAGAAAATTGACGATCTATTCCATTTTCAGCACAAAAGTGATCAAAAGATTGATTTTTAAGTTTAGTTCCACTATCACTTCTAATTGTTTTTAAAGATCCCGGCTGATCAATTGATAATCTAAGAAATAAATTTATAAAATGACTAAAAGCTTCATTCTTAGATGCCATAAAGTAAACCCAAGAGAATCTAGAATAATCATCAACAATCACAAGAACATACCATTTACCCCCGAAGGATTGAATGCGTGAAGGTCCTACGGTGTCAAGGTGCAAAAGTTGACCAGGTTTAGTTGTCATGATCATTGTGAGAGGATTATGTGAACATGCAACCATCTTAGCATGTCTACAAGAAGAGCACACAATTTTTTTGTCCCCTTTAAGCTTAGGCAGCCCACGTATGCGATCAAGAGCACTAACACACGTTAGATGATCAAAGCCTGCATGACCAAGTCTACGATGCCAAAGATATAAGTCCTTTGAATCATTAGCAACTAGACACCTATGCTTAGAGGAAGACATCTCAAAATAAGCTTTAAAAACTCTTCCAAACCACGACATGTTAAAAATAAGCTCACTATTTGAATTTACAACTTTGCAACAATTTTTAGTGAAAATAATTTCCAGATTTTCAACTAGTAGTGGTGAAACAGAAAGCCAGTTGTATTTCAAATTTTTAACAAGTGCCACATCCTTCAAAGTGTAGTGATCATTTACTCTAACTGAACCCTTAGCAATTATGGGAGTTGAAGAATTATCGGCAAAAGTAACATTTTCTACACGTGACACAAAAGAGAGGAAGGAGAACCATTCTTTGTTACCGGTCATGTGGCGTGAGCAACCTGAATCCACAATCAAAATAATCTCCTTCCTCAAGCGTGTAACCTACATAGAAGCACAATACATCAATGACTCCATACTGGGGTTAGTCAAAAGGCATTTAGGAATCCAGTACTGAGTCACACGAAGTCCAGCCGGAATAACACGTGAAAGCTGAAATAAAACATCAGGTTTATGAGCAAAAGCTTGAGGATTTTTGTACCCAACTACTGACTTACGAGGTGTTGCATGTGTAGCACAAAAAACAGTAGGTTTGGGAGCAATCTTTGCATGTTTTCGACTCATTACAGCAGATTGCATGTTCCTATCATTCGGTTTAGCAAGTGCAGCAAATTTTGCATGAATTTTATGAGATCTAGCAATTATTCTTTCCTTTTTCTGTTGTTTAGCTAGTCTATAACAAAAATCTATGACATGGCCATCTCTACCACAGTAGGTACAATGAAATTTAACTTTGTGTTCATGTCTAGATGAGCAACCAACATTTTTATTTGAAATCGAATGAGACAACACTCCTGTAGATTTGAAAACCACTTCTTTTTTTAGGAACTGTTTGAATCAAACCACTTCCTAATGACTTTACAATTTTAGGTGGATGTGCCTTAGCATGAGCATGAGAATCAAAACCTAAACCAGTTTTATCATTGCAAGACCTGTAAGAATTCAGCAGCAAGTTTAGGTTCTTATTCCCATTACAAAACCGATCTAATGTCCTATGCATGTCATCAAGTTTATTGGACAGATCAAGGCAATTTTCACATGAAGTTTTTCCTTTTAATTTGCAATTGGAACAAAATTTAACTTCATGAGAACGTAGAGCATTGTTCAATATAGAAATTTCATTCATAGCACCTTGTAGTTTCTTATCAAGTGCAGCAAGCTCTCTATTCTTTTCAATTTCTAACTCAAGTTTATCAAGTGTGGAGGTGTGCGCACTTCGTAATGAGGACAATTGTTCATATGTTAAAACACATGAGGGACATGCATCATCACTAGGAGTCAAAGTTTTTAAACAGTCGATTTCAGATTCTAGTGATTCAATTTAGCAACACTATCCCTAAGCTTTTTGTCCTTTTTCTTAACTATAATAGTGGCACGAGAAATAGCATCACACATTTCTTCACAAGTAGGACATAACTCTTCATTTTCGCTGTTTTGTTCTGCCTCCTCTATACTTGATCTTGATTTGCCCACCATGAAGCACAAGTTTTCCAAATCATCTTCATCTTCGTCACTTCCAATGTCCACATCGCTTGAGCCAAGTTCTTGATGTGCGGAGATAAAAGTGCTCACCAATTGTCATACTGTAAAACCCTTCTTTTTCTTCTTATCTTTGCAAATGAGTGCTTCGTCCTTGTTTGCTTTTCATCCTTGGAAGTAGGACCTGAAAGGTTAGAACAATCTGAACGAAAATATCATGTCTTAGCACACTCGATACATCATTGAGGTCCGGAGCTTCCTCTCCTTCTAGTTCTAACTTTTGCAATGCTTTTGAGAACCTAGTAGAGAGAAGTACTAGCCACTCCTCTGGAAATTCCTCGATCTGTTCAAGGGTTAGAGAGGTAACAAAGAAAGTGTACCACAAGATGAAGATTGACCGGAGCTAGGCATGTCACATTGAGAAACAAAAGCCACAGACTTGTTGGGGTTCTTACGTGATATTATGTCAATTTCATGAGTTTTTATCTTGGAATATAGCACATCTAAAGTAAGTGTACTCATGACGGTAGGTTCACGAATATATGTGACTTTCATCTCCCAAATTTTCATATCTAATGCACTTAACAATTGTCTAGCATTTTCAGCATCTGAAAAATTAACATTGACACTACGCAAGTTGCTGAGAATTTTATTAAAGCGAGCAAAAAGGTCATCAATAGACTCACCGGGTTGCATCTAGAAGTGCATGTATTATTTCTTGAACATGTTTTGCCATACCTCCTTGATAATGTTGGATCCTTCCTGGTAGTCACAAAGTGCATTCCACACATCATATGCAGATCGGAGGTGTGCAACACGGTCGAAGTCGCTTTGAGTTCATCCTTGTATGATCAAGTTATGAGCCTTGTTGTTGTTGTCGACATCTCTCAGATTTGTAGTTGTAACTTGATCATTCGACGACACTTTGTAAGGCTTGTATACCTTCTCCCATATTGCAAAGCCTTGAGCCTGGATGAAGGCTTCCATACGTGCCTTCCAAACCTGAAAATCAATACCACTAAAGACACAAGGTTTTGTGGAGTATTTCTCTATGATGATAAGTCAAAATACGTGAAAATTACAAATATTAGAGCATCGTGTCTTCGATACAAATTTCAGGATCGAAGAGCACATGAAAAGCTACCAGAGGGGGGTGAATGGTAGATTAAAAAATCTAAAGCAGTGGAAACAATTAAATCCCAACCCCTTCAGCAGAAAAACAATCTATTAAAGAAATTTTGTGTGAGAGTAATCTAAACGTGTTTCACCGTGACAAAAGTGATAGATATCAGAGAGAATCAATTAACAAAAATTACACAACAAGAATCACTCAAATACGTCGATAGAAACTCAAGTTCTGAGTGAAATATTGAACAAAGGTCAATCTGTCCTACCTGAGAAAAACAGTTCTAGAATGCTGCAAATAAACCCGTGTAGATCAGAAACCAGAAATACAATGACAGTGAAATTTTGACAGATGATAGATAATCAAGTTGTGAAGACAAACCAAAAAGAATCACGTCGATTGGATCAGTAAAACTCGAGTTATGATAAAACGACCTAAGAAGGGTAATGCTGTGCAGAAAACTCGACGAGAAAAACTTGTCTAGAACAAGTCGGACGAACAAGGCACAAAAGTTCCTTTCAACTACGAATTTTATTCAATATAACACAAGAGGAACAGCCCAAAAGTTGTCTACCACGAGCTCTGGCCTCCCTTGCTTATATAACCAGCCCTTAGGCCAACCCAATCTCAACTAGGACTCTAATCCTACTAAAATCACGAATCAAAACTTTCCATAACTGCTTAGGACTCTTCTATACGCAGATAGAAGCAATCTTAAGACTTCAAAACACCTTAGGAATGTATCCCACATTCCTAAAACAACTCATAAACAACTCAAATATTTCTATATTTGAGTCAAACACGACTCAGCCGCAACATGAGTCTATAACCTAGTCAGTTGGACCTTTTTGACCAATTTTTTACGTCCACATCTCTTCATCACGCCTTGGAACCATGCAGCCACGTCCATGTACTCCTTGAACACGTGCAAACATATTATAATGACATCCGCGATACCTTCATATGCATTATTCTTGATTCAAACATGTTGCGCGACCTCCCGATCAACTCAACCACAATTCCTCCCGAACTTGGTTGTTGAACCTCATCTTCTCCCTAAGACTAGTCCAATGGATCCCGTCACGAGCCATGTCTTGAAATCAAGCAACAGCTGCACATGAATAAACAACCAATCCGTACGAGCCCAAGTACGCGACATGACTCAAATTAGTTCGAAAACTACAACATCTTACGTGAGCACCTCACATGAGCATGTTGCAAACCCTAGCAAAATGATATCAGCCTTAACCATCAAAACACACCAAAAACTTAGTAAAAGAATACTAAGCAACCTTTCCATAAGTGTAAAGCAAGTTTGAGACATGGCAAGATAAAAGCAGAAACACTGCGATCAAGCACCGGACCTTGCCAAAGCTAACCGGAGCTTGAGCCGGAGCTTACCAAAGCTAGTACAACTGATGAGTAGGTTTAGGCCCGATCTTCCAAAAGGTAAGTCGATTGGGCAGGAGAACTCGATGTTGATGATCCGTGGCACTCGAGCAGTTCGAATACCCCTACAATCACTACACCACTGCTCCGTTGGTTATCAACCGTGCGGCACAAGATTGACCTCACCAAGAAGGCTAACTCCTGCAAGTGAACCGAGAACACAAGCAAGAACATAGAAGACACGATATGAAATTGAGAAGTTGGGTTCTCACAAACCGTATAATGGAGAAACTGTTATTCTAAGCAAAACCCACCAAATATGACTGGCGGTTGCAGTATTTAAAAGCTAGGGTTCGGCCAAAACATGATTAGATGCGTCCCTAATGGACTCATATGGGATACAAGGCCCAAAGGCCCAATTCGGTGGCGCAGCACCGGGCAGAAATCTGGACTCGAATTGTTTTGACCATTCCCAATGAATCGGATGAAATTTTGATGTGGGACCAGAACCATAGGAAATTTTATCTTCTCCTCTTTCTGTTCATATGTAGAACGTAAAAAACGGAGTCTGTATGCCTCCTCGGCGTCCGTTTTAAGGTGGACTGCTCCTGGACTCCGAGTTCAACTCGAGTCCGAGTTGTAAACTGCTTGCATCAACTTGTGGATGTCCCAGCTGGTTCCCCATGCTCCCAAGGACTCTTTCCTCCACTTGTTTATCTTCTCCATTATTCTTAATAACAATTAAATCATCACATAGCAATCTATTCTCAAACTAACATGCAAAAGAAGTTAGGAGCGAATTCACCTGCTGATTTATTAACCGTGCTCATGCTCTTGTGATCGGTCCTTGCATTTCAATGTGTGTCTCCGCTGTTGTGATGTCCTCATCATGCTCCCCCTCTTGAATTGGAGTCGTCCTCGACTCATGTTCATCTTCTTCTACCAAGTACGGTCGCAAATCTGAAATGTTAAATGTAGGACTAACCCCAAATTCGGGAGGCAATTCAATCTTATATGCATTATAATTAATCTTTTCAACAATCTTAAATGTTCTAGCAGCTCGTGGCAGAAGTTTAGATTTTCTCAAGTTGGGGAATCGCTCTTTTCTCAAATGTAACGACACCAAATCACCCGGTTCAAGTTTTACTTCTCTTCTATCTTTGCTACCTCCAATCCTATACTTCTCGTTCATCATTTCAATATTTTTCTTTGTAGTTTCATGCATCTTAAGAATGACTTCAGATCGTTGTGTAGCATCAAAATTTATAGTTTCAGATGGAGGCAAAGGTAGTAAATCAATAGGAGCATGGGGATTGAAACCATACACTACCTAGAATGGACTTAGCTTTGTCGTGGAGTGAACGGATCTGTTGTAAGCAAATTATATATGTGGTAAACACTCCTCCCACAACTTCAAATTTGTTTTCAAGACAGCCGCAACATAGTGGATAAAGTACGATTAACTACCTCGGTTTGTCCATCCGTTTGTTGGTTACATGTAATTGAAAACAGCAACTTGGTTCCCAATTTATACCACAAAGTTCTCCAAACATGGCTTAAAAATTTTGCATCACAATCAGCTACAATGGTATTTGGCACACCATGTAAACAAACAATTTCCATCATAAATAAATCAGCAATGTGTGAGGTATTATCATTCTTATGACAAGGTATAAAGTGTGCCGTTTTGGAGAAATGATCTACAACTACAAAAATACTATCCCTCCCCCTCTTAGTCCTAGGCAATCCCAAAACAAAGTCCATAGAAATATCCTCCAAAGGTACACTAGGAACAGGAAGAGGCATATAAAGACCACGCGGGTTAAGGCGAGACTTAGCTTTATTGCAAGTAGTGCATCGTGACACGTAGCACTCGACATCACGCCTCATCTTTGGCCAAAAGAAGTGTGTCCTATCAAACCTCCTCCATGTGCTTCCTGCAAAAGTAATAGACGAACGGAGCTAGGTGGAACGCATAGCTTTTTAGAACGATAGAGGAGAACCTCTTGCAGCACATATTTATTCCAAGTTCTTCCTTCTCTACAATTTTCAAAAGCATCCTTGAAGTCCAAATCAGTAGGATATAATGCTTTTATTGTTTCCAAACCAAAGATTTTATGATCAAGTTGGGACAGCATGGTATAACACCTATATAATGCATCGGCAATGACATTTTCCTTCCCTTTCTTATGCTTAATGATGTATGGAAACGACTCGATGAACTCAATCCATTTAGTATGTCATTTATTTAGATTGGTTTGACACCTAAGATACTTCAATGATTCATGGTCAGAATGTATGACAAACTCCTTAGACCAAAGATAATGTTGCCAAGTGTGTAATACTCGCACTAAGGCATACAATTCCTTATCATAAGTGGAATAGTTCAATCAAGGACCATGAAGTTTTTCCCTAAAAAAAGCAACAGGTTTAGCTCCTTGTATGAGAACGCCTCCAATACCAATGCCGCTTGCATCGATTTGAGAGCATCATAAGCTTGTTGCTGCTGTTCGCCCCATCGAAATGGCACTCCCTTATTCGTAAGCTCATGTAGAGGTGCTTCAATGGTGCTGAAATCCCGCACAAAACACCGATAAAAACCTGCAAGTCCAAGAAAAATACGAACCTGCGTAACGGTTGTTGGAGCTGGCCTGCTGGTGATTGCTTCAATTTTTGCCTCATCAATCTCAATTCCCTGCGAGGAAACGACATAGCCAAGAAACGAGACTCGATTGGTGCAAAATACGGACTTTTCGAGGTTGCCAAACGAATGTGCATCTCTCAAAACAGTAAAAACAACACGTAAATGATCAAGATGTTCATCATATGACTTGCTGTAAATGAGGATATCATCGAGGTAAACCACACCAATTTGTCCAATGAAAGCACGTAAAACCTCGTTCATTAATCGCATAAAGGTGTTGGGTGCATTAGTTAACCCAAAAAAGATGACTAACCACTCATAAAGTTCAAACTTGGTTTTAAATGCAATTTTCCATTCATCTCCTAGTGCCATTCTAATTTGGTGGTAACTACTACGCAAGTCAATTTTTGTGAAGATGATAGCACTACTCAATTCATCAAGCATGTCATCTAAACGAGGAATAGGATAACAATATCAAATGGTGATGTTATTAATCGCTCGACAATCAACACACATGCGCCAACTACCATCTTTCTTAGGAACTAAAAGAACAGTAACGAAACAAGGGCTAAGGTTTTCATGAATGTACATGCGGTCCAAAAGATCTTGGACTTGTCGCTGAATTTCCTTAGTTTCCTCTGGATTTGCCCTGTATGCTACACGATTTGGCAAACTTGCTCCTGGAATCAAATCGATCTTGTGTTCAGTGCCTCTCGTCGGTGGTAAACCAGGGGGTATCTCAGAGGGAAACACATACTGAAACTCCTGCAAAAGGTTAGCAACAACAGGGGACAATGCAATAGACAATTCTTAAAGTGAAAATATGGCTTCTTTGCAAACTAAAGCATAACACATCCCCTTAGCATCGAGTAAATCAGGAAGGTCAGATTTAGTTGCGAGCAACGATGGTGATTTTAACTTAATGACTTGTTGTTTCTCAGATTCTAATTTTGTTGCTTTGCCATCACGAATTTTACTCTTCTCAAAATTCACAATTTCAGCAGGAGTCATGGGGAGCAAAGTGATTTTCTTTCCCTTATGCATGAGAGTATATTTATTAGTTCTACCACGATGAATAGCATCTGTATCAAATTCCCAAGGACGACCCAATAAAAGAGAACAAGCATCCATAGGAACGACATCAAAATCAGAAAAATCATGGTCAGAACCAATTGAAAAATGTATTCTCGCTGTTTGTGTTACCCGAAACATAGCGGTGTGGTTGAACCATTGAATATGGTATGGATGAGGGTGTGCTCTTGTTTTCAAACCAAGTTTCTTGGCGACGTTCGTGTTCGCAAAGCTATTGCAGCTACCTCCATCAATTATAGTGTGGACACGACAGTCCTTGACGACGAGAAACATGTGGAAGAGGTAGTGTCGTTGTAGCTTGTCGTCGGTCTCATCTTTGGAGCTCAAAGCACGCTGCACAATGATGCTCCTATAGTTCTCCGTCACCGCTGCACCAAGTATCTCTTCTTTGGTGTGTTCGTCATTTGGATCTGTAAAGTCAGTAGCAAGAGAATATTCATCTTCAACATCTGAAGTACTATCATATCTGCCATCGTCGCATGCTATGTATGCTCGTTTGCTCGGGCATTCTCATCATATGAACAAGTCCCTGGAAGCGGTGACTCTCAATGTTGGAAGTATGACCCGTAGAAGGAGTGGACAACGAATGCTTGAATGATGTCGCCTTGCTGCCCTCCGGCACGCGAGAAGGTCATGCAGCAGGTATAGTTTGTTGGCCGCCATTGGATGGTGTAGTCGCTGCACGGGGGGTCGAAGATGGTGCTATTTTGGATGGTGTGGGCGTCGAACAAGGCGTAAAGTTGCTCCTTGTGCATTGTTGCTGTTGTTGTCGGTTCTGCAATTCTTTATCTGCCAACATAGGAAGCTGAAACAATCTATTAACAGTATCATATTCATTATAATCAACAATGTCCTGAATTTTACGCCTCAACCCCCCATAAAAAGAAGCTATTTTTTCATCCATGTCTTCTACTACCACACAACGCAGCATGCCCTTTTGTAACTCTTGATAATACTCCTCTACGGACATGTCACCTTGGTCTAAGCGCTGCAATTTTTTGCGAAGGTCCCGCTGAAAAGATTGAGGAACAAATCGAACATGCATAGCTTCCATTAATCTATCCCATGTTGGAGGATCAGTTCTAATTTTAACAAGTTAATTCCACCAGATGATAGCAAAGTCCTTAAACTCACTAGTGGCTTGACGAACTCTATGTTGTTCAGGAACAAGGTGGGCATTAAATTATTGCTCTACTGTCATATTCCAATCAAGATAAGCCTCAGCATCATAAGCACCAGAAAAAGAGGGTATAGTAAATTTCACATTATCAAAAGGATTATCAGGAGGACGATTATAATTGTTATGATTATTACCTCCCATACCTTGACGATAAAGTGGCAGTCTTGGATGATTGTTGTGATCTCCCATATCATCATAAGGATTGTCTTCATGTCTTCCAACGAGAGGCAAACGAGCCTCAAAAGTATTCATCCGTAGAGCAAGGTCGTCAAGTTGGCAAGTCAAGTTCGCCAATGACTCCTCCGTATATGCGTGGTATTTGGCAAACATATCTATCATGGTTTTCATCATATCACGTAACTCAACATGTTGAACACATTTGTCATCACTGTCTTCTCCTGCCATTGTTAGTAGGAGCAAAAGTCAAAAAAATTTGTTATCCCTATCAAGTATAGTGACAATGTGAAAGGTGGAAGGAAAACAATCTCTCTCGCTCAAGCGTCTTACCACGCTCTTAGAAGTGTTCTTACTGACACGGCAGGTGGTGTGGACGGTGAGATGAACCAATGAAGTGTGCTGTGATTGCAAAGGTACCTGTTATGCTCAAGAGAAGGGTGGAGCTTGGATGGCACAATATGGTGGCTAATAAGCAGAAAATCGTTAACAGGTAAACAAAGTTGAATAAGTATTCAATGTAGGAAATTGTTGCTGGTCAACCAAGTGTCCTAGGGCCCAGCACAACACAAGGAAGTATGAAGGCAAAAGAAAGACAGGATGATATAGCCAACAAAACAGCACCAAGTGGTATAGGCCAATTGCTTTAATATGTGTGCTCTTCACTACTTTTTTTCCTTTTTGTAATATTTTTTTGATATTTTTTATTTACTCAAGAGCACGAAGATAGGAAGCACACAAATTTGCAGCTCAATTGGATGTAATATGCGGCCTATAGAAAATCATGAAGATTCTTTAAAATTCGTGCTGAAACTTTGGAGGCCGGATAGCCTATCTTCCGAGGAGAATTTGGGCAATCTAATTTCGCCGAACGCGGCCTTGACGTGGAAAATCAGATGCAAAATTTCGCATAGATTAATTTGAAAAATAAATTGCCCGATTTCTAGTTCGTATGAGAAAGTTATGGCCGTTTTATGGTAGGATGTCCGAGTACGATTTTTGGTGTTGATTCCAACTCGGTTTGAGAACATAACTCGCAATCGGATATGAAAACGATCGGGAATTTGCAAAGCAACTAATAGGGTGGTTTGTGATGATTCAAGTATGAGTGGCACGAAGGTTTGTCACCTAATCTAGGGCTGGCGATGCGGGAGTTCACGCAAGGCGGCTAGCTAGGACAAACCGATGAACGTGGTGGATCGGTTTGTTATTTAGAGATTGTGGAACAGGTGTCAAACAGCAAGAAAACAAGGATGAAACACGATAACTAGGACCGAAAACACAAAGCTAAACCAACAACATGACTCGACTACACGAATGCAAACTCAACAATGCAAACTGAAAAATAAAACTGCAGACACTATAGTCTAGGAAGCAGTAAAAAAGATCTAATTCTTTTTGTAGCTTTTCTGTGGACTCTAGGTACGAAACAAAATCAATATAATAGAAAGAAAACAAAGATACCTCATGGGCAACCTGAAAATCTGATACCAATTGATGAGTCGGTTTAGGCTCGATCTTCCGAAAGGTAAGTCGATTGGGGTGAAGAACTCGATGTTGATGATACGCGGCACTCAAGCAGTTTGAATACCCCTGCAATCGCTACGCCACTGCTTCGTTGGTTATCAATCGTGCAGCACACGCTTGACCTTGCCAAAAATGTTAATCCCTGCAAGTGAACCGAGAACACAAGAAAGAACGTAGAAGACACGATCTGAAATTGAGAAGTTGGGGTCTCACAAACTGTAGAACGGCGAAATTGTTATTCTAAGCAAAACTAACCAAATATGGCCGGCGTATGCAGTATTTAAAGGCTAGGTTTGGCCAAAACATGATTAGACGCGTCCCTAATTGACTCACATGGGATACAAGGCCCAAAGGCCCGATTCGGTGGCGCACCACCGGACAGAAATCTGGACTCGACTTGTTTGGACTATTACCATTGACTCCGGTGGAATTTTGATGTGGGACCAGATCCATTGGAAAGCTTATCTTCTCATATTTCCGTGCATATGTAGAACGTCGAAAACGGAGTCTGTATGCCTCTTGGGAGTCCGTTTTAATGTGGACTGCTCCTAGACTCTGAGTTGAACTCGAGTCCGAGTTGTAAACTGCATCCATGAACTAGTGGACGTCCCATATGGTTCTCCATGCTCCCAAGGCCTCTTTCCTCCACTTGTTGATCTTGTACACTATTCATAATAAAAATTAAATCATCACATAGCAATCTATTCTCAAACTCACATGCAAAAGAAGTTAGGAGTGAATTCACCTGCTAATTTTTATTAACCGTGCTCGTGCTCTTGTGATTGTCCTTGCATTTTAATGCGTGTCTCCGCTATTGTGATGTCCTCATCAAAAACCTAGCACCAGATCTTACACAAGCTAGTCGAAACTAGTCAACCCAAAAGCCGGAGCTAGAAAAACATGTCAGAGCTAACCAACATAAGTCGGACCTATCAAAACATATCAGAGCTTAACAAAGACATACCAGAGCTAAAGACAAAGCTCACTGGAGCTACCCAAAAACATGGCGGACCTAGACAAAGAAAGTCGGACCTATTGTCAGACCTTGCAGAAGCTCGAAGCTACAGTCGAACCTTGCTAAAAAGATGTTATGGCAACATTCAAAACTTTTATTGTCAAAGCCAATGTATTCAACACACATAGGTCTCACAATCTTGAATCCAATATAGTGGGGTGCTAGCTTGCCCTTGACATTAAATCGCTTGTGACCTCGCATAGGTAACACTTTGAGGTATACAAAGTCTCCGACCTCAAAGGATAAGCTTCTTCGTCTGTTATCCGCATAACCCTTCTGTTTTGACTGAGCAGCCCTTAAGTTCTCGCGGATGGTCTGCACTTGCTTTTCGTCCTCTTGGATCACATTAGGCCCAAATACTCGAGTTTCCCCTGTTTCATTCCAATACAAGGGTGTTCTACACCTTCTCTCATACAATGCTTCGTATAGTGACATCTTGAAGCTTGCTTGATGTAAAAGCCCAAATATTCAAACTTTGAACTCAGATTTGATTTAACATAAATGAGAAGAAGAAAAAGAAATCAAAATGGTATGTGCAAAAATCAAATCGATTCAAACCCTACATGAGGGAATTCGAAAAAATAAATTTAGCTACTGTTCAAATGAGGTTAACATGATGATCTGAGTTCACCATTAGCTTCAAAATATTCCAATTAGCGTCTCTGTCCAATTTCATAAAATTTGGAGCACATCTACTACTTAATTCAGTGTGTACATTGAATTCCATTCAAATTCAGATTCAAATTTCAGCTGAAACTTGGTCAACTATGTGATTTGATTTCAGAATCAAAGTATTCATATTTGATTTGGTTTCCCCACAAAAATTTAACATTTTTGGATCAATATTGGTGGGAAAATTCATTGACCAGAGAGTAGATGAGGATGAACCGCTGTGGAACCCACCTGCCAGTCTCACATTTGCTGCTGCCGACTCTGTTCTTGGCACATACGTTCTTTTACCGTAGCCGGATCCCTGCTCATGGAGCGCTTGTTGCTTGGAAGGCAAGCTGATCTACTCCACTCTCTCTCTCTCTCTCTCTCTCTCTCTCTCTCTCTGATGGACTTCCAATGAAGAGGAAAGCCAGCACTTACTCTCTGCTCGCTCTCACTCGCTCCCGCGCCACCAGCAGCGTTGCGCTTGAGCTTCGTTTCACCAGCGATCCATCCATCACTTCCTCTCGACTTTAAAAGCAATGTGGACCCTACCATTCTGCTCTACCTCCTGGTGCCAACCGTTCTTTGGTTCCTCACCATTTGGCATGCTATCTTGAAGTTTGGCGGAGCTCGTGGGTGAAGCCGCCTGGAGCTTTTTCTGCTCCACCATCGGCACCCCGCACAAAGCATCCTCAGCCCCTGACCTCTACAGCAAAAAGGTGCGCTAAGGTAGCTAGATCATGCTGGTTCGTCCCATTCCATGCTTCATAGCTCTCTTATTTCCATTTTTAGCAAAGCTAGTTCATAGCTTGGTCGTTAGGTCTCTGATTTAATTCGTTTTCTAGGTGCAACCATCCTTCAATCCAGTCAAATATATTTTTCACAACTTCCTAGTGAACCACCTAGATGCAGAATTATCAAGTTTCATCGAGTAATCGATCCAGGCTACAACTTTTCCCCATCGCCATTAGAAACAGTTCAGATTCACTGTCGACGACCATCTTTCGGCCGTTTTCTCCCCGATTGATGTCCAATATCTTGTTCCTTGGAGCACCACGATGCTTCTGGACATTGCAGCTCATCATTGTGCATCCCCCTGCGATATCAACGTTGGCCCTGCCAAGGCCGCCACGGTTGCCGTCGCCGGCGAGGTTCTGCTCGCCGCCGGCCATCACCAAGGTGCCCCAAAGGTGTTCTTTGCGCCCAAGAATCGATCGCCACAAAAAGATCAAAGTTTGGTTGAGCATGGGAGTGGGGACGTGCAGGTGCCATTGTTTCCCCTGTTTTGGGGCGACCTGACGCGAGGTTGAAGATGAACCTGACCAGTGGGGCCCACTGGCAGTGTTTCAATCTGTTTTCCAAATTCCAGAAAATTGACCCAAATTCAAAAATAGATAACTCCCTGTAGAATGCTCCAAAAGTTATCAAAAAATTTGCTTTTTTGAAAAACCTTAATCTCTAGTTTCCAGAAGTGCAAATGTTTAACCACGAAAAGCTATTTTCATTTCTGTAAAATCCGATTACTCCAAACACTCCTGAAATTTTCACAGCTGATCCCTTTATTAGAAATTCACTAAATTTTGCCAGAACCTCATGTTGGGTATTCCTCACATCTTGTAGACTTTGTGTAGCAATTCAACCTGTATAACATTCCCAACATCAAATTTCCTCTCTGTTGTTCATTAATACACAGAAATACTTCACAGAATTTGAATCAAATTTCTAAATTCAATTACTCCTAGTATACCTGCTCAAATTATTCCCAATAAATTCTGGTAGACTCATATTGATCTTTATTTTGCAGTGGTACAATTTGTCGTACATGAAAGGCCCAGATTTTTCATAATTAATTCCTTTGATCTAACTGCTTGGAAAGTTAATTACTCCTGTTCTGCTAGTTGGAAAATTCTCAATTTTGGTCAGAACCTTCATTATAATACACTTGATCCCCAGTAAAAAGTTCAACTTCATTGGACTTCATTTACTATATCAAACAGTGTTCCAAATCTCTATGTAGTTTGAAACTTGAGAAATGTACAGAAACAATTCCAGAATTTTCCCAAACTTGTAAAATTAATTTCTCCATGTAAGAAGCTCAGAAAAATATGAAACATATTTTGCTAGAACCATTAAAGCCCCCCATACCAATATCATTCACTGTTAGCCATGACAAAGCTCCAGATTTAATACCAAATTTTAGAGAAGGCTTTTACTTGTTGGAATTTTAGAGACAACAAGCTTCCTTCAACATCACCAATTCTTGGTCCAGTTCTTCCTCATAGAACCTAGTATACTATGTAAAAATCCTAAAGCCAATTAAAATCATTTTCTTACCTGATCAGTGTTTATAATATCTTTCATATAGTTTCACTATCACTCATGTACTTTATACATTGTATATCATATAGTGACCGAGATCGAGGAGGAGCTGGAAGCCTTGGACAGCATCATCACGGAGACTTACTTTGAATCTGACTCGCAACCAGGCAAGCACCGGTTTGCATTGAACAGCGTTTTAAACATTGAATTGTATCACACTATATGCGTTAGCATGTATGTGCATTAAGTCTAAGTTTTCTTGGAGTTTTCCACATGCATGACCAGAGAACCCATAAGAGAAGGGTAGTTGGTTAATTCCTCGATATGTCCATTCTATGCTTAATGTTATAGTTGCTTCGGTAGAAGTTGAGTAGTAGGAATCTACTCACGAGTTCAGAAATTGGGTTCACACGGGATTGGTCGAGTGAGAGGTTCACCATTTGGTTAAATATGAGAACGGGCATGGAGTAGGAGCAGCAGGACATAGGGGCCTGTGAGCTGTAGATGTGCCTGTGTCGATCAAGGACTGGTCTATGTGCGGGCCTGTTGAGCAAGTTTGAATGAACTGAAGGCATATTGGATAATGGGACCCCGTAAACCGATGTAACTTGTCCACCTTATCATCGAGGAATACCCCACCGCCTTATAGGTGCGGGTTGAGAGCAGCAAGGTGTAAACCTGTCAGCGCGTATGACGTACTCCGTGTGGGGGCCTCCTTCTTGTAGCGGTGGGACAGGTTCGGCATGTAGTTAGCGGGTGGAAGGTTGCCGCATAAAACATCAGTGGAGTGTGCCTTCGCAGCTCCGAGTTTTGGTGTATGTGTCGTGCTATTAAGGTATCCCTGCAGGTGTATATCTATTCGAGTCGCCGTCCCTCACGGTTATTGAGTACCGTTTGTTCACTTAGTCATGACATAGTTATTTATTTGGAGATGAATATTATTGAATCATGCTTTAGGATTAATAATGTATTGATACTTGTATGTTTAGAACAGGTTGCTCACTAAATTTCATATTCATGAAGCCTTAATTTTCTACTGAAAGCTGAAAGTAAGGACTAATATTTAGGAGAGTCTTTTATTGCAAACCGCTGTCCTATATTACGTATATCTTGCATATAGAGTTCTATGTTTAGGTGAGACGGGTAAGTCTTGCTAAGCTTTCGTTCTCACGGATAGACGTATGAGGAAGAGCCCGAAAATGAGGCGATGCCCCCGTTGGGGTATACTGCCGAGGGGGAGCCTTGCACACCACCGTGATTTATTTTGTGTTGCTAGTGCGTAGTGTCCCGAGCTGGACAACTGCACTTTTGCATAGCTAGGCTGAGGGTTTAGCTATGAGTATTACTTCCGCTATACATTAAGTATTGTAAAAGACTTCCGCTGTTTCTATAAATAAAACTTTGTATTTTGTCAAATTTTTTTCATGTGTGTTGTTGGGTGCCGCATCACACGGCGCCACCCTCTACGACTCCTGGATTGTGTGGACCCAATCCTCACACTTGATAGCTGTTATTGTAGGAAAATTCAGCATATGGTAGACTCTTGTCCCAACTTCCTCCATACTTTAGAGCACAAGCTCTTAGCATGTCTTCTAAAATCTGATATGTCCTCTCGGGGTTTCCATCCGTTTGAGGGTAATATGCAAAAATGAAATTCAATTGAGTACCCATTGACTCATGCAACTTTTGTCAGAACCTCGAAGTAAATTGTGAACCTCTATCAGACACTAATTTCTTGGGCACTCTGTGTACACACACTATTCTCCCCATATACAATTCTGCCATCTTGGCTCCACTATAAGTAGTCTTAACGGGAATGAAATGTGCTGATTTCGTCAATCAATCCACAATAACCCATATTGAGTCATAAACTGCTGATGTGTGAGGCAAACCAACTATGAAATCCATACCAACTTCTTCCAACTTCCATTCAGGAATCTTCAAGGGCTGTAATAATCCACCTGGCCTTTGGCATTCAGCTTTGACTCGTTGGCATACATCACATACTGCAACATATACAACTACGTCCCTTTTTCATATCATCCAACCAATAACATGTCTTCAGGTCCTTGTACATCTTTGTACAACCAGGAAGGATGGAGTAAAGCGAGTCATGTGCCTCCTTTAATATCAACTGTCGGAGTCTCTTATCATTAGGCACAACAATCCATTTTCCAAGCAATAGAGTACCATGGTCATCCTCATAAAATCTGAATTCTCTCTCTTCTTGGGTCCTTTCCTTGATTTCTTGGATCTCCTTGTCCTTCATTTGACCTTCTGAAATTTCTTGCTCCGGGGTCGGATTCACTTCCATTGCTCCCATCTCATTCACAAATCAAAGATTCAACAGCTTGAATTCCTTGCATAGCTTGGGTGGCAATTCCCGAACTGTGAGTTGGTGGCTTGCTCCTTATCGGCTTAAGGCATCAGCCACTACGTTGGCTTTCCTTGGATGATAGTTGATTCCCTCATCATAGTCCTTAATGAGTTCCAACAATCTTCGTTGCCTCAAATTCAGATCCATCTATGTGAATATGTACTTGGGGCTCTTATGATCTGTATAGATCTCGCATCTATGACCAAGGACGTAATGTCTCCAAATCTTCAATGCATGCACTATGGCTGCAAGTTTGAGATCATGTGTCAGATTGTTCTACTCATGTTTCTTCAATTGCCTGGATGCGTAAGCTACTACTTGGCCTTCTTGCATCAATACACAACCAAGTCCTTGCCTTGAAGCATCACAATAGATATCGAAGCTCTTGCTCACATCTGGCAATACCAACATAGGCGTTGTTGTTAACCTCTTCTTTAGCTCCTCAATGCTGTCTTGACAAGCTTGAGTCCACTTGAAAGGCTTGCCCATCATCAATAGCTCAGTCATAGGCTTTGCTATCTTGGAAAAGTCTTTTATGAATTGATGGCTTTATCTAGCCATTACAAGAAACTCCTTATTTCCTTCACGTTCTACGGCAGTTCCCACTTTAGCACGTCTCTAACCTTTTCAGGGTCAACTAACGCTCCTTCGCCATATATGATATGGCCTAGGAATGATATCTCCCTTAACCAGAATTGGCACATGTGAAATTTGACATACAACTGATGTTCTCGATGTTTCTGTAATGTTAGCCTTAAATGATCTTCGTGCTCCTCTTCACTGTTCGAGTAGATCATGATGTCATCAATGAACACTACCACGATCTTAACCAAATACTCCATGAAGACCTTATTCATGAGATACATGAAGTATGCAGGTGCATTAGTCAATCCGAATGACATGATCGTATACTCGTAGGATCCATATCGTGTCTTGAAATCTGTCTTAGGTATGTCTGACGGTCTATCTTCATTAGGAAATATCCTGAACAAAGATCAATTTTAGAAAAGATTTTGGGTCCCTTCATCTAGTCGAATAGATCCTCTATGCGGGGCAGTGTGTACTTATTCTTGATTGTGACCTCGTTGAGAGACCGATAATCCACACACATTCTTTGAGATCCATCCTTCTTATCGACGAAAAGCACTGGGTCTCCCCACAGCGATGAACTTGGGCGTATGAAACCCTTTTCTAGTTGCTCTTGAATCCGCTTCTTGAGGTCTGCTAATTCCTTAGGAGGCATCCTATATGGCCTCTTTGCTATAGGTGCAGTTCTGTATACTAAATCAACGACGAACTCGATGTCACAATTAGGTGGCATACCTGGCAATTCCTCAGGAAACACATCAGGGTACTCTCGAACAACTGGAATCTCCTCTAGGATCACTCCTTCTGCGTGATTTACCATTGCCTTTTCGGTTGCCGGCTGAACTGCCCTGAACTCTACAATGAATCCTTCCTCATTTGTCAATTTTACTGTCTGAGTAGCACAATGAATCACTCCGTTGTGCTTCCTTATCCAATCCATTCCAAGCATGATGTCCAAGCCTTTTGAATTCAGAACTATAAGGTTGGCGACGAATTCTAGTCCCCTTATGAAAATACATACTTTTGGACATAATGTATTTGTCCCCATCTCTCCTCCAGGAGATTTAACCAATAAAGCAAACTTCAGGTATGATATGGACATGCTATTCTTTGCAACATACTTTGATGAGATGAATGAATGTGATGCTCCAGAAACAAATAGTATAGTCGCGGGGTTGGAGTTTGCGAGAAACATACCAATCACAACATCCTCTGCTTGCTGAGCCTCTTTTGCAGATGCATGGTTCACCTTGCCACGAGCGAAATTCTATGGTCCACGGTTGCCTTGAGTTGTTCCTCCATTTGGCCTAGGATTTTGCCTCTGAGCGTTGTTCATCTGTCCCTGACCTGACCTTGGGCATTGATTAGCAAAATGTCATTTTGACCACAAGCATAGAAAGTTTTCCACCTGTCGCGCCAGCAAAGTTAGGACGGGCCTTGTTCTGAGCGTAGGCAGACACATTTGCGCTTGGTGCAGGCTGCATACATAAGTGGGGTGCTTGCATGGGCGGGCATTGCTGCATTGGCTGTTGCGATCGTGGTGGATAAGCAGGGCGACATGCAGCAACAGATGGGTTGTAATATGGTGCAACAGGTGGTGCATAGCGAGGATGGACACCATGTGGATGTCCCTGATATGACATCTTCTTCTTGTGGTCTAGCTCCATCTCTCTAATCTAGTTCTCAACCAGAATGGCCTTGTCAACCAGCTTCTGGAAGTTTGCATAGTCAGCATTAAGCAATTGAACATTAATTTTATTATTGAGGCCCCTCGTAATCAGATATTGCTTCCTGTTATCACTGTTGATGTCCACTGGAGCGTATCAAGACAATTGAGTGAATTTATTGAGATACTCACTCACACTCATCCTTCCTTGCCTGAGGTTTTCGAACTCTTGCCTTCTTAGTATCATAACTTCGTCTGGCACATAGTGAGAATGAATCTTCTCCTTGAATTCAGCCCATGTGATTCTATCTTAGTTTTCAAGGGCATTGCGTAGAGATTCCCACTAGTTTGTAGCAGCTCCCATCAACTAGTGTGAGGCAAAAAGAACCTTTTATCTGTCGTTGCACTGGACAATAGCAAATTTCTTCTCAACGGACTTCAGCAAGTCATCAACTTATATTGGATCTATGGATTGAGCAAAGGTAGGTGGCCTGGTCCTCATATACTCTCCCAACCGGTTGTGGTGTGGTGGGGGTGGTGGTGGTGGCAGCATGTGGGGTTGATTGTCGTTCCCAACTTGCAGCTGTCCTATTGTCTGTGTCATGTTCCACATGAGCTGGTTGTGCATAGCCAATAGTTGCTCAAGGTTGATAGCTCCCTAGGAAGATCCCTGCTTGTTCTAAGGCTCTTCATTGCTCTCCTGCTCACCATTGGCATTCCTCTGGTTGTGAGTCTTCGACATCTGTTGCTGAAATAATAGTACATATGGAAGTATTTAGAATTTCAAAAGGAAACGTCCCAACTATATGCATCAAGGTATATGTAACTAAACAACTCCTGTATTAATTCTAATAACCCTATTAGAGGATGTGGACAAGGATCCCACAACTCTCTACTACGTGCGGATGTGGACAAAACGCTAGACGTCCCACAACTCGCACCAAGCACACAAGGAGAAGCACATACCAAGAAAATTCATCACACCACACTAAATATGACTAAAACGTCTAAACGCTTTTCTAACTTCTAAAAAGGAGTCCTAAACTTAATTATTTGAGCCGTGGCGGTCCTGTCTGTGAGGCTGCGAAGGCGATGATTGCGGTGAGACTTACATGGGCGCGCGCCAGGGTGAGTTGTCCATCCATGTAGGTGCTGGAGAGGTTGCTACACCGTTGACCTCCATGGTGGCAAGGACTTCATCTTGCTTCTCCATGATAAATAACATCTTACGGAGGTAACAAATCACTTCCATGGCATTAGCATAGCGATTTCCCAAATTCACCAACACTTCCTTAGATCTGTCAATGGCACGAGGACTGACTTGAGCTCCATCCTGCAGTCTTAAGATCTCCCTTGACCCCTTCTTGCATTGTGGTTGTATTCTAAGACTAGTACCTCCAATCTGCTCCCGATAGATGTGGCACAATCTAGTAAATGCATCCGAAACGACATCATCAATAGCTTGCTCCCTGGTGGCTCTCCATGTGGATGCAAAGTGTTGGGTGACCACCTCATCTCTAGCAATAACAATAACTTGAGCCCTCCATTCTTCGCGTCCATGGCGAGGAATCCTCTTGACATAGTACTAAGGGAGCATCTTGCATAGATCAAAACTCCTTCCATTGCCTAGCTGCAAAACCTCCATCAGTGCCATAGGAACAAAATTATGGGGCATCATGGTTAACTATGCATTTGTCCTCCTTGCTAGCTTCACTAGGCTGCGATGCACTCCTTTGAGCTTCTGGTACATCCTCATTGGCATTTAGTCCTTCCTAAACCCGCTGCTCCTCCTCATGTGATTCACCTTCCTCTCCTTTGCTATCATAGATTTCCACCATCTCCGGATCTTCCTCTTCCTCATCATCATCATAGGACTCCACCATTTCAGAATCTTCCACCGTCGTGCTGGAGTGTTCATGCTCAACTTCTTTTGCGGGAGAATTCACTTCTTCCTCCTCTTGGGCTGGTTCCACCCTCGGCCCCTTGCGAGGCCTAAGCTTGCTTCCAAGGGGTGGCAAACGAGCTCTCTTGCAGGCTGTCATTTTGATGTGAGCCATCGACAAGAAAACACGAGAGAAATAGAGGAAAAACACAAATATCAGTTCTGAAATTGTAGCAGTCATAAATTAAGATGAGAGGATGTGCATTTGCTCAAAAAGATGCAAAAATAGCAAAAATTGCTGCTGCAGCAGCAATAACGCAGTTTTTCCCACTTTATATAGCTAGTGGGAGGCAAAATAGTGCAAAACAGGCTAATTTTCGATAGGAAAGAGGTCCTAAGTAGTTTGTGGCGTCCATTCTACCTAGGCATGTGTCCAACGGTCAAATACGGTTCTGATACCAACTTGTGACACCCGGTTCCGAAATCAAACCAAGCGTAATGCATATGTGTGCCCAGAATGTTTAACACACATACACAAGCGATTCGCAAATGATAAACAGATTATAACCATGTCTCAAATAATAATACAAATAATAGTACCTTATTAAAAACCAAATAGTCTCTAATACAAGCTATAATGAAACTACAGCAAAATAACTAAACACTAATGACTCAAATCTCCACAGGCAGGTTTGACGATAACACACATGCCTAGAACTCCATAAAATCTTCCTGGTACTCCACTTCGTCGCCCGTGTATTAATTAGGTGGGCGAATGGCAAGGGTGAGCACATGTCGTACTCAGCAAGTGTGGGAAAGTATGACATGTAGCTTAAACAAAGGAATGATAATAAAATGGGCTAATTGCATAAAAGTACATTCAAAACAGTTGAAAATGCGATTATATCATTATTAAGTGATGACCTTCCCAAATAACCCAGATAATCATCAATATCAACATAAGTAACCAATTTCAGCAATAATAATCCATAGTCAACTCATAACTGCTCAAATGTCTCAATTTCATCAATTCCATGTATCAAAGCAAACTAATTAACCAATACAAACTCACAATTCAATTCGAGCCATTAAACCATGTTAATGTCCAAATACTAATCATGTGAGGGTCCAGGTTGCTCATGACTGGGAGCACGACTATCATGATAGTTTTAGACACACACTGCAGAGGTTGTACCACTTTACCCACAAGTTCGTGATTTCATCACCTTTCGATGACTAAGGAATCTTAATTATGCCGTCTCACACTTCCTTAGTTGTATGTCCAAGAGATCACAAAATAGCCTTTACAAAGTGATTACTAGCCTATTTAGACCCCACTAAGATTTCACCAGTGGTGATGTCTTCAACTGAGGACATCCAACCACGGGCCCCCTCTTGAGCCATTCGGATCCTGGGGTAGTCCCACCAATCTCTACAAACCCAATCTAACTACCCCTTCCCCGAGCATTCTTAATGTTCCAAACAGCACTGACAATTCAATAATTAGTTAGCTAAGCCGCACCCATACATGGCCCTGTGGTGGCACTGTAAATCCTGGATGGTCGATCCACGAACTGGTCCTTAATTCTAAAGCAAGCAAAACTACCAAAACAGTCCAAGCCAATCCATGTTACCAACTGGCTTAGATTCCTAGGAACCATGTTGCTACATGGAAATTATTATCCATTCTCGTCATCCATATGTTCAATAGTTCATAATTAAGCAATTATAGTTGGTTCCCAACCCAATTGAGTATAGCGATTCAAAAGTGTAAAATACCCTTCCCGACTCTCTACATAGTGTTCAAGCGACAACGGTGGTCATATAAAACTTGTAAACTCGTACAATTGGGTTTTCCCTTCCATTTCGACACAAGCATGCAATTTTGCAAACAAAACCTTTAAAACGGGATCAATATGGTCAAGGACACTTGCCTTGCTCCTGAGCTTTGTTTGGATTGAAGGCTTCGTAGTTCTGGTTCAGAAGGTCCTCAAAAGCGCTCTATGCGGCGATTCCTTCTATTCCATGCGCCAAACATGCAAAACACACAATTCAATCAAATAATGCTCATATAGTACTCAATATGTTATAATATGCGTGATTAATGCAATTGTGAGGTAAAACTTGTCAATGAGTTGCTAATAATGTTTACTAACTAGTTCTAATAGTTTTCAACATGTTCGAATGAGTTTGGAATTGATTTGAGTTGATTTGGAATTAATTTAGCACATTCCAGATTTAGGCACCGTACTAGTCCATATACAGGGGCCGTACTAGTCCGCCCTGGACAGATCCACAAAAAAGGATTTTTTTATCTGAGAGAGTTGGAGTTTATTTGACGTAGAAACTTGGAAGTAGGGGGTATACCACATGTTTAGTGATCTAAAGATCAAGGTTTTGACGTGAGATTTTGGATATTGGCAATTAGGGCTTGATGGAGATGAGTTAATGAAGACTTTGGATGAAGAACGTCAATTGTCAAAGTGTCGATAAAGATTGACCTTGATTGGTCCTTCTTCGTGTTTCTCCACTCCTACTTGCCTCTGGACTTGATCTTGATGACATCACAATGCAAAAGTGGCAGGAAGGAGTTTTCAAATCGATGGGGAGGGGGTGGGGCATTGGGTTGTTTATATAGAGGTGGCGAATTAGGGTTTTGGGGTAAGTCCCATGTAGAATTCGGTGGGTGACGAGTAGGGGCCGAGGTGGGGTCCCCTTGGGTTCCTCTGAGGTTGGGCACGAAGTTCTTGGGCCCAATTAAGGCAATTACAAAAAAAACAATTCATGAAGAAATAACAGAAACCGAGTCGAATTCAGTAATGCGGACTAGTCCGCATAAGGGTATGGACAAATCCGTTCTGGAAAGGAAAAATCGGACAAGTCTCGGGTGACTACAAACGGACTGAAATTTAGACACACTCGCACTAGTCAGCTCAAAATCGGACAAGTTCTGGAAAACATCAGAATATAAATCGGACTAGTCTGTTCAATGTGTCGGACAAGTCTGTAGTCCTAAAGAAACTGAATTTCCTGAACCAGAAGGGGATTACCGGACAAGTTCGGATTTTGGGGCTGGACAAGTCCGTTCCTTAACAGATTTAATTTCCTGATTAAGCCTAAATTCGTTTCAATCTACTCCCTTTAAGGTTGATTTTTGTTAACATGTATGGGGATGTACAATGCATTATGTATGAAAATGAGGGTGTTACAATGACATAATGGTTAGACTATTTTCAATAACAGGGCTAATTGAATGCACTTTGTTGATTACCCGCATTGCTACATGGGTAGGAGCATTACAAGATACTTCATTTGAGTACATTGAAACTGAACGAGAATTAATGAATGAACATTATCTAGTGCAAGGACATACCTTAAGCATGATCACACTAGCTCTTTGGTATTTTACTATCACGGCTTTGTCAATGAAATTCGGTTACCTAATCCAGTTTTCATTTGTACAAATGCCACAGGCTAACCATTGATTTTCTTTCCATCGAGGAAGCTCGAAGAAGTAATATCTCTTATAGGATAACTATAAGTCGAGCAAGGAGAGTGGCCACGACCATGCTTCCGACAACCTACCCGGTCCATGAGTACCAAGAGGAAGATAACCCAATGGGTGATGCTCCCGGATGGACTCAACCTCAATCATATGTGTCTAGAGGGCCGTCTTGGCATGGATGGACGAGTACCGCATGGGAGCCATCCTTATCCACTTCAAGCTCTAGCGGCTCGCCTCCAAAGTCCATGAGAGGACGTCGTTCATTTTCTGCTAGAAGTCATCAATACTATATCCAAGGAATGACGTATCTCACTATACGTATGCGAGATCTTGAAGTGAGGACGAGAGACATCTACAACACACTCCAAGATCATGTCCAAGGTACCAAAGACTAGAAACAACACATGGACACTTAGTTCACCAACTTCAACTCCGCGCTACAACGACAACAAGCCGATCTCGCGTCATACTTCTGTCATCAAGGGTTCACCCTTATCACAAAGGTTATTGAAGAACAAGCTTGGGGGAGAACCCCCACTTGAGGTAACTTGTATCACATCCATTGCATATTTGTTTTCCATTCATCCACCATTCACCTTGCATAAAAAAGCATAAAAATAAATAGTTTAAATTTGGTTTCCATCAAATAAAGATATTTGGTAAGAATGATTTTGAATTCACATAGATGAAATGATGAACGGTTGCTCTGTTTTACTTTTCCTAAGTCCCTAGTTGACATCCTGCTACTCTCCAAATATTGCTTTTATTGGTTAAATTAACTTTGCCTTGATTTATAATTGTGGGTGGCAAAAGCTTAATCAATTCTAGGTTGTTGTTAGATACAATATAGAGATTGGGCTGGTATTTCTAGTTTGAAAGTGGAACTTAGATTTTCAGAGAAATTCTAAAAAGATTTAAGTTACATTAATTTGATTGGAAATACCTACCAAAGCCATATGATATTTTACATTGATAATCCTTATGCATATGCTATTTGTCTTCACATTGAGCCTAGTCAAACTAGTATAGTCGTATGGGAGAATTCATTCATTTCCTTTTGAATTCAGGGCTTCACTTGCACATGCTAAAACTTCTATACTACAAGTTAGCGAAATTCCATCATATCATCATTCCACAATAAAAAGCGAAACTCCATGTTTTCATGCTTATTACTCTGAATAAAAAGGGAGTAGAAGAAATGGCTACAAGAAAAATAAAAATAAAATGCATGCTTACACCATAAGCATAAGAAAAAAAAAGATGCATGCTTACATCAAAAGCATGAGAAAAAAGTACCCATGTTTCATCACTACAATAAAGAGAGTGTACATAAAAAGGAGTCATCTCAACATCCACTTCCACTTCCATTCCATCACACATGCACAAGTCTTGAATCAAACTGTTTTGAATTAATTTCCCCTAAGGCTTACTCTTTTGACTTAGCAATATTATGTGTTGCAAATATGCCTACAACATTCCTTACCAAGCTTCACACACAAACCTATGCATCTAGGCTAATTCCTGTGGGTTTTGATAATTAATGACAACACTTAAGGGACTCATAAGCACTACAAGTGTAAGTATAGGTGATTGAATGATTGACGGTGTTGAATACACTCAAAAAGTAAAAAGAGGAGAAAAAGGCAAAAAACTCGAAGAATAGAATTTAGGTTTTTAAATTCTTTGTGTCGAGCTCAGCTACATAGATTGAGTGTGTTCAATGTGTCAAAGTGTTGAGAATCTCCTAAGAGCTCATAGTCCAAGTTAGATTAGATTGAGAGATGAGTTGAGGCAGGCCTAAGGACACGACCGGACATGTCCGGGCCGGAAGACCAGATTAGTCCGGCCACATCGGACGGAACCAATGTTAGGCGGACCAAGTGTTTTTGTGTGAGTTCGGACGTTTCCGTTGTGAGTGTGTCTGAGTCCTTCTGGGACTAAGTCCTAAAGGACTGGACTAGTCCGCACTGGGAGGCCGGACTAGTCCGCTCCGTCAGACAAGTCCGTTTCCAACCGGAAAATAAGTTTTTGTGTGAGATCGGACTAGTCCATTCTGAGTCAGACTAGTTCGTTGTGGTCTTGGAGGTGGCTGTTTGGTGTGAGGCCTATGTGTGCTGAATACATTGGCTTGTACTAAATACGTTGGCTTTGATGATCAAAGTTCTGAAATTCTGCTAAAACACCTTTATAGCATGGTCCGACTCTAGCTCTGAGCTTCTGCAAGGTCCAACAATAGGTCCAACTTGCTTTGTCAAGGTTCAACATGTTTTTGGGTAGCTCCGGTGAGCTTTGTCTTTAGCTCTGGCATGTCTTTGATAGCTCTGACATGTCTTTGTTAAGCTCCAATATTTTTTGCTATGTCCGACTTATGTTGGTTAGCTCCAACATGTTTTTCTAGCTCCGACTTTTGGGTTGACTAGTTTCTACTAGTTTTGATTAGCTCCAGCGCTAGGTACGACTAGCTTTGGTACGCTCCAGCGCTAGGTACGACTAGCTTTGGTAAGCTCTGGTGCTAGGTCCCGCTAGCTTTGATAAGCTCTAGCTCAAGCTCCGGTTAGCTTTGGCAAGGTCCGGAGCTAGTTTGCAATTTTCCTGCTTTTGCTGTGAAATGTTTCGAACTTGCACTACATTGTTGGAAAGTTTGCATAGTATTCTTTTACTAAGTTTTTGGTGCATTTTGGTTGTTATGGTTGATATCATTTTGTTATGGTTTGCAACATGCTTATGTGAGGTGCTCACCTAAGATGTTGTAGTTTCGGAACTAACGAGGGTCGAGTTGAGGACTTGTCCTCAGAAGTTTTGGTTGTTTATTCATGTGCAGGTGTTGCTTGAGTTCAAGAAATGGCTGCTGACGGTATCCATTGAACTAGTCTTAGGGAAATATGAGGTTCAACAACCATGTTCAGGAGGAATTGTGGTTGAGTTGATCGGGAGGTCGCGCAACATGTATGAATCAAGAACAATGCATATGAAGGTATCATGGACGTCGTTGGGAGATGTTTGCACGTGTGCAAGGAGTGCATGCACATAGATGCATGGTTCCATGGCATGAAGATGTGGACGTAAAGAATTGGTCGGAAAGGTCCAACCGACTAGGTTATGGACTCAACCTGTGGCTTAGTCGTGTTTGACTCAAATATGGAAAGATTTGAGTTGGTTATGATAGGATTTCGTGTGGGTCATGAATTTGAGTTGTTTTAGGAATCTGGGATACGTTCCTAAGGTGTTTTGAAGTCTTAAGATTGCTCCTATCTGCGTATAGAAGAGTCCTAAGCAGTTATGGAAAGTTTCGATTCATGATTTGAGTAGGATTAGAGTCCTAGTTGAGATTGGGTTGGCCTAAGGGCTGGTTATATATGCAAGGGAGGCCAGAGCTTGTGAGAGACAACTTTGGAGCTGTTCTTCTTGTGTTCTATTGAATAGAATTGGTAGTTGAAAGGAAATTTTGTGTCTTGTTCGTCCGACTTGTTGCAGACAAGTTTTTCTCGTCGAGTTTTCTGCATAGCACTACCTTTCTTCGGTGGTTTTATCATAACTCGAGTTTTACAGATCCAATTGACGTGATTCTTTTTGAGTTGTCTTCACAACTTGATTATATGTCATTTGTCAAAATTTCACGGTCATTGAATTTGTGGTTTTTGATCTACATGAGTTTCTTTGCAGTATTACAAATATATTTTTACTCGGTAGAACAGATTAACCTTTGTTCGATCTTTTGATCGTAAGTTGAGTTTCTCTCGATGGATTTTAGTGATTCTTGTTGTTTCATCTTTGTGACATGATTCTCTCTGATATGTATCACTTTTGTCACGGTGAAACACGTTTAGCTTAGTCTCACACATGATTTCTTTAACAGATCTTTTTTCTGCCGTTGGGATTTAATTGTTTCCGCTGTGTAAGATTTTTTAATCTACCATTCACCCCCTCTGGTAGCTTATCACGTGCTCTTCGAACCTACAATTGGTATTGTTGCCACGGTGCTCTAATCTCCGTGATTTGCACGTATTTTGTCTAATCATCATGGATAAATACTCCGCAAAACCTTGTGTCTTTAGTGGTATTGATTTTCAAGTTTGGAAGGCACGTATGGAAGCCTTCATCCAGGCTCAAGGCTTCACAATATGGGAGAAGTTATACAAGCCTTACGAAGTGCCATCGAATGATCATGTTATAGCTACAAATCTGAGTGATGTTGACAACAACAACAAGGCTCGGAACTTGATCATACAAGGATTAACTCAAAGCGACTCCGACCGTGTTGCACACTTTCGATCTGCATACGATGTGTGGAAAGCACTTTGTGACTACCATGAAGGGTCCAAAACGATCAAGGAGGTAAGGCAAGACATGTTTAAGAAAGAATACATGCGCTTCGAGATGCAACCCGGTCCTACTTCCCGGGATGAAAAGCAAATAAGGACGAAGCACTCCTCAGCAAAAGATACGAAGAAAAAGAAGGGTTTTACAGAACGTCAATTGGTGAGCAGTTTTGTCTCCGCACTTCAAGAACTTGGCTCAAGCGATGTGGACATTAGAAGTGACGAAGATGAAGATGATTTGGCAAACTTGTGCTTCATGGTGGGCAAGTCAAGATCAAGTATGGAGGAGGTTGCACACAACAGCGATAATAAAGAGGTATGTTCTACTTGCGAAGAAATTTGTGATTCTATGTCCCGTGCCACTGTTGTAGTTAAGAAAAAGGACAAAAAGCTTAGGGACAATGCTGTTAAAATTGAGTTACTAGAATATGAAATTAATCGTTTGAAATCCTTGATTCCTAGTGATGATTCTTGTTTCTCATATGACTAATATATGAACAGTTGTCCTCATTAAGAAGTGCGCACACCTCCACACTTGATAAACCTGAGTCAGAAATTGAAAAGAACAGAGAGCTTGCTGCACTTAACGATAAAAACTTGAAATATGCTAGTTGTTCTACAATTGATTTGCATTGTTCTACTTGTGATGATCTTGATAAGAAACTACAAGATGCTATGAATGAAATTTCTATATTGAACTATTATTTACGTTCTCATGAAGTTAAATATTGTTCCAATTGCAAATTGAAAAGAAAAACTTCATGTGAAAATTGCCTTGATCTGTCCAATAAACTTGATGATATGCATAGGACATTAGATCGGTTCTGTAATGGGAATAAGAACCTAAATTTGCTGCTGAATTCTTCCAAGTCTTGCAATGATAAATATGGTTTAGGTTTTGATTCTCATGCTCATGCTAATGCTCATCCACCTAAATTTGTAAAGTGATCAGCAAGTGGTTTGATTCAAACAGTTCCTAAACAAAAAGAAGTTGTTTCTAAATATGCAGGAGTGTTGTCTCATTCGGTTTCAAATAAAAATGTTGCTTGCTCATATAGACATGAACACAAAATTAAATTTCATTGTACCTACTGTTGTAGAGATGGTCATTTCATTGATTTTTGTTATAGACTAGCTAAACAAAAGAAAAAGGAAAGAATGATTGCTAGATCTCATAACTTTCATGCAAAATTTGCTGCACTTGCTAAACCGAATGATGGGAACATGTAATCTGCTATAATGAGTCAAAAACGTGCAAAGTTTTCTCCCAAATGTAATGTTTTTTGTGCTACACATGTAACATCTCGTAGGACAGTAGTTGGGTACAAAAATCCTCAAGCTTTAGCTCATAAACCTGTTGTTTTATCTCAGCTTTTGCGTGTTATTCCTGCTGGACGTCGTGTGACTCAGTACTTGATTCCTAAATGCATTTTGACTAACCCCAGTATTGAGTCATCGACGTATTGTTCTTCTATGTAGGTTACACGCTTGAGGAAGGAGAACATTTGGTTTGTGGATTCACGTTGCTCACGCCACATGACCGGTAACAAATAATGGTTCTCCCCCCTATCTTTTGTGTCACGTGTAGAGAATGTTACTTTTGCCGATAATTCTTCAACTCCTATAATTTCTAAGGGTTCGTTTAGAGTCAATGATCACTACACTTTGAAGGATGTACCACTTGTCAAAAATTTGAAATACAACTTGCTTTCTATTTCACAATTGCTAGATGAAAACCTGGAAATTATTTTCAATAAAAACTGCTGCAAAGTTGTAAGTTCAAATAGTGAGCTTATTTTTAACATGTCTCGGTTTGGAAGAGTTCTTAAAGCTGAATTTGATATGTCTTCCTCTAAGCATAGATGTCTAGTTGCTAATGATTCAAAAAACTTATATTTTTGGCATTGTAGACTTGGTCGTGTAGGCTTTGATCATCTAACGCGTGTTTGTGCTCTTGATCTCATACGTGGGCTACCTAGGCTTAAAGGGGACAAATAAATTGTGTGCTCTTCTTGTAGACATGCTAAGATGGTTGCAGGTTCACATACTCCTCTCACAATGATCATGACAACCGAACCGTGTCAACTTTTGCACCTTGACACCGTAGGACCTTCACGTGTTCAATCCTTCGGAGGTAAATGGTATGTTCTTGTGATTGTTGATGATTATTCTAGATACTATTGGGGTTACTTTATGGCATCCAAGAATGAAGCTTTTACTCACTTTAGAACTTTATTTCTTATATTATCAATTGATCACCCAAGATCTTTAAAATCAATTAGAAGTGATAACGGAACCGAATCTAAAAATCAATCTTTTGATCACTTTTGTGCTAAAAATGGAATAGATCATCAATTTTCTTCACCATATGTACCTCAACAAAACGGTGTTGTAGAAAGAAAGAACAGAACCTTAGTTGAGATGGCTAGGACTATGTTTCATGGATATCTAACTCCTAGGAAATTTTGGGTTGATGCGATTGCAACCGCTTGTTATGTCACAAATCATGTTTTCTTGCGTGCTAAGCTAGGTAAAACACCATATGAGCTCCGGTTTGGACATAGGCCTAGTGTCACACACTTTTGGGTCTTTGGTTGCATATGCTTTATTAAGAAACATGGTAATCTTGATAAATTTGAACCTAGATCCATTGATGGCATGTTTCTTGGTTATCCATCTCATACTAGAGTCTATCGTATGCTTTTACTTGACACTAACAAAATTGTGGAGACTTGTCAGGTGTCTTTCGATGAAGCTAGCCCAGGTACTAGCTCAAACATTGCAGGTCCGCATCCATATCCGCTGGGGGAGAGCATTTTTGTTGAAGATGTAGAAGAAGTGGTGTTGCTGCCCGAAAATTCAGCAGCTAATGACATTGTTCCAGATCTGATTTTGATTCACAACCAGCACCGACGACGACCATTGCTGGTCCAGATCCTCCTGAAGTCACAAGCTCATCAACATGTGATGATCATGGAGAAGAAGAAGGTTGTGAAGTGTTCACTCCCCTCCGGGTTCTCAAAAGTCATCCTCCACAACAAATTATTGGAAGCTTGTACGAACGAGTCACACAGTCCAGGTTTTGCGATCCAAACTCTCATGCTCATTCTGCTTTTGTTGCTTCTTTTGAACCTAAAGATATATCACACACACTCACTAATGAATTTTGGATTGGTGCCATGCAAGAAGAGTTAGAAAATTTTGAAAGAAACAATGTTTGGAAACTTGTACCTCCACCTCAAGGTCACACTTTAATTGGAACTAAATGGGTGTTTAAAAATAAACAAAGTGAGGATGGGGTTGTGGTTAGGAATAAGGCTAGGTTGGTTGCTCAAGGTTTCACTCAAGTTGAAGGTCTAGATTTTGATGAATCTTTTGCTCATGTTGCTATATTAGAAGTCATAAGAATTTTGTTAGCTTTTGCTGCATCTAAAGGTTATAAGCTATATCAAATAGATGTTAAAAGTGTTTTTCTTGATGGCTACATAGATGAGAAGGTTTATGTCAAACAACCACCGGGTTTTGAAAATCCAGATTTTCCTCATCATGTTTACAAACTGTCCAAAGCCTTGTACGGTCTCAAACAAGCCCCTAGAGCATGGTATGATAGGTTAAAAACATTCTTACTTGAAAAGGGGTTTACCATGGGCAAGGTTGATAAATCTCTTTTTGTGCTTAAGCATGGCAATGACTCATTATTCGTTCAAGTGTATTTGGATGATATTATCATTGGTTGTGTTTCTCATGATCTTGTGTCCAAGTTTTAAGCTACGATGAGTTCAGAATTTGAGATGAGTATGATGGGAGAACTCACATACTTTTTGGGGCTACAAATCAAGTAAACCAAGGAGGGTATCTTTGTGCACCAAACGAAGTATACAAAAGACCTCCTAAGGCACTTCAACATGGACAAAAGCAAGCCTCTTCGGACACTAATGGGAATAGCAACAACACTTGAACTTGATGAAGATAGTGAACCCGTGGATCAAAGAGAATATAGACGCATGATCGAATCACTTTTCTACCTCACGGCATCAAGACCGGACATACAATTCAGCGTATTTCTTTGTGCACGGTTTCAAGCCTCCCCACATTCTTCACATCGTCAAGCCGTCAAAAGGATTCTCAGGTACCTACATGGAACTCAAGATTTTGGCATTTTTCTTCCTTCTTCCTCAATCGTTACTTTGAAAGCTTTTTCGGATGCTGATTTTGGGGGTTGTAGGATTGATAGGAAAAGTAGTTCTTTTTTTGTCATTTTCTTGGTAATTCACTTGTTGCTTGGTCCTCTAGAAAACAAAATTGAGATGCACAATCCACAGCCGAATCTGAATATGTAGCTACTGCTAGTGCTTGCTCATGAATTCTTTGGATTGTTCAAACACTTAAGGACTATGAGGTTGATATAGATAGTGTTCCACCGTTTTGTGACAACACTAGTGCTATTTGCATTGCTAAAAACCCCATGCAACATTCAAGAACTAAGCACATTGACATAAGGTATCACTTTCTCCATGATAATGTTGAAAAAGGAAACATTGTGCTTCACCATGTAGATATTGAACAACAATTGGCTGACTTTTTCACAAAACCTTTGGATTTCACTCGTTTTTGTTACATTCGTAGTGAGATAGGGGTTATGCATCCTCATGGGTTAAATTGAGGGGGAATTTTCAAACATGGGAAGTCTATGTATCAATCTGAAATTAAAATAATATGAGCATAGTATTTCATACATATATGACTTTGTGATTCCTTTTACATGCTGAAAGTTCTTACTACATTACTCGTGTTATACATTTTGTAGTTTTTGCCATGACTATTAATTGGAATAATTATTTACACTAAACTTGGTCGTGATTGACTTTCTTGCTATTTTGAACTTGTTGCATGCTCACAAGTGCTTTTAATCATAAAGAATAATCAAGTAATCAACTCACATTTTGAGTTTTTATGAGCAAATATAAATTGAGAAAAGATCAAGAGAATATGCATGCATCACACTTCTTCTTTTGAGATGGCTTGTCATTGCACTTACATATGAACTTGGAAGATGTTGTGTATGACTAAAATCATGTCCTTAAGCTTCTGATTGTCAAATGACATAGGCTTGGCTTGGTTGGTTAGAATAAGGCAGATGCGCATATAATCTCTTAAAAATATCATATGATCTCAATTTTGTGCTTTGAAAATTATAAAATGCAACAACAAGTGTCATGCTTTTAGGTTTGAAATAGTTAAGTTTGTGAGATCATGACTTGCTTAAATTGAAATTTACATTTGATTTCTAGCATGGCTTACATTACTTTATGTATCTCATTGATGTGATAGTGTAAGTTACTTGATAGTATGACTTGGATGAGCTTTGTTTATATGTATATGTTATAATATGCTCATAACATTTAAATTTTCTTTTTTGATCCTTGCTGAATATATTGTGAAAGGGGGAGAGATAATATGTGATTTTTAAAGATAAGTGTGCAAGGGAGAGAAAATTGATTACACATTGCACATATTTTTCTTCTCATATTATTTCTGTTTTACAAATGGGCAGAAATTGTTTTCAAAACTTTTAATGCGAATAAGCCAATGTTCATATTTTACGTGGTGTTGCCAATGCATTCATCAAGGGGGAGATTGTGAGACCTACGTGTACTGAATACATTGGTTTGTACTGAATATATTGGCTTTGATGATAACAGTTCTGAAATTCTGCTAAAACACCTTTTTAGCAAGCTCCGACTCTAGCTCCGAGCTTCTGCAAGGTCCGACAAGGTCCGAATTGCTTTGTCAAGGTTCAACATGTTTTTGGGTAGCTCCGGTGAGCTTTGTCTTTAGCACCGGCATGTCTTTGATAGCTCCGGCATGTCTCTATTAAGCTCTGATGTTTTTTGCAAGGTCCGACTAATGTTGGTTAGCTATGACATGTTTTTCTAGCTCTGTCTTTTGGGTTGACTAGTTCCGACTAGTTTTGGATAGCTCCAGCGCTAGATACGACTAGCTTTGTTAAGCTCTAGGGCTAGGTACGACTAGCTTTGGTAAGCTCCGGTGCTAGGTCCTGCTAGCTTTGGTAAGCTCCAGCTCAAGCTCCGGTTAGCTTTGGCAAGGTCATAAGCTAGTTTGCAATTCCTGCTTTTGTTTTGAAATGTTTCGAACTTACTTTACATTGTTGGAAAGTTTGCTTAGTATTCTTTTACTAAGTTTTTGGTGCGTTTTGGTTGTTATGGTTGATATCATTTTGCTATGGTTTGCAACATGCTTATGTGAGGTGCTCACGTAAGATGTTGTAGTTTCGGAACTAACGAGAGTCACGTCGAGGACTTATGCTCGGAAGTATTGGTTATTCATTCATGTGCAGGTGTTGATTGAGTTCAAGACATGGATGGTGACGGGATCCATTGAACGAGTCTTAGGGAAGAGATGAGGTTCAACAACCAAGTTCAGGAGGAATTGTGGTTGAGTTGATCGGGAGGTCGTGTAGCATGTATGAATCAAGAACAATGCATCTGAAGGTATCATGGACGTCGTTGGAAGATATTTGCATGTGTGCAAGGAGTGCATGGACGTGTCTGTATGGTTCCAAGGTGTGGTGAAGAGATGTGGGCGTAAAGAATTGGTCGGAAAGGTCCAAGCGGCTAGGTTATGGACTCAAGCTGTGGCTGAGTCGTGTTTGACTCAAATATGGAATGATTTGAGTTTGTTATGATAGGATTTCGTGTGGGTCACGAATTTGAGTGGTTTTAGGAATGTGGGATACGTTCCTAAGGTGTTTAGAAGTCTTAAGATTGTTTCTATCTGCGTATAGAAGAGTCCTAAGTAGTTATGGAAAGTTTCGATTCATGATTTGAGTAGGATTAGAGTCCTAGTTGAGATTGGGTTGGCCTAAGGGCTGGTTATATAAGCAAGGGAGGCCAGAGATCGTGGGAGACAACTTTGGGGTTGTTCCTCTTGTGTTCTATTAAATAAAATTCGTAGTTGAAAGGAACTTTTGTAACTTGTTCGTCCGACTTGTTCTCGACAAGTTTTTCTCGTTGAGTTTTTTGCACAACACTACCTTTCTTCGGTGATTTTATAATAACTCGAGTTTTACAGATCCAATTAACGTGATTATTTTTGGGTTGGCTTCACAACTTGATTATTTATCATCTGTCAAAATTTCACGGTTGTTGGATTTGTGGCTTTTGATCTACACGAGTTTCTTTGCATTATTACATATCAGTTTTTTACTCGGTAGAACAGATTGACCTTTGTTCGACCTTTTGATCGTAACTTGAGTATCTCTCGACGGATTTGAGTGATTCTTGTTGTGTCGTCTTTGTGAATTTATTCTCTCCGATATCTATCACTTTTTTCATGGTTAAAAACGTTTAGATTAGTCTCACATATGATTTCCTTAACAGATTGTTTTTTTGCCATTGGGATTTAATTGTTTCCGCTGCGTAAGATTTTTTAATCTACCATTCACCCCCCTCTGGTAGCTTTTCACGTGCTCTTCAATCCTACATTTGTACTATGTCCTGGCTGGCTGGACTTGTCTGCCCTCGGTGGTCGAACTAGTCCGATGGACTAGACTTTTCTGTTCTCAACCGAAATAAATTGTTCTGTATGAGATCGTACTAGTCCGTTCTTGGACAGACTAGTCCATGCTGTTGTGACCGTTTGAATTCAAAAGGTGGTGGGGGACTTTGTGGTTCGTCAAGGGTTATATGACTAGTCTCCAGAGGCTGCATTACTCCGCGGTCAAAGGCCGGACTGGTCCACACTTTTCTGGTGGCAACGGCTATTTGTTAGGACCCCTACAAAAAGAGATTCCCCAGCCCTCAAAGGGCATCTCTCAAACCCTAGTGCCGCCAAAGACTTCCAAGAACCTTCATACCTCTCTCAACCATTCTTAGAGTCCTAAGAGCGATTCTTGAGGATTTGTCAGTTGTGGAAGAGAAGAGAGGAGGGTTTGCTTGACTTTAAGCTCTTGGTTGATTCTCTCGGTTTGACTGATTGATTTGAGTTTGTGTGGGTGTTGATATTTGATATTTTTGATTTGAAATCTTGCGGGAGCCTCAGGTTGTGAGTTTCCCCACAAATGTGTTGATTGCCCCCGTGATTTAGTGGAAGAGTAGTCGGCCTTTGTGGTGGCTAAGTGAGGAAAGGGTTGAGCGAAACCCTGCCTTTCTTTTGCCTCCTCAATGCGGTTGTAGGCTCCTTTTGTGGTGCTGAACCATGGGATAAATCATGCATCCTGTGTCTTCTATTTGCCTTCCTCGTTCTTTGCTAGATCAAGTTAGGGTTCCACGTGTTCTTTGCCTTAATCTTGCCATTCACCATGATCTAGTTGTTTTCACTTCGTTCATATCCACTGCTAAATTGCTAGGTTCATATACTTCACATTTCATCAAGTTAAGTTTATTGAATCACATAAAAATCTCACCTTTTGTTATGTTTATCATCCTGACCGGACTAGTCCGCCCCCTTGTTGGACTAGTCCACACTCTATGACTTGATTAGCTTTTATCGAGTTAAATTTTAGGTTATCCGCATATTCACACACCTCTAGGAAACATTCAATTTGTATCCTAACTCTCCCCAAAGCTTGCTGTTTGAGACGAGATGGGGGAAAATGGTGATAAGGAGATGCCGATCATCGACACCACCAACACCAGCAGGATCAGTGACAACAGCGAACAAGGATCCATTGCTTCGCACGACAAGACCTACGGCACCACCAAGGTCAAGCCAAAGCCTCCTCCTTTCGATGGCGAAACCAAAAACGAAGATGAAGAAGTGAAACGCCTTACGGACCTTCTTCAAAAAAACAAGAGATGATGCCAAGAGGAGGAGGAGACTTGAGAAGGAGAAGAAGCTCAAGAAGCCCAGAGAATACTACACGTGATGTCCTTTTAACTATGAGCGCCTCAATTCACATTCCAACTATCTTTCTATTCTAGTGGGCAAAGCTCCACACTTTGATGGGACTGACTATACTATGTGGAAACAAGACATGAAGTTGCATCTTATTTCTCTCAATCCTACACTTTGGCCTGTTGTTTGCACAGGTGTAGATATCCCCGTGGACGACGAAGAGCTGACCCTAGAACAAGAACAACTAAGTAACCAAAATGCTCAAGCGGCGACCGTGCTCAACTCTTTCTTGAACCAAGAAGAATTCAACAAATTGGATGGGTTGGAACAAGCCACAAAGATCTGGGACACTCTCGAGATTGCACATGAAGGCAACCGGTCCGTGAGAGAAGCCATGATTTAGATGATTGAGGGGGAGCTTAGAAGATTTGCCATGGAAGAAGGCGAGACACCTCAAGAAATGTACAACCGACACAAGACTCTTATCCATAGGAGTCAGGCGTACTATGACACCCAGTTCTGAAAATGAACCAAGCAAAATGCATATGTGTGCCCAGGATGTTTAACACACATACACAAGTGATTCACAAACGATAAACATATATAACCTCTCGAATAATAATACGAATAATAGTGCTTTATTACAAACTAAATTGTCTCTATTACAAGCTCTAATGAAATTGCAGCAGAAAATACCAAACGCTAAAACTCCCGACTCCACAGGCAGAATTGATGGTAAAACACACGCCTAAAACTCCTCAAAAACCTACTGTTACTCCACCTGGTCGCCCGCGTCTGGATTTGGTGAGGGAATAGCAAGGGTGAGCAAATGTCGTACTCAGAAAGTGTTGGAATGTATGACATTTAGCTTAAACAAAGGACAATGATAAACAATGGCTATTTGCATAAAAGTACATTCAAAATAGTTCAAATGCAATTATATCATTATGAAGTGAGGTCCCTCCCAAATGACCCAAATAACATCAATTTCATCTTAAATAACCAATACAAGCAATAATAAACCATATTCAACTCATAGCTGCTCATTTATCTCATTTTCATCAAATTCATGTACCGAAGCCAATTAAATATCCAATACCAACTCCCAATCCAATTCCAACCATTAAACCAAGTTAAAGTCCGAATTCTAATCATGTAAGGGTCCAGGTTGCTATTGACTGGTAGCACAGCTATCATGATAGTTTTAGACACTCTGTAGAGGTTGTACCACTTTATCCACAAGTTTGTGATTTCTTCACCTTTTGATGACTAAGGAATCTCAATTATGCTGTCTAAGACTTCCTTAGGTGCGTGGCCAAGAGATCACGAAATAGCCTTTATGAATTGATTGCTAGCCTATTTAGACCCAACTGAGGTTTCACTGGTGGTGATGTCTCTAGCTGAGCACATGCAACCAAGGCCCCCTCTTGAGCCATTCGGATTCTAGGGTAGTCCTACCAATGTCTATGAACCCAATCTGACTACCCCTTCCCCAAGCATTCTTAATGGTCAAAACAGCACTGGCAATTCACTAATGAGTCAGCTAAGCCGCACCCATACTTGGCCCTGTGGTGGCACTGTAAATCCTAGATGGTCGCTCCACGAACCGGTCCTTAGATCTAAAGCAAGCAAAACCACTGAAACAGTCCAACCCATTCCACATAACCAACTTGCTTAGATCATTAGGCACCATGTTGCTAAAGGGTCATTATTAACAATTTACATCACTCCCATGTTCAATAGTTCATAATTAAGCAATTATAGTTGATTCCCAACTCAAATGAGTATAGCGATGCAAAATTGTAAAATACCATTCCCGACTCTCTACACTATGTTCAAAAGACAAAGGGTGGTCATACAAAACTAGTAACCTCCTACAATTGGGTTTTCCGATCATATTGACACAACGTGCAATTTTTCAAATAAAACTTTTAAAACAGGATCAATACAGTCAAGGACACTTGTGTTGCTCTTGAGTTGGTTAGGATCGATGGCTTTGAAGTTCTGGTTCTACAGGTCCTCGAAATCAGTCTCCATGGCAATTCCTTCTATTCCGAGCGACAAACATGCAAAACACACAATTCAACAAATAATGCTCATATATTACTCAATATGCCATGATATGCATGATTAATGCAATTGTGAGGTAAAACTTGTTAATGAGCTTCTATTAATGTTTTCTAACTAGTTACAATATTTTACAACAAGTTTGAACAAGTTTAGAATTGGTTTGAATTGATTTGGAATTAATTTAGCACATTCCAGATTTAAATACCGGATTAGTCCGTATACAGGGGACGGACTTGTCCGCACTACGTAGACTGCAAAATTAGGATTTTTCTGATCTGAGAGAATTGAGGTTGAATTGACGTAGAAACTTGGAAGTAGAGGGTATACGACGTGTTTAGAGATCCAAAGATAAGTTTTGACGGTAGACTTTGGATCTTGGCATATAGGACTTGATGGATATGAGTTGGTGAAGAATTCGGATTAAAAACGTCAATTCGTCGGAAAGTCAATGAAGATCAATCTTGAATGGTCCTTCTTCGTGTTTCTCCACTCCTCCTTGCCTCCGGACTTGATCTTGACGATGGCACAATGCTCGGGGTGGCAGCGAGGGTTTTTCTCAAAGCTGGGAAGGTGAGGATATTGGGTTTCTTATATAAGGGTTGTAGAGGTAGGGTATTGGGTGAACTCCAAGTGGAATTTGCTGGGGGACGTGTAGGGCCTGAGGAGGGGACCCCTTGGGCTACTCTGAGGTTGGGCATGAAGTTCTTGCACCCAATTAAGCCAATTACCCAAAAATAATTCATGGAGAAATAAAGGAAACCGAGTTGAGTTCAGTAGTCCGGACTAGTCCGCATAAGGGAACGGACAAGTCCATTGTGGAACAGAGGTGAAATCGAGCAAGTCCGGTATAAAAGGCCAGACCAGTCCGGGGTGACTAGAAACGGACTGAAATTTAGACATACTCGTACTAGTCCGCTCAAAGTTGGACAAGTCCGGAAAAACATCAGAATGTAAATCGGACTAGTCCGTTCAATGCGCCGGACAAGTCCGTAGTCTTAATGAAACTGAATTTCCTGAACCGAAAGGGCATCACCGGACTAGTTCGGGTTTTGGGGCCGGACAAGTCCGTTCCCTAACAAATTTATTTTCCTGATTAAGCCTAAATTCATTTCAATCTTGTTCCTTTTAAGGTTGATTTATGTTAACATGTATGAAGATGTATGCGATGCATTATGCATGGAAATGATGGTTTTACACGTACGGATGCATGAAGTGGACCGACCATGAGGTGGTTAAGAGGATGATAAGAGCTTTCATGCAATGTGATGCTTTGCACTATCATCCGTGAGAGTCCCAACTTCCACAACATGACTCCGGATGAGGTGCTTGGCAATATCATCAACCACGAGATGATGAAGATTGAAACACGCCATGTCAACGACCTTGCCATGGTCACATCCTCTAAGAAGAAAGCCATTGCTCTCAAAGCCTCACCCAAGTCCAAAGGCAAAGAGGTGCAAGCTTCAACCAATGACAAAGAATGTGTAGAAGAAGAGAGCACCAACATGAATGATGAGGAATTGGCCTTCTTCATCAAAAGATTCAAAAGAATGATGAAGAAAATAAGTGGGTAAAACTATGAGAACAAGGGCAAAGACAAGAGCAAGTCAAGACCAAGGAGAGCTTGCTACAACTGTGGTGAGTATGGGAACTTTGTTGTGAAATGCCCATATGAAAAGGAAGATGACAAGAAAAAGAAGAATGAGGATGAGAAGCCTCAAAAGAGGAAGATATTCAAGAAGAAGAAACCACATGTGCACGCTCATGTTTGCAAGGAGTGGGACTCCAATGATGAGTCCTCCTCCGATGATGGAGCGGGAGTGGCAACCGTCGCCATCAATAAGCCTACAATGAAGAAGACTCTCTTACCAAACAAGGAAGAGTGGAAAAGCTCATGTCACACTTGCCTCATAGCCAAGGACGGAAAACGAAAGGATAAATCCAAACTCTACTTGCATTATTTTAAAGATGAGGACTTTGATAGTGCTAGTGAGAATGAATAGATGTTAAAGGCTTAAGTAAAAGTGCTATAGTTAAAATGAAAAAGCTTTCCGATGAGATTTTAGACAAGGAAGAGCTTCTCGAGGAACAAGATGAAATGCTTGTCCATGAGAGGCAAAAGAATCTTAACCTTGAGAAGCTTCTTGAGCTTGAGAAGGAAAAGAACAAGGCACTTGAACTTGCGAAATGCAAGGAGGCTTCCTCAAGCCTCAAGAGTTCGAATGTTGTGCTCCAAGATGAACTTGTGAGCTTGAACAAAGCCCACAAGAGCCTTGAGGCACAATTTACAACTCTCAAGTCAAGTGTCCCTTCTTCTCCCTCAACAAGCTCAAACATGCCTAAAATGGAATCGGGCACTAAAACTTGCAAATGTGCTAACCTTGTGCTTGACCTAAAAAATGAGCACAACTTGGCAAAGAGGAAGAGCACACCTAAGGGTGGCATCTTTGACAAGGAGAAGATCAAGTATGCACGTAGTGAATACTCGATCATAGGATCTCCCTTGATCAAAGATAATCTTGACTATTCAAGGGGAGGAAAGCAAAATGCTAGACTTCTCAAGAATAACAAGATGCAAGTTGAGTTTGTCAAGGAAGGTTCATTTCAAGTCAAGAATGAACATCATGCATCTACTTCTCTTGAAATAGTGAAATTTGACAAAAATGCCCAAAATGCTAAAAATGTCAACTTTACCATGTTTCATGACTTTGATGCATCTTATGTGCTAATGTGAAACAAATTTGGTTATACCTATGCTAAATATGTTGGTCCACTCCGCAAGAGCCCAAAGCCTTTTGTTTGGGTGCCCAAATGCCTTGTCACTATCCTCAAAGGACCCATCCAAGCTTGGGTACCTAAAACCAAAGCCTAAACTTGTCTTTTAGGCTTACTGAACCAGCGGTTCAAAATGTGTGCTAGATAGTGAATGTACCAATCACATGACCAGAGCGGGAAGAATGTTTGTGGATTATGATGAAAACGAAGACCCAAGTCAAAGTATCTACTTTGGTGACAATAGTAAAGGTAAGGTACTAGGTACGGGTAACATTTCTATTTCTCCACAACACACCATTTCACAAGTCATGCATGTTGAGTCTCTAGATTATAATCTCTTATCCATTTCTCTATTATGCGAAAAGGGGTATAATTGCTTCTTTACTATTGAGGGCTTGATTTTCACTAGAAGAATTAATAACTCAGTGGCCTTCAAGGGTGTTCTCAAGGGAAAGATTTATTTTGTGGACTTCACTGCGGATAAAACTCAACTTGACACATGCTTTATTGCAAAGACCAACATGGGGTGGTTGTTGCGCCGTAGGATAGCCCATGTTGGTATGAGGAATCTTCACAAACTTATAAAAGGTAATCACCTCCGGGGTCTTAAGAATGTTGTATATCAGAAAGATAGGCCTCGTAGCGCGTGCCAATCCGGGAAACAAGTTGGAGCAGCTCATCCCGCCAACAACGTGATGACGGCAACAAGACTTTTGAGATCCTGCACATGGACCTTTTTGGTCCCATTGCTTACATAAGCATTGGCGGTATCAAATATGGTTTAGTTATTGTTCATGACTTTTCCCGCTTCACTTGGGTGTTCTTCTTGCATGACAAAGGTCAAACACAAGCTTTCCTGAAGAATTTCATGAGGAGAGATGAAAATGAGTTCTCCTTAAGGATCAAGATGATAAGAAGTGATAACGGCACCGAATTCAAGAACACTCAAGTTGAAGAATACTTGGACAAGGAGGGCATCAAGCATGAATTTTCATCACCCTACTCACCCGAACAAAATGGAGTGGCCAAAAGGAAGAACCGAACTCTAATAGAGATGTCAAGGACCATGCTTGATGAGTACAAGCTCCAGTAAGGTTTTGGGCAGAAGCGGTCAACATCGCTTGCCATTCCACAAACCGTCTCTACATCAATCGCCCATTGAAGAAGACTCCATATGAACTTCTAACGGGTAACAAACCAAATATCTCCTACTTTAGAGTCTTTGGCAGCAAATTGTGAGACCTATGTGTGCTGAGTCCATTGGCTATGACAATGAAAGTTTTGAATACTGCCAAAACACCATTTTAACAAGGTTCGAGCTCCAGCAAGGTCCGACAATAGGTTTGACTTGTTTTGGGTAGCTCCGGCAAGGTCCGACGTAAGGTCCGACTTTCTTTGGCTAGGTCCGACATCTATGTCTAGGTCTGACTTATTTTGGATAGGTCCGACTTGTCGTGGCTAGGTCCGACTAGCTTTGGTCAGCTCCAGCTCTAGGTCTTGCTAGCTTTGGTAAGCTCCAGCGCTAGGTCCTGATAGTCTTGGTAAGCTCTGGTTCAAGGTTCGTTTAGCTTTGGAAAGGTTCAGAGCTTGATCGCAATGGTTCTGCTTTTACCTTGCAATGTTTCGAACTTGATTTACATCTATGGAAAGATAGCTTAGTATTATTTTACTATGTTTTTGGTGTGTTTTGGTGGTTATGGCAGATATCCTTTTTCTAAGGTTTGCAACATGCTTATGTGAGGTGCTCACAATAGGTGTTGTGGTTTCGGAACTAACGAGAGTCAAGTCGAGGACTTGTGCTCGGAAGTATTGGTTGTTTATTTATTTTCATGTGTTGCTTGAGTTCAAGACATCGCTGGTGATGGGATCCATTAATCTAGTCTTAGGGAGAGATGAGGTTCAACAACCAAGTTCAGGAGGAATTGTGGTTTAGTTGATCGGGAGGTCGCGCAACATGTTTCAATCATGAACAATGCATATGAAGGTATCGTGGACGTCGTTGGAAGATGTTTGCAAGTGTGCATGGAGTGCATGAACGTGGCTACATGGTACCGAGGCATGATGAAGACATGTCGATATAAAAAATTGGTCGGAAAGGTCCAACTGACTAGGTTATGGACTCAGGCTGCGACTGACTCTAGTTTGACTCAAATATGGAAAGATTTGAGTTTGTTATGTTAGGATTTCGTGTGGGTCACGAAGTTGAGTTGTTTTAGGAATGTGGGATACGTTCCTAAGGTGTTTGGAAGTCTTAAGATTGCTTCTATCTGCGTATAGAAGAGTCTTGAGAAGTTATGGAAAGTTTCGATTCGTGAATTGAGTAGGATTAGAGTCCTAGTTTTTGTTGAGTTGGCTTTCGGGCTGGTTATATAAGCGAGGGAGGCCAGATCTCGTGGTGCACGAATTCGAGACTGTTCCTTTTGTTTTTTGGTCAATAAAATTCGTAGTCTAAAGGAGCTTTTGTGCCTTGTTCGTCCGACTTGTTTCTATCAAGTCTTTCTCATCGAGTTTCTGCACAACACTACCTTGCTTTGGTGGTTTTATCATAACTCAAGTTTTACAGATCCAATTGACATGATTCTTTTTTGGTTGTCTTCACAACTTGATTATATATAATCTTTGAAAATTTCACGATCATTGGATTTGGGGTTTAGGTTCTACATGAGTTTCTTTGCAGAATTAGAGATCTGATTTTTACTCGGTAGAACAGATTGACCTTTGTTCGATCTTTCAATCGTAACTTGAGTTTTTCTCAACGGTTTTCTGTGATTCTTGGTGTCATGTCTTCGCGACTTGATAATCTACAATATCTAATACTTTTGTCACGGTTAAACATGTTAAGATTAGTCGCACACACAAATTCTTTAACACATCAATTTTCTGCCAAGGGGTTTTTGTTGTTTCCGCTCAAAAAGTTTTAATATACCATTCACCCCCTCTGGTAGCTTTTCACATGCTCCTAGATCCTACACAAATGTTACATTCTCAACAAGAAGCCTCAAATTTCAAAGTTCGCTTCAAAATCCGATGAAGGTCTTGCTTGGTTATGATTCAAACACCTACGCCTATCGTGTCTTTAACAAAACCTCCGGTTGTGTTGAAATCTCACGTCACGTGGTGTTTGATGAGACTAATGGCTCCCTAGTGGAGCAAGTTGATCAATTTGTGCTAGATGAATAGGAGGCACCATGTGTGGCGTTAAGAAGGATGGCACTTTGTGATGTAAGACCTCAAGAGCAACAAGGCCCAAGTGATCCATCGCCATCACCAGAGGTGCCCAATACCCCCAAGATCAACAACAAGATCAAGATCACGATCACCATGATCAAGAAAAGGAAGATCAATATGGTGGCAATGTTCATGGGGGATACTATGAAGATGAGGGAAATGAAGAAGTTGACTCAAGACCAAGTGAAACCACACCCAATATTCCATCAATGTGTTCAATGGGATCATCCCGTTGACAACATACTTGGAGACATCTCCATGGGGGTAGTGACTCGCTCTCGTATAGCTAATATTTTTGCTCACTATTCCTCTGTTTCTTCTTGGATCCATTTAAGGTTGAAGATGCCCTACAAGATCTGGATATGGTGATAGCCATGCCAGAGGAGCTCTGGGAGCTCGTGAGAAGACCTAATGCCAATGTTGTAGGCACCTTCATATGTCAAACCAAGTATACCAAAGACATCCTAAAGAAGTTTGACATGGAGAAAGTCAAGCCCATCAAGACGCCAATGGCGACGAATGGACATATCGATCTCAACCAAGAAACCCCAAGCGTCGAACAAAGGGTGTACCGTTCCATGATTGGATCACTACTTTACCTTTATGCATCTAGGCCCGACGTTGTCTTAAGTGTATGCATGTGTGCAAGGTTTCAAGCCGCTCCTAAGGAGTGTCACTTGACATCCGTAAAGAGAATCTTGTGCTATTTAATTCATACACCTAACCTAGGGTTGTGTTATCCCAAAGGGTCATAGTTCAATCTCATCGGATACTCCGATGCCGATTATGCTAGATGCAAAGTGGAGAACAAAAGTACCTCCGGGACTCGCCAATTCTTGGGTAGGTCCCTAGTATCATGGTCATCAAAGAAACAAAATTCCATTGCCCTATCCACAACCGAAGCAGAGTATGCCGCAGCCGGAATTTGCTGTGCACAACTTCTTTGGATGCGACAAACTCTAAGGGATTATGGTCTCAATATGAACCATTTTCCACTCCTATGTGACAATGAGAGTGCTATTAAGAGAACCCATAAACCACTGAACACTCTAGAACCAAAAACATTGACATTGTCGTTACCCTGCGTACCGTATACCCCTTGGGACTACAAAAAGACCAAAGGAACTTCACCCATCTGAGTTGAATACCTGCAAAGGCCCCAAGTGTCATATGGGACCGGGCCTGCTTCCCATCTATGGTTAGTCCCAGTGCTGCCACGTGTATACTGCAGCCGAACCTACATCCCACACATGCGATAGCTCCGGGCTAAACATACATGCGGCACCCCCGGACCTAACCCCCGAAGAGGCAAGCTCCAGGCCCGACACGTGTACATCAACACCGGACCTAACCGTCCCAGACGGGAAGCTTCAAAGCTGCCACGTGTCCAACCGCCGAACCTTCAGCCTCAACAATCAGACTCATGAACCCCAACGGCTCGGACCTTCAAGGGGCAATCAAAGACTTCAAGACCTGGTAAAGTGTCATTAATACCATATTAATGACACACGATTGGAAGGCCCTTAATACTAGTAACGGCACTATCAAGGCCCGTTACCATGATATTAAGGGTAATTAACCTCATTTATTGTGTATTAAGCATCAGTAACCGCCAGGGCCACATGTCGGGCTAGGCTAATGGTGTAATGACCAGTCCTTGTACTATAAAAGGACTGGTCGACAATACATAGGGGGGCTCTAGACTTCTCTCTCAACTCCTCTGACACTCTCGCTCTGTGGAAGCTCACAACTCTGAGACGCTCAATACAACAACTACACACCTCGTGGAGTAGGGTATTACGCTCAGGCGGCCCAAACAACGTAAATCCCTGTGTCTACTTGCCATCGTGTTCTGAATCTCTACGCGCCCAATACTGAACTACAAACTCCGCGTGCTACCAACAGTAGTAGAATTGCCGGATCAACACTTCGATAGCTGGCGCGCCAGGTAGGGGCGCCCGAGATTCAAACATAGTGAACTCTGCTGCTGTATCATCAAATGGCAACCCTGCTGCGCAACCTGCTGGAGGCAATCCCTCCAACATGCAGCCGCCAGCAGGTGATGTGGCTCCAGTAGGAGCCATGCAACCGCCGCCACCGTCCGCATCGGCGAAACAAGCTGGACAGCAGGATGGAGCATCTACGTCGGTCACAGCATCGGTGAACAACAACCCTAAACACATGCTCCATGCCGCGCGTGCTCTTCTCCAGCACCCACCACCTCCAGGTGCATCCCAGGGTGCAATGGAGCAGTGGAGGGCTGATGTGGAACATTTGGTTGCAGCAGCAGTCGATCGCATCAGCAACCAAGGTCCTCCACCCTCGGGGCGGGCCCCATCGTAGCATCGGACCGTGTCGGGTAGTCTTGGTCCGCACGCTTCCCAACATTGGAGGTGTGCCGCGTCTCAACAAGCGACGTTGCTGCCTCCCGGGGCGCAACGCACTCATACGGTAATAAGGCTTTCAACTCATGACCTCTGAGCGGAGCTTGATCGCTGTTTCCGTCAACAGGATGGCCGCGTCCATATCGAGCGCGCTCGCGAAAGGCGAGAGGATCGGGACAGTCCGGCTCCTGGGGGAGTAGGAGGGGGCTGTTCTGCCCTGGCCATGCAACTACGCATGGTAAGATGGCCACAAAAGTTCCGGCCTCACCTGCCGGAGAAATTTGACGGGACTGTCAATCCTGCTGAGTTTCTCAAAAATCTACTCCACCGCAATCCTTGCGGTCGGAGGCAGCGAGGCCGTAATGGTCAACTACTTCCCCGTGGCTTTAACTGAAACTACTAGGTCCTGGTTCATGAGCCTTCCACCCGACTCCATCAACAGTTGGGAGGAACTGTGCCAACAGTTCACCGCCAATTTTGGGAGTTCATACACCTAACCAGGCACCGAGCTGGACCTTTTTGCTGTCAAGCAGAAGGGGGAGAGTCCTTGCGATCCTTCATCCAGAGGTTCTCCTAGGTACGAAACACTATTCCTTCTATCTCCAGCACCTCTGTTATTGTGGCATTTAGACAGGGCGTACGAGACAAGAAGATGTTGGAGAAGCTGGCGACCAAGGAGATCACCAGCGTCACAAAACTGTTCAGCTTGGTAGATAAATGTGGCAAAGTTGCGGAGGGCCGTGAAATGCACTCCCAACCACCTCCGGAGGACAACTAAAAATCCTCCAAGGGTGAAGCCACTACCTCTGGGAGTGGTAAAAAAAATTCCAATGGCAAGAAAAAGCCGTCGGCCGGCACTCCAACTACTGCAGCTGCTGCAGCTCCGGGTGGCTGGGGGCCACGCCCCAAAAAACGGCCTCGGCCGTTGTCTGAAGACGGAGGCAGCTCCAAGATGTGGTTTCCTATACACAAGTCGAACAACCACAATCTGGAAGGCTGCCGGGAGGTCCAGAACCTTGCCGACTGCTACAACAAGCGCCGGGAAGATGTTCCTTTCCGTCAGAGGGAAGGGAAACAGAAAGTCGATGAAGCTCCGGCTGAAGAGGAGTTAGGCTTTCAGGACCCCAAAAAGGTCTTGAAGGCTGTTTACACCACTGTCGATGATGACTTCGACGTCTCCGACAATGAACGTCGGAAAACCATGAACACCATCTTTGGTGGTTCGTGGGACATCATCTCCCGCCGTGTCCTCAAGACCATGTAGCGGGACATGGCTTCAGTAGCTCCTACCGCCAGGGCGGAGCCGCACCGGAAGTGGATGGACACTGCCATCACTTTCGATGCTTCGAATTGCCCTCAGAATATAATCGGAGCAGGTCAACTCCCATTGATGGTATCTCCGACCATCAACAACATCCAAATCCACCATGTAATGGTGGACGGAGGTTCCGGGCTGAACCTCATAAGCTTCGAAGCTTTTGTCAAGCTTCAGCTCCGACCTTTGGACCATTGCCCCTCTCGACCTTTCTCTGGAGTAGGTCTGAATGCCATAACCCCACTCGGTGCCATTACTCTTCCGGTGACCTTCGGGACCCGGGAGAATTACCGCACTGAGAAGTTGGTCTTCAACGTGGCGCAGATCAACTTACCCTTCAACACCATCTGGGCAGGCCAGCCTTATACAAGTTCATGGCTGCTGCTCATTATGGCTACTTGGTGTTGAAGATGCCAACACCAGCCAGTGTTCTCCGGATCCATGGAGATCGCACCGCCGGAGTGACAGCTCTAGAAGAACTCCACGCGCTTGCTACAATGCAGGAGGAAGAATCAAAAAAGGAGCAAGCTCTAAAACCCCCGAGCATTCGTCATCGAGGCTCAACCTCCGCACCTCGCGTGCAACCATGAGGCGACACCGACATCCCCATCAAAGTCGTCCAAATCAATTCCGACGCAGCTCAGACCACCCGTATATCAGGAGGTTTGAATGACAAATAGGAACTCGCACTCATCACATTCCTCTGGGCTAACGTAGACGTGTTTGCCTGGCAACCGTCACAAATGCCTGGGATCCCTAGGGAAGTGATCGAGCATAATCTGAAGATCTATCCCGATGCTCAGCCTGTAAACCAGAAGCGTCGGAAGCAATCCGTAGAGCGACAAAACATCATATGTCAAGAAGTGAAGAAGTTGCTCGAAGCTGGATTCACCCGAGAAGTCTTCCACCCAAAATGGCTGGCAAACCCAGTAGTTGTACCCAAGTCCGGCGGGAAGCTTCGGATGTGTATTGACTACACTACACTAAATAAGGTATGTCCGAAAGATCCATTCCCACTACCTAGAATAGATCAGATAGTGGATTCCACCTCCGGATGTGAATTACTGTGTTTCCTAGACGCTTATTCTAGGTACCATCAAATCAGAATGTCTAGGGAAGATGAAGAGCAAACCTTCTGCATCACAGTAGATGGATTATATTGTTACACTGCCATGCCATTTGGTGTCAAGAATGCTGCTTCAACATTTGTACGAGCTATGTACAAAACTTTTGGAGAGCTCATCAGAGACGTATTGGAAGTGTATGTCAATGACATTGTTGTCAAGATCAAGAACAAGGAGTCATTCCTTGACACCTTGCAAGCTGTCTTTGATAGGTTGCGATTCACTCGCATGAAGCTGAACCCGGACAAGTGTGTCTTCGGGGTTAGCTCCGGAAAACTTCTTGGTTTCTTGGTAAACCACCGAGGAATAGAAGCAAACCCGGCGAAGATAAAAGCTATTGAAGACATGCGGCCACCAGCCCACATCAAGGACGTCCAGAAGATGACTGTATGTCTAGCTGCCCTCAGCCGGTTCATCTCAAGACTGGCATAACGGGCGCTACCCTTCTTCAAGCTATTGAGGAAGTCTGGACCATTCCAATGGTCTGAAGAAGCAGAGAAGGCATTCCAGGAGCTGAAGCAGCTCCTCACCACCCTACCAACCTTGGTTGATCTGAACCCTGGTGAGCCACTCCTGCTTTACATTTCGGCAACTGAAGAAGTTTTCAGCATGGTCCTGGTTGCGAAAAGGCCAGAACCATCTCCAGTTCAGGAATCAAGACCCCTTCGGGAGGGTCCGGAGCTACCTGAAGTCGATTTTGGGTCCCAGCTCCCAGACTCGGATCCTCAAGGAGAGACTCCGGAGGATCCATCTCCTTTGAATGAAGGAGTCACTGCTACTGAGCAGCAAGATTCGGTCCCCTCCGGGAAGGTCCGGGTCACTCCAGAACAAGCTTCGGGTCCTCCAGATGGCAACATGAGGTCCCCGAACAAGGTCCGAATCCCTCCGGAAGGGTTCCGGTAGATGAGGAGGGAGCTCTGGGCCCCTTCAGGAGGGTCTGGACGGTCCAGCGCCCAGTGTACTTCATCAGCGAACTACTCCATGACACAAAGACTCACTACCTAGAGGTGCATAAGCTACTCTACGCAGTTCTTATTGTTTCTAGGAAGCTCCAACACTATTTCCAAGCTCATAATATTTCAGTGGTAACCTCTTATCCACTACGTGCAATCTTGCATAACCCCAATTCCACTGGGAACATTGCAAAGTGGGTGGCGGAATTAGCCGAGATTGACCTTGAATTCTTACCAAGGCAAGTGATCAAGTGTCAAGCATTAGCGGACTTCATTGCGGAATGATACCCCTCTCCATCAAATTCTAGGGGCCCCAGTGAGCAAAAGTCGGAACCCAAGGTTCTGGTCTTCACTGAGCCTTACTGGACTCTCTACTTTGACCGCTCTGTGCAGAATCAGGGGGTCGGAGATGGAGTTCTTCTCCTCGCTCCGACCGGGGAGAAGGTTAAATACATGGTGCACCTTGACTTCAAGGCGACCAACAACATGGCGGAGTATGAAGCACTAATTTATGTACTCAAGGTGGCACTATCGTGTGGTGTCAAGTGGCTGCTGGTAAAGGGTGATTCACAACTTGTTGTAAAACATGTCAAAGGTGAATGTTGTTGCAACAACCCTCAACTAGATGCATACCTACTTGAATTCCAGAAGCTTTAGAAGGACATCGACGTCCCGGATCTTTGTCATGTCCAGCGTCTCAACAATGCTGAAGCTGACGAACTCTCGACGAAAGCTTCGACCGGGGTTCCAGATCTCGACGGAACCTTCGTCTGGAGGTTGTCTAAACCTGTAGCTCAGCCTGCCGAACTAAGCGAAGGGGGCGAGACTAGCACATCAATGTTGGCGGTCCCGATGGCCCTGTTACCATGGCGTCAATCAAGGGTCGTAGGTGCTCTAGGAAGCTCCGAGCAACCCAGCATGCAAGACTCAAATCCTCAAGCTAGTTCCGATGCATGGATCTCAGAGATCCGGAGCTACTTGAAAGACAATTTCCTTCCTGAAGATAATGTATCCGTTGACCGGATAGTCAGACTGGCTAAAATATACACACTGGTTGAAGGGGATCTCTACTGGCGTGGTGCCAAGGGCGTCCTAGTGCGGTGCATTACAAGGGAAGAAGGTTGCGAGCTTCTCACGGAAATCCATGGAGGCGAGTGCAGGAACCACGCATCTTCCCGCACGATGGTCGATAAAGCCTTCCAGCATGGCTTCTACTGGCGTACAGAGCTCCAGGATGCAACTGAGCCAGTGAAGAAATGCGAAGCATGCCAGTTCCATGCAAAGCAAATTCACACACCACCTCAGCCTCTACAAATGATACCTCCTACACGGCCTTTCGCTGTGTGGGGGATGGATATCTTGGTGTAACACCCTAAATTTTCGCATCATGCATTGCATACATAATCATGCATTAAACACAAGTAGAATAAAAGAAAAATAATAAAACATATACATATACAAATGTATGTAGCAAAAGAAGAAATAGAAAATAATAATAGCCTAAAACTTGTAATAGGGAATAAGAATAAAAATAATAATAAAAATATATATAAATATATATAAATATATATAAATAATATATATAACAATATATAAAAGTAGAAAAAAATATTAATAATATATGTTATAAAAATAATAAATAATAAATATATAATATTAATAATATATATATATATATATAATAAATATATATATATATATAATAAGTTAAAAAAAAAGGGATCACCGCTGGCCAGGCCGAGCCGGCCCAGCCAGCGGGCATCTCCCGCGCGGTGGCTGCGCCCGCGCGCCGGCCCCGCTCCGCGCCCCATGCCCGAGGCGCCTGGCCCCGGCCGACACGGCACCGGATGCTGCGCCGGTCCCGACGCCGCCCGGCCTCCCGTCCCGCTCCCACGCCGCGCGCTCGCCCAACGCGCGAGCCGCCTGGGGCCCGCCTCCGCGGTCTCCCGCCCCGCCCCGACCGAATCCCGCCCGGTCTCCCGCCACCATACGTCTCCCGCCAACGCCCCTGTCGCGATTCCCGGTTCCCGCGTGACTCCCAACCGAGCCGGATTCCACGGCAACCCCATGCCCCTATAAAAGGAACCGAAGTCCCACGATGCCGCCGCCAGAAGCAGCCGCCGAACAGAGGGAAAAAGGGGAGTCCAGAGAGCTGCGCCCAGGGAAGAAAAAAAAAAGAGAAAAAGAAGGGGAAGAAGAGGAAGAAAAAGAGGAGGGCGCCACCGTTCGCCGGAGATCGTCGCCGACATCGCGCCGCCGTCGTCGTGCCGCCGAAGGACTACTGCACCATCTACTTCGTCTACGCGTCGCATTGTTCCGCGACCGTCAAGCCGTCAGATCTACGGTAGGCCATGTTCCCGATGCGAATTTTTGCGATCATATTAAATCTAATAGGCGTAAATTGAATTTAGTTGCACCATGATTTTATTTTCAGCAGCATTAATCCACCCTAAAACCCCCGTAAACTCATATGAACACGTATGAACTAGTCGCATCTAATTAATAAACGACCGTAGTAAATTAGTTATTAAAATGTGCATGCATGCATGTCATTGCATGTTGATTATTTTGTGTGCATTATGTTGAATTGTATATGTTTTCTTGTATGTATGATCATGCGTAGAGGAACGTTCTCAAGAGGCCGCATACGAGGATTTCCAAAACCAAGACTTCGAAGCGCTTGAACAACCCCATCCGTCGGAGCAAGGCAAGTGTCCTTGAAGCATATTGATCCTATTTTAAATTAAATGTTTTGTTTGCGAACTTGCATGCTTGTATCAAATTGATGGGAACCCTATGGTAGGAAGTTTACTAGTTTTGTTTGACCACCCTTGTCATCTGGAATTTATGGTAGAGAGTCGGGAAGGGTTTTTACCTTTTCGCTTCGCTTAATTAATTGGGATGGCAAACAACACTACACATTTAATTATACATCAATGATATTCCGGTTAATGTGAACTGGTCAATACGATGGGTGATCTAAGCAAGCATGGTTTTGTGAAATGGTTGGATGTTATGGTGGTTGCTTGCCTTAGATCTAAGGACCGGTTCATGCGAGAATATGCCAGGTCAACAGTGCCACCACAAGGCCAAGTATGGGTGCGGCGTAGCTGAATAATTAGGAGCAGTGCTAGTATGGTATGGACCATTGGATGGCGCGGGGAATGGGAGTCGAGGAGGACTGCCCTGGGATCCGCATGGCACACGAGGGGGCCCGTGGGTGGGAGAATAGAGATTCAAGCCTGCCGGTGAAACCTTAGTGGGCCCGTACATACTAGTAGTCCCTTTTGAAAGGCTATTTTGTGATCTCTTGGCCACACACCTACGGAAGTGTGAGATGGCACAATGGAGGTTCCTTAGTCATCAAAGGGTGACGAAATCACAAACATGTGGGTAAAGTGGTAGAACCTCTGCAGAGTGTTTAAAACTATCATGATAGCCGTGCTCCCGGTTATGAGCGCCTGGATGACCTACATGATTAGAGTTGGAAATTGGGATTTGGGATGGTTATGGATGGTTATGGTTTGGTAATGGTTATGGTTATGGGTTGGTAATGGTTATGGTTTATGGATTATGGTCTTGGATATGAATTTGAGTTATGGTAATTGGACATGGATAATGGTAATGTTGGCAATAATTGGATATGGTTTATATATGATGGTTATGATGGGATTGTTTCACATAGACATAGTATAATGCTTTTCAAATGTTTTACTGTACTTTTCAGCACTTAGCCATTATTTTTGTCGTCATTTGAATAAGCCACATGTCATACTTTCCACACTTGCTGAGTACGACATGTACTCACCCTTGCAATCCCCCCCCAACAGCTACTGGAGACAATTGGGAGTACCCTGAGGATCACGTGGAGTACTAGGTTGCGTACCACCGTCAATAGCCTGTGGATTGGAGTCGTGATGCTTAGTTTATTTTCCGCTGCAATTATTTAGAGTTTTATTATTCGTGAACTATTGGATTATTTTAATAAAGTACTTATTTATTAGTTAAGACGTGGTTAAATTCTGTTCATCATTTGTGAATCACTCGTGTATGTGTGTTGAACATCCTGGGCACACATATGCGTTACGCTTGGTTCATATTCGGAACCGGGTGTCACAGATTGGTATCAGAGCCGCGTTGACCGTAGGACGCAAGCCTAGGTAGAATGGACACTCTAGAGCACTTAGGAACACTCTTCTAATCTGCTATTTTCGAAAATTTTTGCTGCTGTTTTGTTTCCCTTATTTTCAGCCGCAAAAAGTACTGATCGCTACTGCGTTTTGGATAAAAATTTTCGGAAGTGAGCAATACTAAGTGCTGCTGTTTTTCTGTGTAAATTTTCGCGAAAAAGGTGTGTTTTGCTTCTGTTATGTGTGGGTAAAATTATTGTGTTGGTAGCTGTATTTTTTCTCTTTATTTTTCGTTCTTTTGGAACCGCTGCACCGCTCTTTTTCCGCTGTTTTAGCTGCTGAAATTTTCAGATTTGTATTTGTTATTTTTTTCCTCTAATGTATTCTTGTTTTCTGTAGATGGCCCGCACCAAGACAACCCCCCGTAAGTCGACCGGTGGACTTGTGCCCCCGCGTAGGTTGGCCAGTCGCTCTCCGGCCGTCGACCCCCGTCACCCCGTGGTGATCCGTTCTGACGGCAGAGCCGCAGGACAACTGCGTCACCGTCTCCGTGCCCTACTCCGTGAGGCTGGCTACCGTCACCACAGCCTCTCGCTCTCCTACCACACCACTGGAGTGCAGCACCCCGGCAGGAAGGAGTGGAGCTGCAAGATCCATATCTACTACGGTGACGAGTTGGTGAAGACCCACAGCAGCCCCACTTGGAGGAGCTCCCACCGATCTGCGGAGCAGGATGCTAGCTGGGAAGCAGCCACCTTTTGGAGCCACGCCCGCCGTTTTCGTCTGGAGGACACGGTGCACGCGTTCATCCCGCAGCGTCCCAGTGGCACTGCGCGCTTCGTCTCCAGGCACGTGGAGGGACCCCTGGACCTCCCGCAGTCTCGTCAGACTGTTGACGACGTGACCCAGCTGAGTGCCCGACTTCAGAGGGCGCAGCAGGAGATTCAGGATGGACGTGACCTCGCCCAGCGCCACGAGGCGATAATCAGGAGGTATCATCGGATCACCGACGAGGACCCGGACGACTACGCGTCCGACACCCCGATGTGGACCCCAGACTCTCCAGACCGTCGCAACGGTCAGCGTGAGTCGTCTTCTGAGGAGTTCTCTAACGAGGAGCCTTCCAGTGTGGCGTCTACCGCACCACCGCCGTCTGCTGCCTCACCACCCCAGGATCCACATGACCCCGAGGACCCCGACGACGACGACGACGACGAGGACCCGAATGAGTTCCCGCTCGACGACGAGTAGTCCTCGACCTATGCCACGACTCAAGGATAGGCACACCCCCATTAGTTAAATAAGAGCGATGTAGATATACTTGTGTGACCTTGAGTTGTGTTACTTCTTTTAGGATCTTTGTAAATTCTGTTTGGTGCTTGTTTGAGTGCTTGTGTGCTAGTAGAGAGTTGTGGAATGCTTCGGCAATTGTCCACATCCTCATAATATAGGTCTATATTAATAAAGGATTATTTAGTGTCACATACCTTGATGCATATAGTTTGGACGTTTCTTTCCAAATTCTAAATCCTCCTGTCCCCACCTTTCCTTCGCCAACAGATGGTGAGAACTCGTAACCAGAGGGATGCCAACGATGAGGAGGAGCGCAATGAAGTACCTCAGAACAGCCAGGGACATGCTCATGGAGCTATCAACATTGAACAACTGTTAGCTATGCAGAACCAGCTCATGCAGACCATGATACAGACCATGGGACAGCTGCAAGCTGGCAACAACAATCAGCCCCACCTACCTCCACCGCCACCCCCGCCACATCACAACCGTTTGGGAGAGTTCATGAGGACCAGACCGCCTACCTTTGCACAAGCCACAGACCCAATGGAAGCTGATGATTGGCTGAAGTCCGTTGAGAAGAAACTTGCTATTGTCCAGTGCACTGATAGGGAGAAGGTTCTGTTTGCATCACATCAACTAGTTGGAGCAGCCGCTGACTGGTGGGAAGCTCTTTGCAACGCTCATGATAATCAGGAGACAATCACTTGGGCTGAGTTTAAGCAGAGTTTCCGTTCCCACTATGTACCTGAAGGAGTTATGATACTGAGGAGACAAGACTTTGAAAATCTCAGGCAAGGAAGGATGAGCGTGAGTGAGTATCTCAACAAATTCACTCAATTATCAAGATATGCTCCAGAAGACATCAAAACTGATAGTAGGAAGCACTATCTGTTTATGAGGGGCCTCAACAATGAAATTCAAGTCTAGTTACTCAATACTGATTATCCAAACTTCCAAAAGCTGGTTGACAAGGCTATTGTGGTTGAGAACAAGATTCGTGAGATGGAGCAGGACAACAAGAGGAAGATGTCACATCATGGACCGCAACAAGGAAGCAATGTTCGCCCCCGCTATGCACCACCTACTGCACCACAATACAACCCCTCTGCTCCTGCATACCGCGCTGCTTATCCGCCCCGCCCAAATCAGCCACCGCAGCAACGCCCTGCCATGCAAGCGCCTCGCAATCCTGTGCCACCTGCGCCGCGTCCTAACATGGCGGCAAATGCTCAAAACCAGTTGCGCCCAAACTTCCCTAATGCTACGGGTGGTAAGACATGCTATGCGTGTGGAGAACCCGGACACTTTGCAAGTCAATGCCCCAGGAGAAACAATGGACCTATGAACAATGCACCAAGGCCAAATCACCCGCGACCATATGGAGGAGCACCACAAGGCAACCGTGGACAGCAGAATTTTGCTCGTGGCAATGTGAATCATGTCTCTACTGAGGAAGCCCAGCAAGCTGATGACGTCGTGATTGGTATGTTTCTCGCCAACTCCAACCCCGCGACTGTTTTATTTGATTCAGGAGCATCTCATTCATTCATCTCGTCAAAGTATGTTGCCAAGTACAATTTGCCTATATCTCATATGAAGCAAACTATGCTAGTAAGTTCTCCTGGCGGAGAGATGAGGACAAATATAGTATGTCCGAAAGTAAGCATTAAAATAAGGGGGGTAGACTTTCTCGCAAACCTCATAGTATTGGACTCCCAAGGAATAGACATAATACTTGGAATGGACTGGTTGAGCAATTATAATGGAGTCATTCAATGCGCCGAGAGGATTGTGCAGTTGACAAGTGAACATGGTACACGCATTGAAGTTGAAGCAGCCCAACCTGCAAGAGGGAAAGCGATGCTGAATCACGTGGAAGAAGTGACATTGGAAAGCATTCCGATCGTTCGCGAGTACCCGTACGTGTTTCCAGATGAGTTGCCAGGTATGCCACCTGATCGTGACATAGAATTCGCTATTGAGTTGATACCCGGAACTGCACCTATAGCTAAGAGGCCGTATAGGATGCCTCCTAAGGAATTAGCAGAGCTCAAGAAGCAAATTCAATAGCAGCTAGAGAAGGGTTTTATACGCCCAAGATCGTCCCCGTGGGGAGCCCCAGTACTCTTCGTAGATAAAAAGGATGGAACCCAGAGGATGTGTGTGGACTATAGGTCTCTCAACGAAGTGACAATTAAGAACAAGTACTCACTGCCCCGTATTGAGGATTTGTTCGACCAAATGAAGGGTCCCTGTATCTTCTCCAAGATCGACTTGCGGTCAGGATACTTCCAAATGAAGATTAGACCATCGGATATACCCAAGACAGCGTTTCGGACACGATATGGATCTTATGAGTACACCGTCATGTCATTTGGATTGACGAACGCACCTGCGTACTTTATGTATCTCATGAATAAGGTCTTCATGGAATATCTGGATAAGTTCGTTGTAGTGTTCATCGATGATATTATGATCTACTCGAAGGATGAGAAGGAACATGAGGAACACTTGAGGCTTACGCTGCAGAAATTGAGGGAGCATCAATTGTATGCCAAGTTCAGTAAATGTCAATTTTGGTTATGGGAAGTTTCTTTCTTAGGCCATATTATATCCGGAGGAGGAGTATCAGTTGACCCAGGGAAAGTGAGAGATGTGCTTAAGTGGGAACCGCCACAGAATGTCAAGGAATTTCGGAGTTTCCTTGCAATGGCTGGATATTACCGCCGATTCATCAAGGACTTTTCCAAGATAGCCAAGCCTATGACCGAATTACTCATGAAAGGGAAGGCATTCCGTTGGACTCAAGCTTGTCAGGATAGCTTTGAAGAGTTAAAGAAAAGGTTGACAACCGCCCCGATGTTAGTATTACCAGACGTGAGCAAGAGTTTTGATATATATTGTGATGCATCAAGACAAGGATTAGGATGTGTGCTCATGCAAGAAGGCCAAGTGGTAGCTTATGCATCGAGACAACTAAAGAAACATGAGTTGAATTATCCTACGCACGACCTTGAACTCGCAGCCGTGGTACACGCCTTGAAGATATGGAGACACTATGTTTTTTGTCACCGATGTGAGATTTATACAGACCACAAGAGTCTCAAGTACATATTTACGCAAACGGATCTGAATCTGAGGAAACGCCGGTGGTTGGAGCTCATCAAGGATTATGACGTGGGAATCAACTATCACCTAGCGAAGGCCAACGTAGTGGCCGATGCCTTGAGCCGAAAAGGAGTAAGTCATCAACTCACAGTTCAAGAACTGCCATCCGAGTTATGTAAGGAGTTTGAACGGTTGAACCTTGGATTCGTAAATGAGATGGGAACGATGGAAGTCAAGCCAACATTAGAGCAGGAAATACGGGAAGGACAGACAAAGGACAAGGGAATACAGGAAATCAAGGAAAGGACCCAAGAAGGGAAGGAATTCAGATTTGATGAGGACGAACAGGGTACCTTATGGCTTGGAAAGAGGATTGTGGTACCAAATGTCAGGCATATTCGTGAAACAATATTGAAGGAGGCACATGACTCGCCTTACTCAATTCATCCTAGCTGTACGAAGATGTACAAGGACTTAAAGACATGCTACTGGTGGGCCAGCATGAAAAAGGACATAGCCGAATATGTTGCTTTTTGTGATGTGTGCCAACGAGTTAAAGCTGAACATCAAAGGCCAGCCGGATTGCTAAAACCATTGAAGATCCCGGAGTGGAAGTGGGAAGAGATTGGTATGGACTTTATAGTTGGATTACCGCGAACTCAGTCTGGCTATGATTCAATATGGGTTATTGTGGATCGATTGACAAAATCAGCTCATTTCATCCCTGTCAAGACCACATATACCACCGCGAAGCTAGCAGAATTGTATATGGAACATATTGTGTGTCGACACGGAGTACCGAAGAAGATAGTCTCGGATAGAGGTTCTCAATTTACCTCCAGATTTTGGCAGAAATTGCATGAAGCAATGGGAACAAGGCTGAACTTTAGTTCGGCGTATCACCCTCAAACAGATGGACAAACCGAGAGGACCAACCAAATTTTGGAAGACACGTTGAGAGCATGTGCTTTAAAGCATAGGAAAAGTTGGGATAAAAGTTTGCCGTATGCTGAATTCTCGTACAACAATAGTTACCAAGCAAGTTTGAAAATGTCACCCTATGAAGCATTATACGGAAGGAAATGTAGGACTCCCTTGTTTTGGAATGAAACCGGAGAGAATCAAGTGTTTGGTCCCGACGTGTTACAAGAAGCTGAAAGGCAAGTCCAAATAATACGGGAAAACTTAAAGGCTGCCCAGTCTCGACAGAAAGGTTATGCTGATAATAGGCGAAGGAGTCTGACCTTTGAAGTTGGAGATTTTGTATACCTCAAAGTGTCACCTATCAGAGGTCAGTGACGGTTTAACGTCAAAGGAAAACTGGCACCACGTTACATCGGACCATTTAAGATTCTGGACAAATGAGGAGAAGTGGCATATCGACTTGAGCTGCCAACGTATCTCTCCGATGTACACGATGTGTTTCACGTCTCTCAACTCAAGAAGTGTCTCAGGGTACCGGAAGAACAAGTGCCGATGGACGAGTTAGGACTTCAAGAGGATTTGTCTTATGTCGAGCAGCCTATCAAAATTTTGGACATAAAGGAAAGAGTCACGAGAAATAAGAGGATCCGTTGGTGCAAAGTGCAATGGAAACACCATACGGAAGCCGAAGCTACATGGGAACGTGAAGAAGACCTGAAGGCAGAATTTCCTCATCTTTTCTCCACGCTATCGAATCTCGAGGGCGAGATTCACTTTAAGGGGGGTAGGTTTGTAACACCCTAAATTTTCGCATCATGCATTGCATACATAATCATGCATTAAACACTAGTAGAATAAAAGAAAAATAATAAAACATATACATATACAAATGTATGTAGCAAAAGAAGAAATAGAAAATAATAATAGCCTAAAACTTGTAATAGGGAATAAGAATAAAAATAATAAAAATATATATAAATAATATATATAACAATATATAAAAGTAGAAAAAAAAATATTAATAATATATGTTATAAAAATAATAAATAATAAATAATAAATATATAATATTAATAATATATATAAAAAAATAAATATATATATATAATAAGTTAAATGGTCCGACCGAATCCCGCCCGGTCTCCCGCTGCCATACGTCTCCCGCCAACGCCCCTGCCGCGATTCCCGGTTCCCGCGTGACTCCCAACCGAGCCGGATTCCACGGCAACCCCACGCCCCTATAAAAGGAACCGAAGTCCCACGATGCCGCCGCCAGAAGCAGCCGCCGAACAGAGGGAAAAAGGGGAGTCCAGAGAGCTGCGCCCAGGGAAGAAAAAAAAAGAGAAAAGGAAGGGGAAGAAGAGGAAGAAAAAGAGGAGGGCGCCACCGTTCGCCGGAGATCGTCGCCGACATCGCGCCGCCGTCGTCGTGCCGCCGAAGGACTGCTGCACCATCTACTTCGTCTACGCGTCGCATTTGTTCCGCGACCGTCAAGCCGTCAGATCTACGGTAGGCCATGTTCCCGATGCGAATTTTTGCGATCATATTAAATCTAATAGGCGTAAATTGAATTTAGTTGCACCATGATTTTATTTTCAGCAGCATTAATCCACCATAAAACCCCCGTAAACTCATATGAACACGTATGAACTAGTCGCATCTAATTAATAAATGACCGTAGTAAATTAATTATTAAACTGTGCATGCATGCATGTCATTGCATGTTGATTATTTTGTGTGCATTATGTTGAATTGTATATGTTTTCTTGTATGTATGATCATGCGTAGGGGAACGTGCTCAAGAGGCCGCATACGAGGATTTCCAAAACCAAGACTTCGAAGCGCTTGAAGAACCCCATCCGCCGGAGCAAGGCAAGTGTCCTTGAAGCATATTGATCCTATTTTAAATTAAATGTTTTGTTTGCGAACTTGCATGCTTGTGTCAAATTGATGGGAACCTATGGTAGGAAGTTTACTAGTTTTGTTTGACCACCCTTGTCACCTGGAATTTATGGTAGAGAGTCGGGAAGGGTTTTTACCTTTTTGCTTTGCTTAATTAATTGGGATGGCAAACAACACTACACATTTAATTATGCATCAATGATATTCCGGTTAATGTGAACTGGTCAATACGATGGGTGATCTAAGCAAGCATGGTTTTGTGAATGGGTTGGACGTTATGGTGGTTGCTTGCCTTAGATCTAAGGACCAGTTCATGCGAGAATATGCCAGGTCAACAGTGCCACCACAAGGCCAAGTATGGGTGCGGCGTAGCTGAATAATTAGGAGCGCTGCTAGTATGGTATGGACCATTGGATGGCGCGGGGAATGGGAGTCAAGGAGGACTGCCCTGGGATCCGCATGGCACACGAGGGGGCCCGTGGGTGGGAGAATAGAGATTCAAGCCTGCCGGTGAAACCTTAGTGGGCCCGTACATACTAGTAGTCCCTTTTAAAAGGCTATTTTGTGATCTCTTGGCCACACACCTACGGAAGTGTGAGATGGCACAATGGAGGTTCCTTAGTCATCAAAGGGTGACAAAATCACAAACATGTGGGTAAAGTGGTACAACCTCTGTAGAGTGTTTAAAACTATCATGATAGCCGTGCTCCCGGTTATGAGCGCCTGGATGACCTACATGATTAGAGTTGGAAATTGGGATTTGGGATGGTTATGGATGGTTATGGTTTGGTAATGGTTATGGTTATGGGTTGGTAATGGTTATGGTTTATGGATTATGGTCTTGGATATGAATTTGAGTTATGGTAATTGGACATGGATAATGGTAATGTTGGCAATAATTGGATATGGTTTATATATGATGGTTATGATGGGATTGTTTCACATAGACATAGCATAATGCTTTTCAAATGTTTTACTGTACTTTTCAGCACTTAGCCATTATTTTTGTCGTCATTTGAATAAGCCACATGTCATACTTTCCACACATACTGAGTACGACATGTACTCACCCTTGCAATCCCCCCCCCCCAACAGCTACTGGAGACAATTGGGAGTACCCTGAGGATCACGTGGAGTACTAGGTTGCGTACCGCTGTCAATTGCCTGTGGATTGGAGTCGTGATGCTTAGTTTATTTTCCGCTGCAATTATTTAGAGTTTTATTATTCGTGAACTATTGGATTATTGTAATAAAGTACTTATTTATTAGTTAAGATGTGGTTAAATTCTGTTCATCATTTGTGAATCACTCGTGTATGTGTGTTGAACATCCTGGGCACACATATGCGTTACGCTTGGTTCATATTCGGAACCGGGTGTCACACTTGGGACCATTCCCTAGAGCCGTCGGAGGTTACAAGTTCCTGTACGTTGCCATTGACAAATTCACCAAATGGCCGGAAGCAACTCCAGTTGTGACTATAAACAAGCAATCAGCAATCAACTTCTTGCAGTCCATCGTATGCAGATTTGGAGTCCCAAACAAGATTATAACTGATAGGACCCAGTTCACAAGTTCTACATTCCAAGGATATTGCGAAGACCTCGGCATTCAGGTCAGCTACGCTTCTGTAGCCTACCCGACAAGCAATGGCCAAGGCGAGAGAGCAAATTCAGAAATCCTAAAAGGACTCAAGATGCGCACATATGAGCGCCTGAAAAAACATGGAGCCAACTGGATCGAAGAGCTTCCGCCCACACTTTGGGCCAACAGGACAACTCCAACCCGATCAACGGGAGAGACACCCTTCTTCCTGGTGTACGGAGCTGAAGCAGTCCTTCCTCCGGAAATCACCATGGGGTCGCTCCAGGTCCTGACCTTCGACGATGCCACGCAGGACGAGCTCCGGCTTGAAGACCTTGACCTCCTTGAAGAGCGAAGGTGCCGACCAGCTGTTTGGAATGCCCGATACCGCCAAGCACTTCGGTGCTATCACCAACGGCATGTTCACAGTCGACAGCTCGAGGAAGGCGATCAGGTGCTACGGAGAATATAATCCAGAGAAGGGTTAAACAAACTTTCTCCCAGCTGGGAAGGACTCTTCCGAGTGATCAAAGTATCCCGTCCTGGATGCGTTAGCTTGGCAACCGAGGATGGGACATTGCTCCCTGATCCTTGGAACATTGAGCACCTCCATAAGTTCTACGCTTTATATCACGGAGGTGAGTCTGTAGTTACATGTGATGTATTTTATAGAGTCATTGTACAAAGTCGGGTAGCTCCTCCGGGAGAACAGCCGGACCTTCCCAGGAAGGTCCGCAAAGTTCAAGCAACACTTGTCAATGTCTCAGAACTAAAAGTGTGGCTAGCTACCTTGGGTCAAACAAGAAATGAAACACACTTAGCCTGGTTCCGTACCATAAGAGTATACTTGTTTCCCCTGTACCCCAGACCTATAATGAAAGACATCATTGTGTGAAAACAGACTCCACGTGCATTTATTTTGTACAGGCTCAATATTTTTTATTTTTCTCTTTCTTGTCTATAAAAAAGTTGTGCAATTCTTAAGAAACTTTAGCTCGACCAATTCATGTATAATTCGAGTTGCATTGTCTATTCTTCCGGGTCTAAAGATTGTTAATGGCCTACTCGTCTGAATGCCGCCAAGCCAATCTACGGTCGGAGTGTGCTATCGACTTAGCCTGGTCATGCACCATAAGTACGCCACTCTACCTACACCCCAACAGGCCGAAGTAAGGCGAGTCCAAAAACGATCGGACCTGGAGGAAATAAGCAAGTGCACTTGATTGTATTTAGAATTGTTTTCGACCTAAAACTTTCTCGGGAATAGTAAGTCACAATTGAGTTATAGATAGAAAATGGATTATATTGTTTTCCTTGACTTCAGTGTGTAGGAAAAATAAAGATCCCATGATGATGGTGAATGGCCGGAGCTACCAAAGCTCCGACATCCCCTAAGGTGGCTTGTTGTCGATGTTCCAAACATTGATAGGGAGCGTCCCTAGACCTACTAAGCTCCAGTAAAGCCAGGGGGCCAGCCGTCAACATGGAGAAACGATGGTGGGAAGACTCCATAGTGGGGTCTGCTGCCAACACACTGCGTGTTGACTGCCGGAGCTACTAAGCACTGACACCCCAGTGGACTAACCGTCGATGCTCTACGCGTCGATGGAGACTACTGCCGGAGCTACTAAGCTCCAACGATGGTCACTGTCGGAGCTACTAAGCGCTGACAACCTCAGGGGGCCTCTACTATTGAAGACTTCGGACCTACGCTCTACAAGTTCGAAGCACGCAAGTCTTCAACAACTGTTACATTCTCTTGGTAAATGTTCCCAATCAAATTGTGTACATCTACCAGGGGGAAAAGTGAGACAAAGGTGTTGAAGACAAAAAATGAAATTCATAAAAACTTGGATTTCATTCATTTGGAGACAAGAGATGACAAAATTGGAGAGAAAGAAGAGAGAATACAAGCGGGGGTAACAAAGAGAGAGTCCTATACTCTATGGAACTACAAAGAGAGAGTCCTAGACTCTATGGAAGAATGAGGCGACCTTCTGGGCAACTTCCGACATGCTGGCTTGGGTAGCTTCTCCCTCTCCGTCGATGGGGCCTTCAAGCATCAGGTCTAGTGAGAATTGGGGGTCCCGGCTTGTGTCGCACGTCAGCACGTATTCTTCAACGTTCTTTGCCAGGGATTGTCCATTGTTTTCCAGCTGGTCCGCGATGACATCGCCCATCTTGGTGAGCTTGTTGCCTGTCGAACTCAATGCCTGCAACGCCTGGTCCAGCTACGGCTCTGGATTATCCGGTCGCACGGGACTAAAACCCATTGGCGTCAACGCGTCGTTGGCTTTGCCCAGGAAGTCCCAAACTTGTTGGGCCTCCGCGGCCCTCGAGCCTCGCATCTCCTCCAAGGATAATCTGTTTGCCACAAGATCTGAATTCTCACAGGCAAGGCGCTCAACCTCTTTGGCATTCTGCTGAATCTTTTCAGCAACCTGCCTTTCGTGTTTACTGAGCTCCTCCTCCCGGAGGTGGATCTTGTTCCAGCGGTCGACCAGGTCCTTCTCCCAGCCCTGCACCTTCTTCTCCCTGGCAGCAATTTCATACTCCCTCTTGTGGAGGTCCTGTCCTCGCTGCCAGGCCTTCTTCTCCTCTTTCTCGTAGCGCTCATCCAACTTCTCGGTGCACTCCGCGAGACTCTTGTCACCCAGAGTTAGCCTCTGAGTAAGCTCTTCCTCCCTCTTCACGAGGTCATCCCGCAGCTCTAGTAGTTTTTGCTCTTCATCTTCGAGCTTTTGCTCCCGCTCCTCAAGGGTCTCCCAGTGCTTGACGAGGCTGTCGTGGATGGCGCTGAGCTTCTCCCCGCGATCATTTGCCACGTTATTAGTAGCTACGGCCTGTTCGTGGATGGCCCGGGACTGGGTTTCGAGGGATCGCACCATGCTTTCCCACTCGTCCAGCAGCTTACCCCAGTACTCCAAATGGATCTTCTCATTCTTCACCCACTCCTTGTCGTCAGCCAGCCTCGACCGCGCCAGCTTGGTCTCGAATTGGAGCCGGTTGCCCCACCTCCAAAGAGTTTGGCGCTCCTCCTCGAGGGCCTTGTTGTCATAGTAAAAAGCCAGCTGGACCTGACGAAGACTGGAGCAGGCGTTGTCAATAGACAACGACAGAGGGATCGAGTCCGGACCTGTCGGGGTTCTCTCCGCTGGCTCCAGCGGGTTCTCCGTGACAAAAATTGGGTCCCACTCTACAAGAGAAGTTCCCTGGGCTTCCACGGTACTAGGGCCGTCCTCCGAGATAGCCGCAGCCGCCGCCGAGGAAGGTCCTGCAACAGAAGTTCTGACCTCCGGAGTTGGCGCCGAAGGGCCCGTCGCCAGGTCATCAACAACTGGCCCCTCAGGCGGGCGGCCTGCAACTTCATCTAGGCACCCTGGCTCAGGCGCGGGCACCTCCGAGACCACCACCTTCGGGGCAGGCGCTGAAGGTTCGGCCGGAGCTAAAGCCACTTTTGGCTCCAACACTGACGCCTCCTCCATTGACGGCTTAGGCACTGGCGCTTTGACCGCCATGGGCTTGGACGCTGGCACTTCTGCAGCAATCGGCTCAGGCGCCGAAACTTCTTCGACGACCCACTCAGGCACCGGAACTTCATCAGCCACCAGCTCTACCGTCGGGACTTCATCAACACCCGGCTCTATCTTCGGGGCCTCATCAACCACCGGCTCGACTGCCGGAGCTTCAACAACATCCGGCTCTAGGGTTGGGACTTCAGCTACCTCTGGCTCTAAGGCCAGAGCGTCCATCATCTCAACATCCAAACCTGAAGCTTCATCCTCCGGGGCTGGTGCTGCTGGTACATCTTCATTCCCATAGTCTGGCGCTACCACGGGAGCTTATGGGGATAAGTCGAGGTCCAGGACCACGACAGCCGGTGCCGGAGCTGTCGCAGCCTCAGCCACCTCTTGGGGCGGCGCTGAGATTGGAGCAGGAGCTTCTGACTGCACATCCTCAACTGCTGCTGCAGGAACCGGAGCTTCAGCCCCTTTCTTGGGCACTTTGTGGATGAAGGACGAAGAAACTCAAAACACAATTACAACAAAAAACAATCAACTAAGGTAAAAAACAAAATTTACATCGGAAGGCTTCCGCTCCAGCTAGCGTGGAACCTCTTCCCCAGACGCTTGGGGCCGGACCCTGCCGCCCCTGGCGTGCCAGCTCCACAAGGTTCCTCGAAGCTTGCTGCTGCTGGCGTCACTTTGGTTGAGGCCTCCCTTGATCGGGACGGACCTTCGGACCCAGGGCCTTCTGCTAGCCCTGGCACTAGAGCCACATAGCCGCAGCTAGCACCCCGGGAATATGCCGATGCTGGAGTGGTTGTCGCATTTGAAGACTTCCCCCTCCGGGGAGAAGGAGCGGCTGCAGAAGGAGCAGATCTGACAGACCTCCCGTCAGAGTGCTTCAGTTTCCTTTTATGGCTCGAGGGCTTGGACAGCTTTTTGCCCTTGCCCACGACTTCAACTCTCTGTCTCAGGGCGGAAGGGGGACCACCCTTGGAAGCTCAGGGGATCCCCAACCCGGTTTTCGTACGCCTCTCAACTTCACCAAGGTCGTCGAGCACCGGCATCTTCCTCCGGAGCTCCTTGCTCAACTGCGCCTCCATGTTCAGAGGGAGGAAAGCCGCCGGCGGAGTCAAATCGTCACCCTCGACGTCGATGCCATGCTGGAACTTCTTGAGGTGAAACTCCAATGTTGCGCCTTCCATGTTGGACTTCAAACCGGTCTCGATTTGGTCGTCGTCCATCACACCGTTGAGGGCCCAGGCAACATTCTCCCTCTTCTTCCGCGGAGCCCACCTGTTGACCAAGAAGTTGCAGAATACCGCCTTAGGAGTCACCCCTCCTTCCACGCATTGGCGGATCCTGTTCAGAGCAGGGTCGAAGGCGTCTGATAACACCGGAACTTTGCTCCAAGCTTCAATTTCGATGTTGGGCAGGCCTTCGGGCAGCTCTAGCTTCTCATGCTCCTCCACCCTGATGACAATCCAATCCTTCTTCCAGTCGTCCCACTTCCCAGAAGGGAACAACCACAAGTACTTGTACGGGCACTTCTTGCGCTTCACGAAATAATAGAAGCCAAGGTACTCGTCATTCTTGCTGGTGGTGTGGATGGTGAAGAAGGTGCAGAAGAGCTCAGCGCAGGGGGGAATGCCCACCCACATCTCGCAGAAGTGAACGAAGATCGACACCATAAGAATGGAGTGAGGGCCAAGGTGGTACAGCTGCAGACCTTAGAAGTCCAGCAGCATCAAGAGAAAACGGGAGAAGGGTGGGATCAGTCCCACCATGGAGTATGCGGAGAAGTAGACCATATGCCGACGTGCTCCTTCTCAAACGGAAGATTACCGGTGCGGATCTGATGGTTGAAGAAGTCACTGGACCACCCCATGACGGCCCGGACCTTCGGAGACCCAACTCCATCGCAGCACAGTGGGGCGAGAGATGAAAAGCGAGCGAATGTTTAGAGGATTTGAGCGCAAGTTCGAATGAAGGCGTAGAGAATCCTCAACCGGTGCGCGCTTTCCTTCTTAAGTAAGCCCCCGCAATGCTTGGATGGAAACCGCAGATGAGCCAACGATACAATTCAAAAACTTCACCCTGCCAATGACAAGGGGGCCCAGGGCCACCACCACAATCAAGTCGAGGTCCTTACCCCAGGCGAACGGTTGTCATCATGAAAGGCGGGAAGCCCGAGGGCGGCAGACTGACAGGGTGCGCGGAACTGATACGATTTTTATATCGGGAACCGGTGACCTTCAATTGCGTGAGATCGGCACGCTCAGATCTCACCTGCCGCATCCTGGATATGCCACGCGGCATTGGATTAACTGCGGACTACCGCCAACGGCACATCCGAAGACCCTTGAATACACAGCTCAAAAACCGAAGGATGGACCCAACTCTGGCAGAACAACTTCATCCAAAAGGTCTCTCCCAGAGGTGGGCCCACGGGGCCACTATCGGTACCCTGCGTACCGTATACCCCTTGGGACTACAAAAAGACCAAAGGAACTTCACCTGTCTGAGTTGAAGACCAGCAAAGGCCCCACGTGTCATACGGGACCGGACCTGCTTCCCATCTATGGTTAGTCGCGGTGCTGCCACGTGTATACTGCAACCGGACCTACATCCCACACATGGGATAGCTCCGGGCTAAACATCTGTACGGCACCCCTAAACCTAACCTCCGACGGAGGGAAGCTCCGGGCCCGACACGTGTACATCAACACTGGACCTTCCCGTCCAACCGTCGGACCTTCAGCCTCAACAATCAGACCGGTGAACCCCCAACGACTTTGACCTTCATGGGGCATTCAAAGACTTCAAGACCTGGTTAAGTGTCATTAATACCATATTAATGACACACGATCAGAAGGCCCTTAATATCAGTAACAGCACTGTCAAGGCCCGTTACCACACTATTAAGTGTAATTAACCTCATCAATTATGTATTAAGCATCAGTAACCGCCAGTGCCACATGTCGGGCCAGGCTAACGGTGTAACGACCAGTCCTTGTACTATAAAAGGACTGGTCGACGATACACAGGGGGGCTCTATACTCTTCTCTCAACTCCTCTGACACTCTTGCTCTCTAGAAGTCCCAACTCTGAGACACTCAATACAACAACTACACACCCCATGGAGTAGGGTATTACGCTCAGGCGGCCCAAACCACGTAAATCCCCGTGTCTACTTGCCATCATGTTCTGAATCTCTGCGCGCCCAATACCGAACTACAAACTCTACGGCTACCAACAGTAGCACCGAGAGAATTGTCGGATCAACACTTCGACAGACATCCGGCACCATTTCTTGAGAGACCATTCAATAAAGGGGGATATTGTCATTTCACATGTGAGAGCAGAAAAACAACTAGCCGATTTCTTCAACAAGCCACTAGAGGAAAAACGCTTTTGCAAACTTAGGAATGAGCTAAATATCCTTGATCTCGAAATGTGGCTTTAGATGTCGCACATCTGATTGTTAGTTATTTATTGTCTTCAAAATTATGCATGCTTTTGAAAACTTGCCTTCCTCAATTTTCTATCAATTATTTTTAATTATTGTCTCCTTGAATCATGGTCATTGTATAATTGTTTGTGTGCTTTACTAACCATATTCATTGAGAATATTTGTGAAAACTTAGTCCATGAGGATCATTCTTTGCAAATCTCTCAATATGAGAATTTTCTGTGTAGGATCAGACAAGTCCGCCCAAGGGGTCGGACAAGTCCGACCTCTTAAACATGTCCGGGCAGGTTCACACAAGTCCCCATCAGACTAGTCCGGCCTATCACCAGACTTTTCTGGACTTCCAGTTTAGCCCGATCCTTGTTCAGCGCTCGTACTAGTCCGGTGTACCCAACGGACTAGTCCAGACTCCTGAAGACTTAACCCTTGCGTCAGGCCCGACCCCTCTCATTATCTCTCCACTTCAAACCCGTGCTTCTCTCCAAAAACCGGCCTCTCCATTGGCGATTTTGTATTCCAACCTTTAAAATCTTAAAGGAATCTGTGTGAAAGCGTCTTCAGAGTGTCGCGATGCAAATCCCAGACTACTCCACTCTTCCATCCGCTGATTTCTCCTATTTTCTCATATCAAGGTGACTTGTTGACCGAACTCGAACTTATTCGATTCCATTGATTCTAGGTTGCTTCTTTTGTAACTTAGAGTCTCCTTTGCATTACTATCACCTTGTGATTCTTTCCTTGCGATATTGCACCTTGGTATTGAGTTTTGTCGACAAATAGCATAGTTAGGGTTTAATACTTGTTGGTACGCACTAGTCCGGACCTAGGATGGAGAAGTCCGTTCCTGACTGGACTTGTCTGGCCAGAGATCAGACAGGTGCGGCCTAAATTAGGGTTAATTATTAACTTAGTGAATTTTCTACACCTCTACCACAATATCTTGCTTTATCTCACCTCATATCTTATTGTTATCCTTTGTTTCAGCATGTCTCGGCGAAATGACTCTCCTCTTTCCGACCCGAGAAGGGAGGCGGCTCGTCAAGAATTATATTGTCAAAGAGATGTGGACCGGCTGTCGAAGCGGAGCTTGCTCATAGGAGTGAGGCTAGGATAAAGAAGAAGCATGATCGAGATGCAGCACAATAAAGCCGCTGAAGAGCAAGCAAGTAGTAAGAAGAGGATTGTCATATCGGGTAAAAAGCAAAGGTCTCAAGCGGCTAATAAAGGAAAAGCACCTATGGAAGAGAGCTGCATAGCCAAAGACACGGGAAAGGGGCCTGCGAAGAAGATGCCACTCAGGAAGGCCACTCCAAGGAAGAAAGCCCTAGCTGGTAGAGGGTTGGCCAACTTAGACCATCCTCGTGGGCCAAGTAGATCGTCACAAGGTCCCATTGGACCTTTGGTGATGACCCCACCATTGCATTGTCCCAGCCGACAACCAGAGCTTGCAAGCAACACCTTTCAAGGCAAAGGATCAGAAAAGGCAAAGAAATTCAGATTGAATAATTCCTATGAGTATGTGAAGGCCACTATAGATCATTGTTTCTGGTGTGACTTTCATTGTGATTATTATCGCTTAGTCTACTTATCAAAGAAGACACCAGTGGTGGATTCTCAGTGGGTTCATTAGGCCTATATGAAGAAGAAGAACCATCAAGCTTTCAATGCAATGATTCAGGCTGTTGAGCACCATGGACTCAAGGAGTTGCTTGGATTCAGGTACAACTAAAACACATAGGTGGTAGCTCGATTCTACACCACTTGCTACTTCTCCACCTTTGGAGATAGGAGTATCACTTGGTTGACTGATGGAATCCAATACTCCGTCCTCTATGATGAGTTTGCAAGGATCATTGGATTTGAGAAGTTCCCAAGCTATTATTTGATCATTCACAATCTCAAGGCTATGGATTTGGGGGAGAGGAAGTTCATGTATGAGGTTGGTTTCTACAATCCCCCCATAACCAAGATTCTTGGCCCTTTATTTTGTGTGCTCAAATAGATATTAAGAAAAATCCTAGCACCTAAGGATGGGGACGTAGACACGATCCAAGGCAACTTGATGCACTTCATGAAATTGATAGTTGAAGATGAGAAATTTGATGTCTTTGACTATATCTACAATGACATCTTCAACATATCCCACACTCCCAACCGCTCGTGTGGATATGCTCCCTACATCATGTGTTTGATCAAGAAAGTTTCGAGGTTGGAGTTTGTAAAGGACGTCAAGCATGGAGCACTCCATCCTCAAATTCCTCCTCCTGCGCTGAAGATTGGCAGAGCCTCGAGGAGGGGTTACTTCTTTGTGCCTTCTCCTCCTTCGGCGACTTTGCTAGTGCCACTCTCAAGATTCTAATGTCAGTTTTCACCTCATGTCGCAAAGCTGAAGTGAAAGATCAAAAGATGGCAATGAAGCAAGACAATTACCTTCGAAGATGTTGTGAGAAGGCAGACATTCCAATGTCACCAGAGTCCTCCATGTATGATGACATCGCACCTTTTCCGGAGCTCTTGGAGGCGGAAGCTGCACTCTATAGTGTGGGGGTGGTCCTTTTAGTGTCGCTCCTACTGCTGAGGAGGTTGGTGATGATGAAGAAGAAGACATTGCTCAAGAGGATGATGATGAGGAAACGAAAAGCATCCGAGGCCATGGAGAGGAGAGCGAGAGCGGTGATGAGTAGATATAAACTCTCTCCTCTCCCTTAATCTTTTTCTTTGTTTTTTGTGTCTTGATGCAAAAGGGTGAGAGATTGAGGGGGAGCATTAGATCCATGGACTATGCTTTATTTTGAAAACCAGGGTTGTAATGTTAATTATCGTTACTCTTTTTATTTGATTGTAATGACATTAATGCTATGATATCTTATCCTATGTTATGTAAATCATATTGAATATCATTTTATTCAAATATGTGTGATGATGCTTAATTAAAATTGAGATGCATTCTTCATTCCACTTTTCACATCTTAACACTTGAATCACACGTAGGCATCTCACCATAACACACAAATGTATAAGTCTCTCACAGACTTCATTCTTGTGCATTAAACATACTGCAATTCTAACATGCACACATTTAGGGGGACCTCCATATATACTTGTGCGTTATGAAAATAAACTCAATTATATTTTTATTAAAAACCTCAATATCTTGTCATCAAATCACAAAAAAAGGGGAGATTGAAAGTGCATCTAGGCTAATCCCTGTGGCTTTTGATGATTAATGACAACAGTCAAGGGACTAATGAGCATTACAAGTGTAAGTAAAGGTGATTGAAAGATGGACGGCGTTGAATACACTCAAGAATGAAAAAGAGGAGAAAAAGGCAAAAAACTAGAATAATAGAATTTAGGTTTTTAAATTCTTTGTGTCGAGTTCAGCTACATAGATTGAGTGTGTTTAATGTGTCAAATTGTTGAGAATCTCCTAGGAGCTCATAGTCCAAGTTAGATTAGATTGAGAGATGAGTTGAGGCAGCCCTAAGGATAGGGCTTGACTTGTCTTGGCTGGAAGGCCAGACTAGTCCAGGCACATCAGATTGATCCGATGTTAGGCGGACCAATGGTTTCTGTGTGAGTTCGGACCTATCCTTTTGGGGAAAGAATAGTCCTTGGTGAGTGTGTCTGAGTCCTTCTTTGACTGAGTCCTGAAGGACCAGACTAGTCTGCACTGGGAGGTCAGACTAGTCTGCTCCGTCAGACAAGTCCGTTTCTGACCGGAAAAGAAGTTTATGTGTGAGATCGGACTAGTCCGTTCCGAGTGAGACTAGTCCGTTGTGGACTTGGAAGTGGATGCTGGGACTAAGTCCTTGATGTCCGTACTTGACCGCCCTTGGGGGCCTGACTAGTCCGGGGGATCAGACTTTTCAGTTCTCAAACAGAACAAAAGTTTATGTGTGAGATCGTACTAGTCCATTCTTGGACGGACTAGTCCATTGTGTTGCGACATTTTGAATTCAAAAGGTGGCGGAGGACTTTGTGGTTGGTCAAGGGTGGCATCACTGGTCCCCACAGGTTGGACTAGTCCAGGGTCAAAGGTCGGACTAGTCTGCACTTTTTCTGGTGGCAACGGCTATTTGTCGGGACCCCTATAAAAAGGGATTCCCCAGCCCTCAAAGGGCATCTCTCGAACCCTAGCACCGCCAAATCCTTCCAAGAGCCTTTCTAACCCTCTCAAAATCATTCTTAGAGTCCTAAGAGCAATTCTTGAGGATTTGTAAGTTGTGGAAGAGAAGAGAGAAGGGTTTTCTTGACTTTGAGCTCTTGGTTGATTCTCTCAGTTTGACTCATCGATTTGAGCTCGTGTGGGTGTTGATCTTCGATATTTTTGTGTTGTAATTTTGTGGGAGCCTCAGTTTGTGACTTGCCCCACCAAATTGGTGATTGCCCCCGTGATTTAGTGGAAGAGTAGCCGACCTTTGTGGTGCCTAAGTGTGGAAAAAATTGAGTGAAACCCTGCCTTTCGTGGGCCTCCTGATTCTTTTTTGGTTGTCTTCACAACTTGATTATATATAATCTTTGAAAATTTTACGATAATTGGATTTGGGGTTTAGGTTCTACATGAGTTTCTTTGGAGAATTAGAGATCTGATTTTTACTCGGTAGAACAGATTGACCTTTGTTCGATCTTTCAATCGTAACTTGAGTTTTTCTCAACGGTTTTCTGTGATTCTTGGTGTCGTGTCGTCGCGACTTGATAATCTACAATATCTAATACTTTTGTCACGGTTAAACATGTTAAGATCAATCGCACACACAAATTCTTTAACACATCAATTTTCTGCCAAGGGGTTTTCGTTGTTTCCGCTCAAAAAGTTTTAATATACCATTCACCCCCTCTGGTAGCTTTTCACATGCTCCTAGATCCTACACAAATGTTACATTCTCAACAAGAAGCCTCAAATTTCAAAGTTCGCTTCAAAATCCGATGAAGGTCTTGCTTGGTTATGATTCAAACACCTACGCCTATCGTGTCTTTAACAAAACCTCCGGTTGTGTTGAAATCTCACGTCACGTGGTGTTTGATGAGACTAATGGCTCCCTAGTGGAGCAAGTTGATCAATTTGTGCTAGATGAATAGGAGGCACCTTGTGTGGCGTTAAGAAGGATAGCACTTTGTGATGTAAGACCTCAAGAGCAACAAGGCCCAAGTGATCCATCGCCATCACCAGAGGTGCCCAATACCCCCATGATCAACAACAAGATCAAGATCACGATCACCATGATCAAGAAAAGGAAGATCAATATGGTGGCAATGTTCATGGGGGATACTATGAAGATGAGGGAAATGAAGAAGTTGACTCAAGACCAAGTGAAACCACACCCAAGATTCCATCAATGTGTTCAATGGGATCATCCCGTTGACAACATACTTGGAGACATCTCCATGGGGGTAGTGACTCGCTCTCGTATAGCTAATATTTTTGCTCACTATTCCTCTGTTTCTTCTTGGAGCCATTTAAGGTTGAAGATGCCCTACAAGATCTGGATTGGGTGATAGCCATGCCAGAGGAGCTCTGGGAGCTCGTGAGAAGACCTAATGCCAATGTGGTAGGCACCTTCATATGTCAAACCAAGTATACCAAAGACATCCTAAAGAAGTTTGACATGGAGAAAGTCAAGCCCATCAAGACGCCAATGGCGACGAATGGACATATCGATCTCAACCAAGAAACCCCAAGCGTCGAACAAAGGGTGTACCGTTCCATGATTGGATCACTACTTTACCTTTATGCATCTAGGCCCGACGTTGTCTTAAGTGTATGCATGTGTGCAAGGTTTTAAGCCGCTCCTAAGGAGTGTCACTTGGCATCCGTAAAGAGAATCTTGTGCTATTTAATTCATACACCTAACCTAGGGTTGTGTTATCCCAAAGGGTCATAGTTCAATCTCATCGGATACTCCGATGCCGATTATGCTAGATGCAAAGTGGAGAACAAAAGTACCTCTGGGACTTGCCAATTCTTGGATAGGTCCCTAGTATCATGGTCATCAAAGAAACAAAATTCCATTGCCCTATCCACAACCGAAGCAGAGTATGCCGCAGCCGGAATTTGCTGTGCACAACTTCTTTGGATGCGACAAACTCTAAGGGATTATGGTCTCAATATGAACCATTTTCCACTCCTATGTGACAATGAGAGTGCTATTAAGAGAACCCATAAACCACTGAACACTCTAGAACCAAACACATTGACATTGTCGTTACCCTGCGTACTGTATACCCCTTGGGACTACAAAAAGACCAAAGGAACTTCACCCATCTGAGTTGAAGACCTGCAAAGGCCCCACGTGTCATATGGGACTGGGCCTGCTTCCCATCTATGGTTAGTCCCAGTGCTGCCACGTGTATACTGCAGCCGAACCTACATCCCACAAATGCGATAGCTCCAGGCTAAACATATGTGCGGCACCCCCGGACCTAACCCCCGAAGAGGCAAGCTCCAGGCCCGACACGTGTACATCAACACCGGACCTAACCGTCCCAGACGGGAAGCTTCAAAGCTTCCACGTGTCCAACCGCCGAACCTTCAGCCTCAACAATCAGACTCGTGAACCCCAACGGCTCGGACCTTCAAGGGGCAATCAAAGACATCAAGACCTGGTAAAGTGTCATTAATACCATATTAATGACACACGATCAGAAGGCCCTTAATACTAGTAACGGCACTATCAAGGCCCGTTACCATGCTATTAAGGGTAATTAACCTCATTTATTGTGTATTAAGCATCAGTAACCGCCAGGGCCACATGTCGGGCTAGGCTAATGGTGTAATGACCAGTCCTTGTACTATAAAAGGACTGGTCGACAATTCATAGGGGGGCTCTAGACTTCTCTCTCAACTCCTCTGACACTCTCGCTCTCTGGAAGCTCACAACTCTGAGACGCTCAATACAACAACTACACACCTCGTGGAGTAGGGTATTACGCTCAGGCGGCCCAAACAACGTAAATCCCTGTGTCTACTTGCCATCGTGTTCTGAATCTCTACGCGTCCAATACTGAACTACAAACTCCGCGGGCTACCAACAGTAGTAGAATTGCCGGATCAACACTTCGATAGCTGGCGCGCCAGGTAGGGGCGCCCGAGATTCAAACATAGTGAACTCTGCTGCTGTATCGTCAAATGGAAACCCTGCTGCGCAACCTGCTGGAGGCAATCCCTCCAACATGCAGCCGCCAGCAGGTGATGTGGCTCCAGTAGGAGCCATGCAACCGCCGCCACCGTCCGCATCGGCGAAACAAGCTGGACAGCAGGATGGAGCATCTACGTCGGTCACAGCATCGGCGAACAACAACCCTAAACACATGCTCCATGCCGCGCGTGCTCTTCTCCAGCACCCACCACCTCCAGGTGCATCCCAGGGTGCAATGGAGCAGTGGAGGGCTGATGTGGAACATTTGGTTGCAGCAACAGTCGATCGCATCAGCAACCAAGGTCCTCCACCCTCGGGGCGGGCCCCATCGTAGCATCGGACCGTGTCGGGTAGACTTGGTCCGCACACTTCCCAACATTGGAGGTGTGCCGCGTCTCAACAAGCGACGTCGCTGCCTCCCGGGGCGCAACGCACTCATACGGTAATAAGGCTTTGAACTCATGACCTCTGAGCGGAGCTTGATCGCTGTTTCCGTCAACAGGATGGCCGCGTCCATATCGAGCGCGCTCGCGAAAGGCGAGAGGATCGGGACAGTCCGACTCCTGGGGGAGTAGGAGGGGGCTGTTCTGCCCTGGCCATGCATCTACGCATGGTAAGATGGCCACAAAAGTTCCTGCCTCACCTGCCGGAGAAATTTGACGGGACTGTCAATCCTGCTGAGTTTCTCAAAAATCTACTCCACCGCAATCCTTGCGGTAAGTGGCAACGAGGCCGTAATGGTCAACTACTTCCCCATGGCTTTAACTGAAACTACTAGGTCCTGGTTCATGAGCCTTCCACCCGACTCCATCAACAGTTGGGAGGAACTGTGCCAACAGTTCACCGCCAATTTTGGGAGTTCATACACCTAACCAGGCACCGAGCTGGACCTCTTTGCTGTCAAGCAGAAGGGGGGAGAGTCCTTGCAATCCTTCATCCAGAGGTTCTCCTAGGTACGAAACACTATTCCTTCTATCTCCAGCGCCTCTGTTATTGTGGCATTTAGACAGGGCGTACGAGACAAGAAGATGTTGGAGAAGCTGGCGACCAAGGAGATCACCAGCGTCACGAAATTGTTCAGCTTGGCAGATAAATGTGGCAAAGTTGCGGAGGGCCGTGAAATGCACTCCCAACCACCTCCGGAGGACAACTAAAAATCCTCCAAGGGTGAAGCCACTACCTCTGGGAGTGGTAAAAAAAAGTCCAATGGCAAGAAAAAGCCGTCGGCCGGCACTCCAACTACTGCAGCTGCTGAAGCTCTGGGTGGCTGGGGGCCACGCCCCAAAAAACAGCCTCGGCCGTCGTCTGAAGACGGAGGCAGCTCCAAGATGTGGTTTCCTATACACAAGTCGAAGAACCACAATCTGGAAGGCTGCCGGGAGGTCCAGAACCTTGGTGACTGCTACAACAAGCGCCGGGAAGATGTTCCTTTCCGTCAGAGGGAAGGGAAACAGAAAGTCGATGAAGCTCCGGCTGAAGAGGAGTTAGGCTTTCAGGACCCTAAAAAGGTCTTGAAGGCTGTTTACACCACTGTCGATGATGACTCCGACGTCTCCGACAACGAACATCGGAAAACCATGAACACCATCTTTGGTGGTTCGTGGGACATCTCCCCGCCGTGTCCTCAAGACCATGTAGCGGGACATGGCCTCAGTAGCTCCTACCGCCAGGGCGGAGCCGCACCGGAAGTGGATGGACACTGCCATCACTTTCGATGCTTCGAACTGCCCTCAGAATATAATCGGAGCAGGTCAACATCCATTGATGGTATCTCCGTCCATCAACAACATCCAAATCCACCATGTAATGGTGGACGGATGTTCCGGGCTGAACCTCATAAGCTTCGAAGCTTTTGTCAAGCTTCAGCTCCGACCTTTGGACCATCGCCCCTCTCGACCTTTCTATGGAGTAGGTCTGAATGCCATAACCCCACTCGGTGCCATTACTCTTCCGGTGACCTTCGGGACCCGAAAAGAATTACCGCACTGAGAAGTTGGTCTTCAACGTGGCGCAGATCAACTTACCCTTCAACACCATATGGGCAGGCAAGCCTTATACAAGTTCATGGCTGCTGCTCATTATGGCTACTTGGTGTTGAAGATGCCAACACCAGCCAGTGTTCTCCGGATCCATGGAGATCGCACCGCCAGAGTGACAGCTCTAGAAGAACTCCACGCGCTTGCTACAATGCAGGAGGAAGAATCGAAAAAGGAGCAAGGTCTAAAACCCCCGAGCATTCGTCATCGAGGCTCAACCTCCGCACCTCGCGTGCAACCAAGCGGCGACACCGACATCCCCGTCAAAGTCGTCCAAATCGATTCCGACGCAGCTCAGACCACCCGTATATCAGGAGGTTTGAATGACAAATAGGAACTCGCGCTCATCACATTCCTCCGGGCTGACGTAGACGTGTTTGCCTGGCAACCGTCACAAATGCCTGGGATCCCTAGGGAAGTCATCGAGCATAATCTGAAGATCTATCCCGATGCTCAGCCTGTAAACTAGAAGCGTCGGAAGCAATCCGTAGAGCGACAAAACATCATATGTCAAGAAGTGAAGAAGTTGCTCGAAGCTGGATTCACCCGAGAAGTCTTCCACCCAAAATGGCTGGCAAACCCAGTAGTTGTACCCAAGTCCGGCGGGAAGCTTCGGATGTGTATTGACTACACTACACTAAATAAGGTATGTCCGAAAGATCCATTCCCACTACCTAGAATAGATCAGATAGTGGATTCCACCTCTGGATGTGAATTACTGTGTTTCCTAGACGCTTATTGTAGGTACCATCAAATCAGAATGTCTAGGGAAGTTGAAGAGCAAACCTTCTGCATCACAGTAGATGGATTATATTGTTACACTGCCATGCCATTTGGTCTCAAGAATGCTGCTTCAACATTTGTACGAGCTATGTACAAAACTTTTGGAGAGCTCATCAGAGACGTATTGGAAGTGTATGTCAATGACATTGTTGTCAAGATCAAGAACAAGGAGTCAATCCTTGACACCTTGCAAGCTGTCTTTGATAGGTTGCAATTCACTCGCATGAAGCTGAACCCGGACAAGTGTGTCTTCGGGGTTAGCTCCAGAAAACTTCTTGGTTTCTTGGTAAACCACCGAGGAATAGAAGCAAACCCGGCCAAGATAAAAGCTATTGAAGACATGCGGCCACCAGCCCACATCAAGGACGTCCAGAAGATGACTGTATGTCTAGCTGCCCTCAACCGGTTCATCTCAAGACTGGCATAACGGGCGCTACCCTTCTTCAAGCTATTGAGGAAGTCTGGACCATTCCAATGGTCTGAAGAATCAGAGAAGGCATTCCTGGAGCTGAAGCAGCTCCTCACCACCCTACCAACCTTGGTTGATCTAAACCCTGGTGAGCCACTCCTGCTTTACATTTCGGCAACTGAAGAAGTTGTCAGCATGGTCCTGGTTGCGAAAAGGCCAGAACCATCTCCAGTTCAGGAATCAAGACCCCTTCGGGAGGGTCCGGAGCTACCTGAAGTCGATTCTGGGTCCCAGCTCCCAGACCCGGATCCTCAAGGAGAGACTCCGGAGGATCCATCTCCTTCAAATGAAGGAGTCACTGCTACTGAGCAGTAAGATTCGGGCCCCTCCGGGAAGGTCCGGGTCACTCCAGAACAAGCTTCGGGTCCTCCAGCCGGCAACCTGAGGTCCTCGAACAAGGTCCGGATCCCTCCGGGATGGTTCGGGTAGATGAGGAGGGAGCTCTGGGCCCCTTCAGGAGGGTCTGGACGGTTCAGCGCCCAGTGTACTTCATCAGCGAACTACTCCATGACACAAAGACTCACTAACTAGAGGTGCATAAGCTACTATACACAATTCTTATTGTTTCTAGGAAGCTCCGACACTATTTCCAAGCTCACAATATTTCAGTGGTAACCTCTTATCCACTACGTGCAATCTTGCATAACCCCAATTCCACTGGGAACATTGCAAAGTGGGCGGCGGAATTAGCCGAGTTTGACCTTGAATTCGTACCAAGGCAAGTGATCAAGTGTCAAGCATTGGCGGACTTCATTGCGGAATGATACCCCTCTCCATCAAATTCTAGGGGCCCCAGTGAGCAGAAGTCGGAACCCAAGGTTCTGGTCTTCACTGAGCCTTACTGGACTCTCTACTTTGACCGCTCTGTGCAGAATCAGGGGGTCGGAGATGGAGTTCTTCTCCTCGCTCTGACCGGGGAGAAGGTTAAATACATGGTGCACCTTGACTTCAAGGCGACCAACAACATGGCGGAGTATGAAGCACTAATTTATGTACTCAAGGTGGCACTATCGTGTGGTGTCAAGTGGCTGCTGGTAAAGGGTGATTCACAACTTGTTGTAAAACAAGTCAAAGGTGAATGTTGTTGCAACAACCCTCAACTAGATGCATACCTACTTGAATTCCAGAAGCTTTAGAAGGACTTCGACGTCCTGGATCTTTGTCATGTCCAGCGTCTCAACAATGCTGAAGCTGACGAACTCTCGACGAAAGCTTCGACCGGGGTTCCAGATCTCGACGGAACCTTCGTCTGGAGGTTGTCTAAACCTGCAGCTCAGCCTGCCGAACTAAGCGAAGGGGGCGAGACTAGCACATCAATGTTGGCGGTCCCGATGGCCCTGTTACCATGGCGTCAATCAAGGGTCGTAGGTGCTCCTGGAAGCTCCGAGCAACCCAGCATGCAAGACTCAAATCCTCAAGCTTGTTCCGATGCATGGATCTCAGAGATCCGGAGCTACTTGAAAGACAATTTCCTTCCTGAAGATAATGTATCCGTTGACCGGATAGTCAGACTGGCTAAAATATACACACTGGTTGAAGGGGATCTCTACTGGCGTGGTGCCAAGGGCGTCCTAGTGCGGTGCATTACAAGGGAAGAAGGTTGCGAGCTTCTCACGGAAATCCATTGAGGCGAGTGCAGGAACCACGCATCTTCCCGCACGATGGTCGATAAAGCCTTCCGGCATGGCTTCTACTGGCGTACAGCGCTCCAGGATGCAACTGAGCCAGTGAAGAAATGCGAAGCATGCCAGTTCCATGCAAAGAAAATTCACACACCACCTCAACCTCTACAAATGATACCTCCTACACGGCCTTTCGCTGTGTGGGGGGTGGATATCTTGGTGTAACACCCTAAATTTTCGCATCATGCATTGCATACATAATCATGCATTAAACACTAGTAGAATAAAAGAAAAATAATAAAACATATACATATACAAATGTATGTAGCAAAAGAAGAAATAGAAAATAATAATAGCCTAAAACTTGTAATAGGGAATAAGAATAAAAATAATAATAAAAATATATATAAGTATATATAAATAATATATATAACAATATATAAAAGTAGAAAAAATATTAATAATATATGTTATAAAAATAATAAATAATAAATAATAAATATATAATATTAATAATATATATATAAAAAATAAATATATATATATAATAAGTTAAAAAAAGGGATCACCGCTGGCCAGGCCGAGCCGGCCCAGCCAGCGGGCATCTCCCGCGTGGTGGCTGCGCCCGCGCGCCGGCCCCGCTCCGCGCCCCACGCCCGAGGCGCCTGGCCCCGGCCGACACGGCACCGGGTGCTGCGCCGGTCCCGACGCCGCCCGGCCTCCCGTCCCGCTCCCACGCCGCGCGCTCGCCCGACGCGCGAGCTGCCTGGGGCCCGCCTCCGCGGTCTCCCGCCCCGCCACGACCGAATCCCGCCCGGTCTCCCGCCGCCATACGTCTCACGCCAACGCCCCTGCCGCGATTCCCGGTTCCCGCGTGACTCCCAACCGAGCCAGATTCCACGGCAACCCCACGCCCCTATAAAAGGAACCAAAGTCCCACGATGCCGCCGCCAGAAGCAGCCGCCGAACAGAGGGAAAAAGGGGAGTCCAGAGAGCTGCGCCCAGGGAAGAAAAAAAAGAGAAAAAGAAGGGGAAGAAGAGGAAGAAAAAGAGGAGGGCGCCACCGTTCGCCGGAGATCGTCGCCGACATCGCGCCGCCGTCGTCGTGCCGCCGAAGGACTGCTGCACCATCTACTTCGTCTACGCGTCGCATTTGTTCCGCGACCGTCAAGCCGTCAGATCTACGGTAGGCCATGTTCCCGATGCGAATTTTTGCGATCATATTAAATCTAATAGGCGTAAATTGAATTTAGTTGCACCATGATTTTATTTTCAGCAGCATTAATCCACCCTAAAACCCCCGTAAACTCATATGAACACGTATGAACTAGTCGCATCTAATTAATAAACGACCGTAGTAAATTAATTATTAAAATGTGCATGCATGCATGTCATTGCATGTTGATTATTTTGTGTGCATTATGTTGAATTGTATATGTTTTCTTGTATGTATGATCATGCGTAGGGGAATGTGCTCAAGAGGCCGCATACGAGGATTTCCAAAACCAAGACTTCGAAGCGCTTGAACAACCCCATCCGCCGGAGCAAGGCAAGTGTCCTTGAAGCATATTGATCCTATTTTAAATTAAATGTTTTCTTTGCGAACTTGCATGCTTGTGTCAAATTGATGGGAACCCTATGGTAGGAAGTTTACTAGTTTTGTTTGACCACCCTTGTCATCTGGAATTTATGGTAGAGAGTCGGGAAGGGCTTTTACCTTTTTGCTTCGCTTAATTAATTGGGATGGCAAACAACACTACACATTTAATTATGCATCAACGATATTCCGGTTAATGTGAACTGGTCAATACGATGGGTGATCTAAGCAAGCATGGTTTTGTGAATGGGTTGGACGTTATGGTGGTTGCTTGCCTTAGATCTAAGGACCGGTTCATGCGAGAATATGCCAGGTCAACAGTGCCACCACAAGGCCAAGTATGGGTGCGGCGTAGCTGAATAATTAGGAGCGCTGCTAGTATGGTATGGACCATTGGATGGCGCGGGGAATGGGAGTAGAGGAGGACTGCCCTGGGATCCGCATGGCACACGAGGGGGCCCGTGGGTGGGAGAATAGAGATTCAAGCCTGCCGGTGAAACCTTAGTGGGCCCGTACATACTAGTAGTCCCTTTTGAAAGGCTATTTTGTGATCTCTTGGCCACACACCTACGGAAGTGTGAGATGGCACAATGGAGGTTCCTTAGTCATCAAACGGTGACGAAATCACAAACATGTGGGTAAAGTGGTACAACCTCTGCAGAGTGTTTAAAATTATCATGATAGCCGTGCTCCCGGTTATGAGCGCCTGGATGACCTACATGATTAGAGTTGGAAATTGGGATTTGGGATGGTTATGGATGGTTATGGTTTGGTAATGGTTATGGTTATGGGTTGGTAATGGTTATGGTTTATGGATTATGGTCTTGGATATGAATTTGAGTTATGGTAATTGGACATGGATAATGGTAATGTTGGCAATAATTGGATATGGTTTATATATGATGGTTATGATGGGATTGTTTCACATAGACATAGTATAATGCTTTTCAAATGTTTTACTGTACTTTTCAGCACTTAGCCATTATTTTTGTCGTCATTTGAATAAGCCACATGTCATACTTTCCACACTTGCTGAGTACGACATGTACTCACCCTTGCAACCCGCCCCCCCCCCCCCAACAGCTACTGGAGACAATTGGGAGTACCCTGAGGATCACGTGGAGTACTAGGTTGCGTACCGCCGTCAATTGCCTGTGGATTGGAGTCGTGATGCTTAGTTTATTTTCCGCTGCAATTATTTAGAGTTTTATTATTCGTGAACTATTGGATTATTGTAATAAAGTACTTATTTATTAGTTAAGACGTGGTTAAATTCTGTTCATCATTTGTGAATCACTCGTGTATGTGTGTTGAACATCCTGGGCACACATATGCGTTACGCTTGGTTCATATTCGGAACCGGGTGTCACACTTGGGACAATTCCCTAGAGCCGTCGGAGGTTACAAGTTCCTGTACGTTGCCATTGACAAATTCACCAAATGGCCGGAAGCAACTCCAGTTGTGACTATAAACAAGCAATCAGCAATCAACTTCTTGCAGTCCATCGTATGCAGATTTGGAGTCCCAAACAAGATTATAACTGATAGGACCCAGTTCACAAGTTCTACATTCCAAGGATATTGCGAAGACCTCAGCATTCAGGTCAGCTACGCTTCTGTAGCCTACCCGACAAGCAATGGCCAAGGCGAGAGAGCAAATTCAGAAATCCTAAAAGGACTCAAGATGCGCACATATGAGCGCCTGAAAAAACATGGAGCCAACTGGATCGAAGAGCTTCCGCCCACACTTTGGGCCAAAAGGACAACTCCAAACCGGTCAACTGGAGAGACACCCTTCTTCCTGGTGTACGGAGCTGAAGCAGTCCTTCCTCCGGAAATCACCATGGGGTCGCTCCAGGTCCTGACCTTCGATGATGCCACGCAGGACGAGCTCCGGCTTGAAGACCTTGACCTCCTTGAAGAGGTAAGGTGCCGACCAGCTGTTTGGAATGCCCGATACCGCCAAGCACTTCGGTGCTATCACCAACGGCATGTTCACAGTCGACAGCTCGAGGAAGGCGATCAGGTGCTACGGAGAATACAATCCAGAGAAAGGTTAAACAAACTTTCTCCCAGCTGGGAAGGACCCTTCCGAGTGATCAAAGTATCCCGTCCCGGATGCGTTCGCTTGGCAACCGAGGATGGGACATTGCTCCCTGATCCTTGGAACATTGAGCACCTCCATAAGTTCTACGCTTTATATCACGGAGGTGAGTCTGTAGTTACATGTGATGTATTTTATAGAGTCATTGTACAAAGTCGGGTAGCTCCTCCGGGAGAACAGCCGGACCTTCCCAGGAAGGTCCGCAAAGTTCAAGCAACACTTGTCACTGTCTCAGAACTAAAAGTGTGGCTAGCTACCTTGGGTCAAACAAGAAATGAAACACACTTAGCCTGGTTCCGTACCATAAGAGTATACTTGTTTCCCCTGTACCCCAAACCTATAACGAAAGACATCATTGTGTGAAAACAGACTCCACGTGCATTTATTTTGTACAGGCTCAATATTTTTTATTTTTCTCTTTCTTGTCTATAAAAAAGTTGTGCAATTCTTAAGAAACTTTAGCTCGACCAATTCATGTATAATTCGAGTTGCATTGTCTATTCTTCCGGGTCTAAACATTGTTAATGGCCTACTCGTCTGAATGCCGCCAAGCCAACCTACGGTCGGAGTGTGCTATCGACTTAGCCTGGTCATGCACCATAAGTACGCCACTCTACCTACACCCCAACAGGCCGAAGTAAGGCGAGTCCAAAAACGATCGGACCTAGAGGAAATAAGCAAGTGCACTTGATTGTATTTAGAATTGTTTTCGACCTAAAACTTTCTCGGGAATAGTAAGTCACAATTGATTTATAGATAGAAAATGGATTATATTGTTTTCCTTGACTTCAGTGTGTAGGAAAAATAAAGATCCCATGATGATGGTGAATGGCCGGAGCTACCAAAGCTCCGACATCCCCTAAGGTGGCTTGTTATCGATGTTCCAAACATTGATACGGAGCGTCCCTAGAGCTACTAAGCTCCAGTAAAGCCAGGGGGCCAGCCGTCAACATGGAGAAACGATGGTTGGAAGACTCCATAGTGGGGTCTGCTGCCAACACACGCGTGTTGACTGCCGGAGCTACTAAGCACTGACACCCCAGTGGACTAACCGTCGATGCTCTACGCGTCGATGGAGACTACTGCCGGAGCTACTAAGCTCCAACGATGGTCACTGTCGGAGCTACTAAGCGCCGACAACCTCAGGGGGCCTCTACTATTGAAGACTTCGGACCTACGCTCTACAAGTTCAAAGCACGCAAGTCTTCAACAACTGTTACATTCTCTTGGTAAATGTTCCCAATCAAATTGTGTACATCTACCAGGGGGACAAGTGAGACAAAGGTGTTGAAGACAAAAAATGAAATTCATAAAAACTTGGATTTCATTCATTTGGAGACAAGAGATGATAAAATTGGAGAGAAAGAAGAGAGAATACAAGCGGGGGTAATAAAGAGAGAGTCCTATACTCTATGGAACTACAAAGAGAGAGTCCTAGACTCTATGGAAGAATGAGGCGACCTTCTGGGCAACTTCCGACACGCTGGCTTGGGTAGCTTCTCCCTCTCCGTCGATGGGGCCTTCAAGCATCGGGTCTAGTGAGAATTGGGGGTCCCGGCTTGTGTCGCACGTCAGCACGTATTCTGCAACGTTCTTTGCCAGGGATTGTCCCTTGTTTTCCAGCTGGTCCGCGATGACATCGCCCATCTTGGTGAGCTTGTTGCCTGTCGAACTCAATGCCTGCAACGCCTGGTCCAGCTACGGCTCTGGATCATCCGGTCGCACAGGACTAAAACCCATTGGCGTCAGCGCGTCGTTGGCTTTGCCCAGGAAGTCCCAAACTTGTTGGGCCTCCGCGGACCTCGAGCCTCGCATCTCCTCCAAGGATAATCTGTTTGCCACAAGCTCTGAATTCTCACGGGCAAGGCGCTCAACCTCTTTGGCATTCTGTTGAATCTTTTCAGCAACCTGCCTTTCGTGTTTACTGAGCTCCTCCTCCCGGAGGTGGATCTTGTTCCAGCGGTCGACCAGGTCCTTCTCCTAGCCCCGCACCTTCTTCTCCGTGGCAGCAATTTCATACTCCCTCTTGTGGAGGTCCTGTCCTGGCTGCCAGGCCTTCTTCTCCTCTTTCTCGCAGCGCTCATCCAACTTCTCAGTGCACTCCGCGAGACTCTTGTCACCCAGAGTTAGCCTCTGAGTAAGCTCTTCCTCCCTCTTCACGAGGTCATCCCGCAGCTCTAGTAGTTTTTGCTCTTCATCTTCGAGCTTTTTCTCCCGCTCCTCAAGGGTCTCCCAGCGCTTGACGAGGCTGTTGTGGATGGCGCTGAGCTTCTCCCCGTGATCATTTGCCACGTTATTAGTAGCTACAGCCTGTTCGTGGATGGCACGGGACTGGGTTTCGAGGGATCGCACCATGCTTTCCCACTCGTCCAGCAGCTTACCCCAGTACTCCAAACGGATCTTCTCATTCTTCACCCACTCCTTGTCGTCAGCCAGCCTCGTCCGCGCCAGCTTGGTCTCGAATTGGAGCCGGTTGCCCCACCTCCAAAGAGTTTGGCGCTCCTCCTCGAGGGCCTTGTTGTCATGGTAAAAAGCCAGCTGGACCTATAGAAGACTGGAGCAGGCGTTGTCAATAGACAACGACAGAGGGATCGGGTCCGGACCTGTCGGGGTTCTCTCCGCTGGCTCCAGCGGGTTCTCCGTGACAAAAATTGGGTCCCACTCTACAAGAGAAGTTCCCTGGGCTTCCACGGTACTAGGGCCGTCCTCCGAGATAGCCGCAGCGGCCGCCGAGGAAGGTCGTGCAACAGAAGTTCTGACCTCCAGAGTTGGCGCCGAAGGGCCCGTCGCCAGGTCATCAACAACTGGCCCCTCAGGCGGGCGGCCTGCAACTTCATCTAGGCACCCTGGCTAAGGCGCGGGCACCTCCGAGACCACCACCTTCGGGGCAGGCGCTAAAGGTTCGGCCGGAGCTAAAGCCACTTTTGGCTCCGACACTGACGCCTCCTCCATTGTCGGCTTGGGCGCTGGCGCTTTGACCGCCATGGGCTTGGACGCTGGCACTTCTGCAGCAACCGGCTCAGGCGCCGAAACTTCTTCGACGACCCACTCAAGCGCCGGAACTTCATCAGCCACCAGCTCTACCGCCGGGACTTCATCAACACCCGGCTCTATCGTCGGGGCCTCATCAATCACCGGCTCGACTGTCGGAGCTTCAACAACATCCGGCTCTAGGGTTGGGACTTCAGCTACCTCTGGCTCTAAGGCCAGAGCGTCCATCATCTCAACATCCAAACCTGAAGCTTCATCCTCCGGGGCTGGTGCTGCTGGTACATCTTCATTCCCATGGTCTGGCGCTACCACGGGAGCTTCTGGGGATAAGTCGAGGTCCAGGACCACGACAGCCGGCGCCGGAGCTGTCGCAGCCTCAGCCACCTCTTGGGGTGGCGCTGAGATTGGAGCCGGAGCTTCTGACTGCACATCCTCAACTGCTGCTGCAGGAACCGGAGCTTCAGCCCCTTTCTTGTGCACTTTGTGGATGAAGGACGAAGAAACTCAAAACACAATTACAACAAAAAACAATCAACTAAGGTAAAAAACAAAATTTACATCGGAAGGCTTCCGCTCCAGCTAGCGTGGAACCTCTTCCCCGGACGCTTGGGGCCGGACCCTGCCGCCTCTGGCGTGCCAGCTCCACAAGGTTCCCCGAAGCTTGCTGCTGCTGGCGTCACTTTGGTTGAGGCCTCCCTTGATCGGGACGGACCTTCGGACCCAGGGCCTTCTGCTAGCCCTGGTACTAGAGCCACATGGCCGCAGCTAGCACCCCGGGAATATGCCGATGCTGGAGTGGTTGTCGCAGTTGAAGACTTTCCCCTCCGGGGAGAAGGAGCGGCTGCAGGAGGAGCAGATCTGACAGACCTCCCGTCAGAGTGCTTCAGTTTCCTTTTATGGCTCGAGGGCTTAGCCAGCTTTTTGCCCTTGCCCACGACTTCAACTCTCTATCTCAGGGCGGAAGGGGGACCACCCTTGGAAGCTCAGGGGATCCCCAACCCGGTGTTCGGACGCCTCTCAACTTCACCAAGGTCGTCGAGCAACGGCATCTTCCTCTGGAGCTCCTTGCTCAACTGCGCCTCCATGTTCAGAGGGAGGAAAGCCGCCGGCGGAGTCAAATCGTCACCCTCGACGTCGATGCCATGCTGGAACTTCTTGAGGTGAAACTCCAATGTTGCGCCTTCCATGTTGGACTTCAAACCGGTCTCGATTTGGTCGTCGTCCATCATACCGTTGAGGGCCCAGGCAATATTCTCCCTCTTCTTCCGCGTAGCCCACCTGTTGACCAAGAAGTTGCAGAATACCGCCTTAGGAGTCACCCCTCCTTCCACGCATTGGCGGATCCTATTCAGAGCAGGGTCGAAGGCGTCTGATAACACCGGAACTTTGCTCCAAGCTTCAGTTTCGATGTTGGGCAGGCCTTCGGGCAGCTCTAGCTTCTCATGCTCCTCCACCCTGATGACAATCCAATCCTTCTTCCAGTCGTCCCACTTCCCAGAAGGGAACAACCACAAGTAATTGTACGGGCACTTCTTGCGCTTCACGAAATAATAGAAGCCAAGGTACTCGTCATTTTTGCTGGTGGTGTGGATGGTGAAGAAGGTGCAGAAGAGCTCAGCGCAGGGGGGAATGCCCACCCACATCTCGCAGAAGTGAACGAAGATCGACACCATAAGAATGGAGTGAGGGCCAAGGTGGTACAGCTGCAGACCATAGAAGTCCAGTAGCATCAAGAGAAAACGGGAGAAGGGTGGGATCAGTCCCACCATGGAGTATGCGGAGAAGTAGACCATATGCCGGCGTGCTCCTTCTCAAACAGAAGCTTACCGGTGCGGATCTGATGGTTGAAGAAGTCACTGGACCACCCCATGACGGCCCGGACCTTCGGAGACCCAACTCCATCGCAGCACAGCGGGGCGAGAGATGAAAAGCAAGCGAATGTTTAGAGGATTTGAGCGCAAGTTCGAATGAAGGCGTAGAGAATCCTCAAACGGTGCGCGCTTTCCTTCTTAAGTAAGCCCCCACAATGCTTGGATGGAAACCGCAGATGAGCCAACGATACAATTCAAAAACTTCACCCTGCCAATGACAAGGGGGCCCAGGGCCACCACCACGATCAAGTCGAGGTCCTTACCCCAGGCGAATGGTTGTCATCATGAAAGGCGGGAAGCCCGAGGGCGGCAGCCTGACAGGGTGCGCGGAACTGATACGATTTTTATATCGGGAACCAGTGACCTTCAATTGCGTGAGATCGGCACGCTCAGATCTCACCTGCCGCATCCTGGATATGCCACACGGCATAGGATTAACTGCGGACTACCGCCAACGGCACATCCGAAGACCCTTGAATACACAGCTCAAAAACCGAAGGATGGACCCAACTCTGGCAGAACAACTTCATCCAAAAGGTCTCTCCCAGAGGTGGGCCCACGGGGCCACTATCGGTACCCTGCGTACCGTATACCCCTTGGGACTACAAAAAGACCAAAGGAACTTCACCTGTCTGAGTTGAAGACCAGCAAAGGCCCCACGTGTCATACGGGACCGGACCTGCTTCCCATCTATGGTTAGTCGCGGTGCTGCCACGTGTATACTGCAACCGGACCTACATCCCACACATGGGATAGCTCCGGGCTAAACATCTGTGCGGCACCCCCGAACCTAACCTCCGACGGAGGGAAGCTCCGGGCCCGACACGTGTACATCAACACTGGACCTTCCCGTCCAACCGTCGGACCTTCAGCCTCAACAATCAGACCGGTGAACCCCCAACGACTTGGACCTTCAAGGGGCATTCAAAGACTTCAAGACCTGGTTAAGTGTCATTAATACCATATTAATGACACACGATCAGAAGGCCCTTAATACCAATAACGGCACTGTCAAGGCCCGTTACCACACTATTAAGGGTAATTAACCTCATCAATTATGTATTAAGCATCAGTAACCGCCAATGCCACATGTCGGGCCAGGCTAACGGTGTAACGACCAGTCCTTGTACTATAAAAGGACTGGTCGACGATACACAGGGGGGCTCTAGACTCTTCTCTCAACTCCTCTGACACTCTTGCTCTCTAGAAGTCCCAACTCTGACACTCAATACAACAACTACACACCCCATGGAGTAGGGTATTACACTCAGGCGGCCCAAACCACGTAAATCCCCGTGTGTACTTGCCATCATGTTGTGAATCTCTGCGCGCCCAATATCGAACTACAAACTTTGCGGCTACCAACAGTAGCACCGAGAGAATTGTCGGATCAACACTTCGACAGACATCCGGCACCATTTCTTGAGAGACCATTCAATAAAGGGGGATATTGTCATTTCACATGTGAGAGCAGAAAAACAACTAGCCGATTTCTTCAACAAGCCACTAGAGGAAAAACGCTTTTGCGAACTTAGGAATGAGCTAAATATCCTTGATCTTGAAATGTGGCTTTAGATGTCGCACATCTGATTCTTAGTTATTTATTGTCTTCAAAATTATGCATGCTTTTGAAAACTTGCCTTCCTCAATTTTCTATCAATTATTTTAATTATTGTCTCCTTGAATCATGGTCATTGTATAATTGTTTGTGTGCTTTACTAACCATATTCATTGAGAATATTTGTGAAAACTTAGTCCATGAGGATCATTCTTTGCAAATCTCTCAATATGAGAATTTGCTGTGTAGGATCAGACAAGTCCGCCCAAGGGGTCGGACAAGTCCGACCTCTTAAACATGTCCGGGCAGGTTCACACAAGTCCCCATCAAACTAGTCCGGCCTATCACCAGACTTGTCTGGACTTCCAGTTTAGCCCGATCCTTGTTCAGCGCTCGGACTAGTCCAGACTCCTGAAGACTTAACCCTTGCGTCAGGCCCGACCCCTCTCATTATCTCTCCACTTCAAACCCGCGCTTCTCTCCAAAAACCGGCCTCTCCATTGGCGATTTTGTATTCCAACCTTCAAAATCCTAAAGGAATCTGTGTGAAAGCGTCTTCAGAGTGTCGCGATGCAAATCCCAGACTACTCCACTCTTCCATCTGCGGATTTCTCCTATTTTCTCATATCAAGGTGAGTTTTTGACCGAACTCGAACTTATTCGATTCCATTGATTCTAGGTTGCTTCTTTTGTAACTTAGAGTCTCCTTTGCATTACTATCACCTTGTGATTCTTTCCTTGCAATATCGCGCCTTGGTATTGAGTTTTGTCGAAAAATAGCATAGTTAGGGTTTAATACTTGTTGGTACGCACTAGTCCGGACCTAGGATGGAGAAGTCCGTTCCTGACTGGACTTGTATGGCCAGAGATCAGACAAGTGCAGCCTAAATTAGGGTTAATTATTAACTTAGTGAATTTTCTACACCTCTACCACAATATATTGCTTGATCTCACCTCATATCTTATTGTTATCCTTTGTTTCAGCATGTCTCAGCGAAATGACTCTCCTCTTTCCGACCCGAGAAGGGAGGCGGCTCGTCAAGAATTATATCGTCAAAGAGATGTGGACCGGCTGTCGAAGCGGAGCTTGCTCATAGGAGTGAGGCTAGGATAAAGAAGAAGCATGATCGAGATGCAGCACAATAAAGCCGCTGAAGAGCAAGCAAGTAGTAAGAAGAGGATTGTCATATCGGGTAAAAAGCAAAGGTCTCAAGCGGCTAATAAAGGAAAAGCACCTATGGAAAGAGCTGCATAGCCAAAGACACGGGAAAGGGGCCTGCGAAGAAGATGCCACTCAGGAAGGCCACTCCAAGGAAGAAAGCCCTAGCTGGTAGAGGGTTGGCCAACTGAGACCATCCCCGTGGGCCAAGTAGATCGTCACAAGGTCCCATTGGACCTTTGGTGATGACCCCACCATTGCATTGTCCCAGCCGACAACCAGAGCTTGCAAGCAACACCTTTCAAGGCAAAGGATCAGAAAAGGCAAAGAAATTCAGATTGAATAATTCCTATGAGTATGTGAAGGCCACTATAGATCATTGTTACTGGTGTGACATTCATTGCGATTATTATCGCTTAGTCTACTTATCAAAGAAGACACCAGTGGTGGATTCTCAGTGGGTTCATTAGGCCTATATGAAGAAGAAGAACCATCAAGCTTTCAATGCAATGATTCAGGCTGTTGAGCACCATGGACTCAAGGAGTTGCTTGGATTCAGGTACAACTGAAACACATAGGTGGTAGCTCGATTCTACACCACTTGCTACTTCTCCACCTTTGGAGATAGGAGTATCACTTGGTTGACTGATGGAATCCAATACTCCGTCCTCTATGATGAGTTTGCAAGGATCATTGGATTTGAGAAGTTCCCAAGCTATTATTTGATCATTCACAATCTCAAGGCTATGGATTTGGGCGAGAGGAAGTTCATGTATGAGGTTGGTTTCTACAATCCCCCCATAACCAAGATTCTTGGCCCTTTCTTTTGTGTGCTCAAATAGATATTAAGAAAAATCCTAGCACCTAAGGATGGGGACGTAGACACGATCCAAGGCAACTTGATGCACTTCATGAAATTAATAGTTGAAGATGAGAAATTTGATGTCTTTGACTATATCTACAATGACATCTTCAACATATCCTACACTCCCAACCGCTCGTGTGGATATGCTCCCTACATCATGTGTTTGATCAAGAAAGTTTCGAGGTTGGAGTTTGTAAAGGACGTCAAGCATGGAGCACTCCATCCTCAAATTCCTCCTCCTGCGCTGAAGATTGGCAGAGCCTCGAGGAGGGGTTACTTCTTTGTGCCTTCTCCTCCTTCGGCGACTTTGCTAGTGCCACTCTCAAGTTTCTAAAGTCAGTTTTCACCTCATGTCGCAAAGCTGAAGTGAAAGATCAAAATATGGCAATGAAGCAAGACAATTACCTTCGAAGATGTTGTGAGAAGGCAGACATTCCAATGTCACCAGAGTCCTCCATGTATGATGACATCGCACCTTTTCTGGAGCTCTTGGAGGCGGAAGCTGCACTCTATAGTGTGGGGGTGGTCCTTTTAGTGTCGCTCCTACTGCTGAGGAGGTTGGTGATGATGAAGAAGAAGACATTGCTCAAGAGGATGATGATGAGGAAACGGAAAGCATCCGAGGCCATGGAGAGGAGAGCGAGAGCGGCGATGAGTAGATATAAACTCTCTCCTCTCCCTTAATCTTTTTCTTTGTTTTTTGTGTCTTGATGCCAAAGGGTGAGAGATTGAGGGGGAGCATTAGATCCATGGACTATGCTTTATTTTGAAAACCAGGGTTGTAATGTTAATTATCGTTACTCTTTTTATTTGATTGTAATGACATTAATGCTATGATATCTTATCCTATGTTATGTAAATCATATTGAATATCACTCTATTTGTCATGTTGATCCTATTGAATATCATTTTATTCAAATATGTGTGATGATGCTTAATTAAAATTGAGATGCATTCTTCATTCCACTTTTCACATCTTAACACTTGAATCACACGTAGGCATCTCACCATAACACACAAATGTATAAGTCTCTCACAGACTTCATTCTTGTGCATTAAACATACTGCAATTCTAACATGCACACATTTAGGGGGACCTCCATATATACTTGTGCGTTATGAAAATAAACTCAATTATATTTTTATTAAAAACCTCAATGTCTTGTCATCAAATCACAAAAAAAGGGGAGATTGAAAGTGCATCTAGGCTAATCCCTGTGGCTTTTGATGATTAATGACAACAGTCAAGGGACTAATGAGCATTACAAGTGTAAGTAAAGGTGATTGAAAGATGGACGGCGTTGAATACACTCAAGAATGAAAAAGAGGAGAAAAAGGCAAAAAACTAGAAGAATAGAACTTAGGTTTTTAAATTCTTTGTGTCGAGTTCAGCTACATAGATTGAGTGTGATTAATGTGTCAAATTGTTGAGAATCTCCTAGGAGCTCATAGTCCAAGTTAGATTAGATTGAGAGATGAGTTGAGGCAGCCCTAAGGATAGGGCTTGACTTGTCTTGGCTGGAAGGCCAGACTAGTCCAGGCACAACAGATTGATCCGATGTTAGGCAGACCAAGGGTTTCTGTGTGAGTTCGGACCTATCCTTTTGGGGAAAGAATAGTCCTTGGTGAGTGTGTCTGAGTCCTTCTTGGACTGAGTCCTGAAGGACCAGACTAGTCTGCACTGGGAGGTCAGACTAGTCTGCTCCGTCAGACAAGTCCGTTTCTGACCAGAAAAGAAGTTTATGTGTGAGATCGGACTAGTCCGTTCCGAGTGAGACTAGTCTGTTGTGGACTTGGAAGTGGCTGCTGGGACTAAGTCCTTGATGTCCGGACTTGACCGCCCTTGGGGGCCTGACTAGTCCGGGGGATCAGACTTTTCGATTCTCAAACAGAACAAAAGTTTATGTGTGAGATCGTACTAGTCCATTCTCGGACGGACTAGTCCATTGTGTTGCGACATTTTGAATTCAAAAGGTGGCGGAGGACTTTGTGGTTGGTCAAGGGTGGCATCACTGGTCCCCACAGGTTGGACTAGTCTAGGGTCAAAGGTCGGACTAGTCTGCACTTTTTCTGGTGGCAACGACTATTTGTCGGGACCCCTATAAAAAGGGATTCCCCAGCCCTCAAAGGGCATCTCTCGAACCCTAGCACCGCCAAATCCTTCCAAGAGCCTTTCTAACCCTCTCAAAATCATTCTTAGAGTCCTAAGAGCAATTCTTGAGGATTTGTGAGTTGTGGAAGAGAAGAGAGAAGGGTTTTCTTGACTTTGAGCTCTTGGTTGATTCTCTCAGTTTGACTCATCGATTTGAGCTCGTGTGGGTGTTGATCTTCGATATTTTTGAGTTGTAATTTTGTGGGAGCCTCAGGTTGTGACTTGCCCACCAAATTGGTGATTGCCCCCGTGATTTAGTGGAAGAGTAGCCGACCTTTGTGGTGCCTAAGTGTGGAAAAAATTGAGTGAAACCCTGCCTTTCGTGGGCCTCCTGAATGTGGATGTAGACTCCTTTTGTGAGGCTGAACCACAGGATAAATCTCGTGTCTTGTGTATTCTATTTGCCTTCTTTGTTTTTCGCTAGGGTTTCATATGTTCTTCCACTTAATCTTGTGATTCGCCTCGTTCTAGTTGTTTTTACTTTGTGCATATCCATTGCATGATTGCTAGGTTCATATACTTCAAATTTCATCAAGTTAAGTTTATCGAATCGCATAAAAATCTCACCTTTTGTTAAGTTTATTGTCCTGACTGGACTAGTCTGCCCCCTGGCCGCACTAGTCCGGACTCCGTGGTTTGATTATGTTGAAGTGTGAGATCAACACGTCCCTTGGTACTACTTAGATCGTAGCCCGCGGAGGTTATTGATTTGTTGCGGAGCGTGAGATTTGGACAAGACAGTGACACAATGTATTTACGTGGTTCGGGCCGCCTAAGAGTAACACTATACTCCACGGGTTGTGTGTAGTATGTATGAAAAATGTGCCTGTGGCGTTGTGTGTGTATGAGCTTGCCTCTCTATCGTGCAACGCAACCCTTTTATAGTCCAAGGACTCGCCGTTACAACACTTGCCTGGCCCAACATGTGGCCTTGGCGTGATTAACAGCCTCATACACGATCTACATGTATTAAGCATAATTAAAAGTAATAACACACCTTAATGATAGCATTACCCTATTAATAGTCCAATGATTGTGTGTCATTAATATAGCATTAATGACACGCAATAGGGTCTTGTAACTTTCTCTTTAAATGTCCCTTGAAGGTCGGAGCCATTGGATATCTCTCTGTCTTCTGTTGAAGTCCTAGCTCTGAAAGTTCGTCATGTGGCGGCTTCGGAGCTTTCCGTCGTGGGGAGGCAGGTCCAGAGCCACTATACACGTTGTAGAACTGGAGCTTCCCTCTTCAGTGAGTTAGGTCTGGGGTCACTATACATGTGGCAAGATCGGAGCTTCCCTATGATGTGTGTTAGGTCCGGCCTTGTGATACACGTGTTAGTGTTGGAGCTACCCAAACGACGGAGGCAGGTCCAGTGCTGTGCAACACGTGTGGCCTTCAGAGGTCTTCGACTTGAATGGGGGGAACTCCTTAGCTTTTCGTGCGATATCATGGGGTACCCGGTACGCTAGGTACCGATAGTGGCCCCCGGGCCCACCTCTGGGAGAAATCCTTTGGGTTAAGTTATTCTACTGGAGATGGGACCATCTTCGATTCTCGCGTTGCAGCTTCAAAGGTTTTCTGATGTGCCATTGGGGTGGTGTGCCATGTGAGATCTCAGCGTGCGGATCTCACGCAATTGAAGGTCGCCTTTTCCCAATGCAAAAACCGTATCGGTTTCACCCACCTTGTCAGGCCACCGCCCTCGGGCTTCCAACCTCGCATTATGACAACAGTTCACCTGGGGCAATAGCTTTGGCCTTTCGGCCAAAGTGGACCCGTGCCCATTCATTATTGGCGGTGTAGATTTTTGAAAGCGTAACCTAGATCCCATTATGGTTTCCATCAAAGCAATGCAGAGGCTTACTTAATAAGGAAAGCCCGCACGGTTTTAGTACTCTTCACACTTTGATTTGAAATCGCGTTAAGAACCTCCCAACCCCCGCATGGCCTTCCAACTTTCGCTCCACTTTGCCGCGATGGAGTTGGGTCTTCCCCACAGCAAGGTTAAGACCGACGAGGAGATGGTGAGTGTCCGGACCTACATGGGTTGGTCCAGCGACTCCTGCAACAAGGACATCAGCTTTGGAAAGCTCCCCTTCAAGAAGGAGCGCACCGTAGATATGTTGTACTTCTCGGCATACGCCATGTTGGGTCTGATCCCACCATTATCAAGCTTCCTCTTGATGTTGCTGGATTTCTACGACCTCCAGCTTTATTGTATCATCCCCCACTCCCCCTTGCTAGTGGCAACTTTCGTCCACTTCTGCGAGATGTGTGGTGGACGTGCCTCCCTGCGTCGAGCTGTTCCAGGCCTTCTTCATGGTCCACACCACCAGCAAGGGGACGGAACTCATCGACTTCTACTATTTCGTGAAGCGGAAGAATTGCCCATTCAAGTACTTGAAGTCCTTCCCCTCCGGCAAGTGGCATGATTGGAAGAAGTTTTGGGTGATCATCACTGTGGAGGATCACGAGAAGCTAGACCTGCCCAAGGGCCTTCCCAATGTTGACACTGATGCCTAGAATGTAGTTCCGAAGCTGTCGAATGCGTACAAGCCCATCATAGAAAGGATCAAAGAAATCATAGAGGGAGGAGTGACCCCCCAAATGATCTTCGGCAATTTCTTGGTGAACAAGTGGGCCCTGATGAAGACTAGGGAATGGCCCGCATGGGCGTTCAATAGTGAGATGGATCATAACCAAATTGAAGTCAATTTAAACACCAACTTGGACGTTGAAGCTTTGAAGATCCATCTCCAAAAATTTCAAATGGAGGTATCTCCCGCGACGCCCTGACTCTGCCGGCTGCCTTCCTGCCTCTAAACATGGTTCTGGAAGTCAGTAGGGAGATCTAGAGGAGAATGCCAGCATTGGAGGACTTGGGCGTGGTCAAGAGGTGCCCTATGTCTTTGGTTGTGATCATTGGAGCTTTTGAGAGGGTGATTACCCCCGCCATGAGCCAGAAAGTCGATGACATCGGCAAGGGCAAGGGTAAAGGAAAGGAGACAGTCAAATCCTCTAGCCGGAAGAGAACATTGAGGCATGATGATGGGAGCCACGTAAAGTCAGCTCCGACTACAACTTCTCCTTCTCCTCAGTGAGGTAGTTCTTCAGTGGCCACGCCTCCTCTGGTGCAGGCGTCCTCAAAGGGCACCAGCTCTGGTAGATAAAACCTGACTCTGGTGCCCGTTGTGGGCTATAGGTCCAGAGGTCCTTCCCAGCCGAGGGAGGTCCCAGCCGAGTAGACGCAGAAGACAACGACAAGTTCCGGGTAGCCATTTGGAGCTCTGGTCGCGCCCATTGCAACAGGCTCTCGCTCTGATCACCCAGTGATGAAGTTCCGCTCCAGTTGAAGCGGTAACCTTCCAAGGTAGACATTGCGTCCCCACCTTGAGTTGCTATTTTTATTTTTCGTTATGTATTGAATCATTCGATTCTTTGTTTGCAGAGTAACGAGGAAGGGCTCGGAAGCTTCAATACTCATGCCAGCAATTGAGGCTGTGCAGGCAGAGGTTCCAGAGCTGCTCCCTACACCTCCCCATGTAGTGGCTGAGGAAATGACAGTTCTGGCGCCGGCTGTCATGGATCTGGATCCCAAAATGACACCATAGGCTTATGTGGTAGCGCTGGACCACGAGGAAGACATTTGTGAAGACGTGCCGACAACGGTAGCGCCGGCGGCTGAACCTCCGGCACAAGAAACGGAGATGGCAGAAGCTCCGGCAATTGAGCCGGAGGCATCAAAAGCTCAAACGCTTGTGCCGGAAGTCGTTGAAGAGTCAGTAGTCGAGCCGGAGGTGCCCGTAGTCCCGGCATTTGTGTCGGAGATAGTCGAAGCCCTGGCCTCCATGCCGAGGTCGGTTGATGTTCCGGCGCCTGAGCCGGAAGTAATGGGGGCTTCGGACAAAACTCCAGCGTCTGCCCCGGAGGTGATAGCTCCGGAGGCGCCCATGTTCGAGCCGGAGCACCCAGAAGAGTCTGTGGTTGGCCCTCCACCTGCTGAGCTGAAGGTGGAAAGTTGGGCCAGGGATCCTTCTTATTCAGTTCTGACAGTTCCGGAAGTTGATGTTCCTCTAGTGGGGCCTTTCTCAGTGACAATGGAGGCTGAGGTACTTTCTGAGGGCGGCACTAGTGCCTCAGGACCACAGGGGACCACGCTTGTGTCGTGGATCCAAATTTTGTTCTTGAAGACTCCCTGGAGTCGGTGGAGATGACACCGGTAGGCCCGGAGCCTATTCCCTTGACATTATCTATTGACAATGGCTACTCGAGCCTCTGACAAGTCCAGGTCGCCTTCGACCACGACAGCAAGGTCCTCGAATAAGAGCATCACACCTTGGGGCGTTGGTGGAACGTGCTTCATTTTGAGACCAAACTTGCACAGACGATGCTATATCAGAAGGAGTTGGTCGAGAAGGAGAAGGCTCGGATGGAATATTGGGGCAAGTTGCTGGAGGAAAAGGAGGCCTCCATCAGGGCCTACGACGCTAATTCTCGAGAGATTCTCGAGCATGCCAAGAAAAGCAATGATGCTGCTGACAAACGCCACGACAACCTCAATACATTAAACGAGGTTCTCCTCAAGCGTCGAGCGGACCTCGATGCAAGGGAAGAGAAACTCCTAGAACAGCAGGAGGATATTTTGAAAATAGAGGAGGAGCTCGCCTATAAGATGACTCAGGGAGAGCAAAATTTGGGTGACCGCAACAAAAAGCTTGATCCACAGAGCAAGGAAGAGAAAGAGAATTACTGGAAACTCGGGCAGGAGCTCTCAAAAAGAGAAGTTGATGTTGCCACCAGAGAAGGGAAAGTAAGAGGCAGGGAGAAGGACCTGGTCGAATGGCGGAACCGCATTCACCTTTAGGAGATGGAGCTAGCCGACTAGGAAAAAACAAATAGCAGAGAGTATTCAGCAACATGCCAAAGTGTTAGAGCGCCTCGCTCGGGAAGGTTCGGAGCTTGCGGCGGCCTGAAGGTCACTGAAGGATCTGCGGAGGCCGAGGGCAACTGAGTCCCAACAGGTGTGGGATTTTCTAGGGCGTGTAGACAGAGCTTTGGTGCCACTTTGGCTTCAGGCCAGTACGTCCAGAGAACCCAGCACCAAAGGTGGACCAAACAATAGTGGCACATGGCACTGCTGCCAGCAAACTCGATGCGATGGGTGATGTCATCGTCGACCAGCTATAAATGGAGGGGAAACCTCTGGCCAAGAATGTTGTCGAATATGTCCTGGCGTGTTACAAGAGTCGAGACCCCCAACTTTCTTTAGATCCGATCTTCGAAGGATCCATTGCCGAAGAGGAGGATGATGCCAGGGCTAGCATCCAAGAAGCTACTGAGAAGGTTGCATCATTTTTCCACATGACTTAGATCCTCCAGTAGCTAGGACCTTTTCCTTTTTCCTTTTGCTATAATCTTCATTTTGTAATCCAGTACTTCGGATGAATGAAATCAACTCTTTGCATGAATGAATTCCATTTTATGTTTGCCTTCAATGCATTGCCCTTTATCTTATTGGCCTCCTGGTAGATGTGCACAATTTAATTGTGAACATGTACCAAAAGGTTTTGATAATGTTTTGATGACTTGAACACTTTGTGACATCGAAGGCAGGCCCCCTGGGAAGCGTCGGAGCTTGATAGGTTTGACAACGCCCACTATCAACGTATAAGTCGTTGACAGCGGGGCCCCTGGGGTTTTCGAAGCTTGGTAGGTCCGACAGCGCCCACTGTCAACGCATAAGACGTCGACGGTGGGCCCCTTGGGTGGTTCCACCATCTTAAATTGCCATTATGCTCCACATTGACAGCGGGCCCCCATGGGGGTTGTTGGAGCTTGTTAGCTCCGGCGGCGCCCACTTTCAACGTTTGAAACATCGACGGCGGGCCCCCTTTTGGGATGTCGAAGCATAGTAGCTCTGGCATCGTCCACCACCGTCAGGAGTTTTCTTTTTTCCTGTGCATCTGAGAGACCTATGTGTGTTGAATACATTGACTTTGACAATAAAAGTTTTGAATGCTGCCATAACATCTCACAGTGCACCGGACTAGTCCATTTTCCAACTGGACTAGTCCACCAGACTTTCTGGAGTATGTTTTCACATAGGGTCGGACCAGTCCATTTTCCAACCGGACTAGTCCGCCAGACTTTCTGGAGTTTGCTTTCACATGGGGCCGGACTAGTCCGTTTTCCAACTGGACTAGTCCGCCAGACTATCTGGAGTTCATCTTAACATAAGGCCGGACAAGTCTGTTTTCCAACCGGACTAGTCCGCCAAACTTTCTGTACATTGAGTTGCACTGTGACCAGACAAGTCCGTACTTGCACCGGACTAGTCTGGTATTAAGGTTTTTCAACGGTAACTTTTTGGAAACCCTATAAGAAGAGGATCCACGGCTTTCCTATGAACACAAACGTTGACTACTGCTGAAAACACAAACCCTAGCGCCGCCACCTTGTCCCAAGAGCCCAAAACACATCTCCCCACACATCTATAGTGCGAAAAGAGTAAAATCAATTGAACACTTGGATTCGGGATTGGGAGATCGTCGTTCCTTCATTGTGAGCTCTTGGGGTTTGATCTTTCTACACTCATACTCTGCATTGTAATACTTTCAAGTGTATTTGATCGCTTATTTCGCTGTAATTCTCGTTGGAGCCCTCAACATGTGAGGTTGCCCCACAAACTCAGTGATTACCCGTGCTAGTGGAATCAAGTCGGCTTGTGTGGTGACTTGAAGAGGGAAAGGGTTGGAGACCCGGCTCTGTGTGAGCTTCCTCAACGAGGACGTAGATCTCGTGGTGAGATCGAACCTCGGTAAAAATTCATGTCTCTTGTGCCTTATTTCTTTTACATTTTGTTCACTAGATCACTTGATTACTAAATATCAATTTAAGTTGCTTATAAGTTTGCACGTGCATTCATACAATAATCGTAAACCAAAGTATCTGTTGTTCTCATTTCCGCTAATAAAAGAATCTAGTTTCCCAAACAACACTTAATCAATTCACTTATTTTAGCACACCGAACTAGTCCGCCCACACAACCGGACTAGTCCGGTCAAACAAGTTTTTGACAACTCTATTAAGTGTGCACGAAATTTTAAAGGCCTATTCACCCCCCCCTCTGGGCCACATTCAATTGGTATCAGAGCTTGGTTCTTCGTCAATGAGACTCACATCTCGGAGGGATGCATGGCCGCTGAGAAGAACAACGATATCCCGAAGACGAACATCAATGAGGAGGAACAAGAAGCTAAAGCCTTCGATGTGCTGAAAGAAAGCCCACATGATGATGAAGAAGTGCGACAGCTAAAGGCACTCCTGAGAAAGAAGTTGCTGGCACAAAAAGGAAAAGAAGAAGAGAAGACGACCTGGAGTGGTCATCACGACTACTCCCGATATCCTGACAACTACAACCGTCTCAATTCAAACAATCGCTATCTCTCTATTCCTATGGGAAAGCCTCCATAGTTTGACGGAAGTGACTACACCATGTGGAAGTACAACATGAAAATACATCTAATATCTCTGAATCCTAGTCTATGGCACCTTGTTTGCACAGGCATAGATATCCCGGACACGGATGAGGAACTCACTCCATAGCAAGAACAAGAGATTCACAGAAACGCACAAGCCGTCGTGGTGATCACATCATCACTAAGCAAAGAGGAATTCACCAAGATCGATGGTTTAGAAAGTGCAAAAGAAATCAGGGATACACTCAAGACAGCTCATGAAGGAAATAGGTCGGTTCGTGAAGCAAAAATTGAGATGCTTGAAGGAGAGATGGGAAGATTTGCTATTGAAGAAGGCGAATCACCTCAAGACATGTACAACCGGATGAAGGAACTCATCAACAAAATTCATGCCTATGGAAGTAAGAAATGGACAGATCACGAGGTGGTCACAAGAATGATTAGAGACTTCATGCCAAGAAATGTCACACTTTGCTCAATGATTAGAGAAAGCCCCGGATTTCACAAAATGACTCCCGGTGAGTTATTGGGGAAGATCATAAATCATGAAATGATGGAGAAAGAGGCTCAATACGTCAAAGACTTAGCCGAACTCACCTCTTCCAAAAGGAAAGAAGTTGCTCTCAAAGCAACGTGCAAACCCAAACTTAAAGAAACTCGTGAAGACCAAGACAACGGAGATACAAGCGACGAGAGCACCGATCTTGAAGATGAAGAAATGGTACTATTTATCAAGAAGTTCAAGCGCATGATGAAAAGAAGACACGGCAACAATTCAAATGAAGGCAAAAGCAAGGATAAAGGGAAATCCAAGGCTCGACGCACTTTCTACAAATGCGGAGAGTATGGTCACTTCATGGTGGACTACACTTATGAAGAAAACAAAAAGAAGAAGGAAACAAGACCTCAAGATAAGAAAAATTTCAGAAAAAAAGACAAGCCCATCAAGCTCACATTGGCAAGGAGTGGGACTCAAACGACGAGTCCTCCTCCGATGAAGAAGAAGAGATGGCCACTATCGCAGTCAAGAAACCAACTATGAGAGCCACACTCTTCCCAAACAAGGCAGGACGGGATATGAACAACCACACTTGCCTTATGGCTAAGGAAGGCAAGAAAAATGTTCGACTTACTCCTCCTATGCTAAATTCCTCTATTGATGACTTTGATAGCTCTAGTGATAATGAAGAAATGTTTAGAGGACTAAGTAAAATTGCTTTAAAGAAAATGGAAATGTTGTCGAACGAAATCTTTGAAAAGGAGGAACTTGTTAACCGACAAGAAGATATGCCAATCTGTGAAAGGAAGAGATATCAAGAAGTTGAAAAGCTTCTTGAGCTTGAAAGAGAGAAGAACGAGTCACTTGAGTTTGAGCTAGCCTTGAGTAAGGGAACTTACTCAAAGCTAGAGGACTCGCATATTGCAATAAAGAAAACTTGCTAACTTGTCAAAAGTTAACAAGATCTTTGAGGAGCAAGTTGAGTCGCTCAAGCAAAGTGACTCCTCTTCCTCCAAGAGCTCTTCCTCCAAAGATATGAGTTCGACAACAATCGGAACCTGCACTTGCTCTAGTAAGAAGAATGTTATTTCTAATACTTCAACTTCTCATAATATGCATCCTTCTACAAGCGTCATCTTTGATAAGGAGAAGTTCAAATATGCACGCAGTGCATATATGGTCACTAGACCTCCTAATGTCAAAGATGGTCTTGGTTTTGACAGGAACAAACACATGTCTACTCCTAATCATGCTAAGAATAGAATCACTTTTGTTAACGAGAAATCCAATGAATCTGATTTACAAATACTGTTTCATACATTTGATGCTTCCTATGTTCTTATGAAAAACAAATATGGAAAAGTCACTGCTAAATATACAGGGCCACGCCACAAGAACTTGAAAACTTGTGTGTGGGTGCCCAAGACACTTGTGACTAACTTGAGAGGACCCAAGCAAGCTTGGGTACCTAAAACCAAGGAATAATTTTGTTTTGTAGGCTTACTCCTCCGGTGGATCTAAATGGGTGCTAGATAGCGGCTGCACAAATCACATGACCGGAGAGAGAGGTATGTTTGTGGAGTACAAGTACAACAAGGATCCATGTGAAGGCATATACTTTGTAGATAGCAGCCATGGAAAGGTCCTTGGTAGCGGTAACATTGAAATATCCTCTCAAAACACCTTATCTAATGTTTTACATGTAGACTCTCTAGATTATAATCATTTGTCAATATCTCAACTATGCGACAAAGGTTACAACTGTTCATTCACTAATGAGAGTGTGACCGTCTTTAGAAGAAGCAATGGCTCGATTGCATTCAAGGGAATGTTGAAGGGAAAGCTTTATCTTGTTGACTTCAACAAAGATAAAGCCGAACTCAACACTTTCTTGGTTGCTAAGACCAACATGGGATGGCTGTGGCATAGACGGCTAGCCCATGTTGGGATGAGAAATCTGCAGAAACTTCTTAAACGTGGTCACATCCATGGTCTTAAGGATGTGATTTTTGAAAAAGACAGGCCGTGCAGCGCTTGTCAAGAAGGAAAACAAGTCGGAACACCACACCCTGCAAAGAATGTGATGACTACCGCAAGACCGCTGGAACTTCTCCACATGGATCTCTTTGGTCCAATTGCATACGTCAGCATCGGCGGGAATCCTCAAGAAGTTCCTAAAAAGAGCTCAGAACGAATTCTCATCAACCATAAAGAATATCAGAAGTGACAACATGACAGAATTCAAGAACACCCAAGTTGAAGAGTATCTCGATGAAGAAGGGATAAAGCATGAGTTCTCAGCACCCTTCTACCCTCAACAAAATGGAGTGGCCGAAAGGAAGAACAGAACATCGATCGAAATGGCTAGAACTATGTTGGATGAATACAAGACATCATATCGATTTCGGGCAGAAGTGGTGAACACCGCTTGTCATGTCACAAATCCGTTGTACCTCCACCAACTACTGAAGAAAATTCCATATGAGCTCCTTATCGGTAAAAAGCCTAATGTTTCTTATTTCAATGTCTTTGGTTGTAAATGTTTTATTCTGAACAAGAAACCGAAGGCCTCGAAGTTCACTTCGAAGTCCGATGAAGGGTTCTTGCTCGGTTATGAATCGAATGCCTACGCCTATCGTGTCTTCAACAAGGTGTTCGACCTTGTTGAAGTAGCACGTGACGTAGTGTTCGATGAATCTAATGGCTCACAAGTGGAGCAAGTAGATAAGTGTATGCTAGATAAAGAGGAAGCTCCATATGAAGCGCTAAAGAAAATGGCACCTGGTAATATCTTACCACAAGAGCGAACGTTAGACTCAAATGCACAAGATGAGCTTCAACACGGAGGCAATGATCAAGGGGGAGCTCTTGCACAAGATCAAGATGAGGAAGATCAAGAATATCAAGACAATCATGGAAGCAATGATCTAGGGGGAGACAATGAACATGAAGATAATGAAGAATAAGCAACTACACAAGTTCCACACCCAAGAGTACATCCGAGCGTGCAAAGAGACCATCCTGTCAATAATATCATTGGAGATATTGCTAAGGGAGTAACTACTAGATCTCGAGATGCAAATTTCTGTTAATACTATTCTTTTGTGTCTTTTCCGGAACCATACAGGGTACAAGAAGCCTTAAGGGATCCAGACTGGGTGATGGCAATGTAAGAGGAGTTGAACAACTTCAAAAGAAATGGAGTGTGGGAGCTGGTGGAGAGACCAAGGGCGAACATCGTTGGAACCAAATGGGTCCTTCGGAACAAGCAAGATGAGCATGGAGTAGTAACAAGAAATAAATCGATATTGATGGCCAAAGGCTATTCTCAGGTTGAAGGTTTGGACTTCGATGAAACTTTCGCTCCTGTAGCTATGTAGCTAGACTTGAGTCCATTCGTATTTTATTGGCATATGCTACTTACCATAATTTTAAGCTGTATCAAATGGACGTCAAAAGCGCCTTCCTAAATGGTCCAATAAAGAAGGAAGTTTATGTGGCGCAGCCACTAGGATTCGAAGACCAAAACTATCCAATCATGTGTACAAACTGCGTAAGGCTCTCTATGGCCTCAAAGAAGCTCCTCGAGCTTGGTATGAGTGCCTTAGAGATTTTCTGACTCAAAATGGATTCAAAATTGGTAAAGCTGACTATACACTATTCACTAAACATCTTGATGATCATCTATTCGTATGTCAAATTTATGTTGATGACATTATCTTCAGATCCACTAACAAGTCCTTCTATGAAGAGTTTAGAAAAATTATGACAGATAGGTTCGAGATGTCAATGATGGGCAAATTGAAGTTCTTCTCGGGATTCCAAGTGAAGCAACTGAGAGATGGTACATTTATAAGCCAAACCAAATATACATAGGACATTCTCAAGAAATTCAATATGGACAAAGCCAAGCCCATCAAGACACCCATGGCCATCAACGGACATCTCAACCTCAACGAAGACAGTCCAAATGTGGACCAAAAGGTATATCGGTCCATAATCGGCTCCTTACTTTATTTATGTGCATCTAGGCAAGATATTATACTTAGTGTTTGCTTGTGTGAAAGGTTTCAAGCCGCACCAAAAGAGTGTCACTTAATTGCCGTAAAAGGAATCCTAAGGTATATTGTGCACACACCCAACTTGGGGCTTTGGTATCCCAAATGATCCAAGTTTAACTTGATAGGCTATTCCGACGCTGACTATGCAGGATGCAAAGTCGATAGAAAGAGCACGTAAGGGACTTGTCAATTTCTTGGTAGGTCCCTAGTTTCTTGGTCATCTAAAAAGAAAAATTCAATTGCTCTTTCCACAGCGAAGCAGAGTATGTTGCAGCCAGTAGTTGTTGCGCACAACTACTTTGGATGCGTCGGACTCTTAGGGACTACGGCTACAATCTTAGCCATATCCCGCTTCTATGTGATAATGAAAAATTCCACACAAATCTGTAGAGCACTCGAGAACTAAGCACATAGATATCCGTCATCACTTTCTTAGATATCATTCGTTAAAAGGTGACATTGCTATTTCACATGTTAGGACAGAAAAACAACTTGCGGATATTTTTACCAAACCATTAGATGAGAGAAGGTTTTGTGAACATAGATATGAGCTTAACATTCTTGACTCTCGAAATGTGGCTTGAAACGTTGCATATCTGGTTGAAGCCTCAAATGTTACATTGTATTGTTAAAACTGCTCCTCATCTCTTTTTCTTATAAGAAAACTATTTTAATATAGAAATATTGCAGTTTATGACCACTTTTCATAGTTACTTACCTTCTGGTAATAATTACCTTGATTATTTGCAAAATTATTTTCCTTGGATCACTATTAATCATCTCTATATGTATCAAGTCTGTTGAAACCGGACTTGTCAGGTTTACCACCGGACTAGTCCGGACAGATGAAATTCCTAGGTTTTCTAGGGGCACTGGACTAGTCCGGTCCGCCGCGTATATAAGAGGTTGGCCGGCCCAATTTGAATCCCAAACCTCCCCTCCACTAGGTCTCCCTCTCCTCTCCTAAATCCTAGCCCCCAAAGTGATTTTCGGGTTGAGCCCTGAATATCGAAGCCTTCTCCGTGCGTAATCCTCTCCTCGACGAGTGGACCCCCCCCCCCCCCCGGAATCATCCGGACAGATTCTTGCTCCTTCAACGTGAATCTTCAAATCTCGGTAAATTTCACCCTAAAACCAAATCCTCAACTTTTCTCGTTCTAGCTCGTTTCCTTTGATTCCAAGGTTGTACATTGGCTTCATAGATGTATTCCTACCACTTTCTTGCCCTTTTGTATCTTTAGATAGAATTTTTGAATTCAAAGGAAATCGTTAGGGTTCTTATGCCAGGCCGGACTAGTCCGGCGCTCAGATACGGACAAGTCCGGTACGCCGGACAAGTCCGCACTCTGAAACCGGACAAGTCCGGTCTCTGACATCTGAATCCCTACATTGTCTTCAATTCTTGGTTCATTCTTATCTAATCCGTGAACTCCCTATCAGGCACGATGTCTTCAGGCTCAGATGATAGCTCTTTCCACATTGATGAAGAAGCTCCACGCGAAAGAGTGAGGAGAGCCAATAAGAGAGTTATGAAGAAAAGACATGATGTCAATATCCACTCTCCACCCTCCGACGACAATCTGCCTAAGAAGAGGAAGGTTATTGTCAAAAAGGCTCAAAGAAAAGCTGCTGCTGAGAGCTCATCAGGTCTAAAAAGGGCTCTCAATAAAGGGAAGGGACTTGCTAGTGGTCCCTTGAAGATGAAAAACCCCAGTCACCGCAACAGGCAACCTTCTAGTGAGGATTTCACGGGAAAAGGCGGTGAGCTAGCCGATAACTTCAGGAAGATTTATGTGTATAATCAACCTAGGCAATGCTCTGACCCAAGATTCTGGAGCAACTTCCATGCCGACTACTACAAGCACGTGTACATGATGATGAGGAATCCTGTTGTGAAGAGTCAATGGGTGAATGTTGGATACCTACAGTCGAAGAGGTTTCCTACTTTTCGTGAGGTGGTTGAGGCTTTGGAGAGGAACGGTCTGAAGGAACTGTTTTCCTTTGAGAATGACAGGAACAATGAGATCATCACCCAATTTTACTCTACCCTCTACTTTGCTCGTGGTGATGGTGACAATCCTAATTGGATGACTCATTGTTCCAAGTATAGTGTCACTTATGATGAATTTGCAAGGATTCTTCACCTTGAACACACTCTGGATCATGATCTTTTCATCCACAATCTGAAACCCTTGGAGAAGGATGAGCTTAAGTTCCTCTATGACATAAGGATGCCCTATGTTCCCCCCAACAGCAAATATCTGAAGCCCTTCTTTGTGGTCCTCAACTGAATCTAGAGGAAGACAATAGCCCCGAAAGATGGAGATGCGGGGACTATCCAAGGAACCTTGAGGACCCTAATGAAGGTCATTAGTGGAAGGAGACCGTTCAATGTTTTTGAGTACATCTACAACAACATTGTGAATATCTCAATCACTCCCAATAGGTCTTGCGGGTATGCCTTGTACATCATGTACATGATTGAGAAACTGACCGGACTTGAGTTTTTCATGGATGTTTCTCATACTGGGTTGAAGCCACAAAAGCCCACCGAGTACACCATTCCCTCATCACCAACTGCTCCATCCTACCCAGAGCTGAGAGGAGGTCTAAAAAATCTCAGGATGTGAATGCCACAAGGTCTGCAGCTGCTCCTCCTGTTTCTTCTCCTGTCCATGAACCCTCCGGTGGCGTCCTCAAAATGCTCTCCTCCATCTTTGCCTGTTGCCGCAAGATCAAAGTCAAGCAGTGGAAACATCAACAGTATGTGAATGCCAATATCAAGTCTATCTGTGAGAAGCTAGAGATTGAGCCGGTTGGATCACCGCCCGCCTTTGAGGACTCAGAGGAAGATCCTGCTCCGGTGAATGACGATGATGGTGAAGATCGGACTGAAACTGAAGAAGGGAGCAACGATGAGTGATTCCCCTCGATTTTTCCCTTTTTGGTGCCTTGATGCCAAAGGGGGAGAGATTGAGACTAGATTGAGACTCGAACTATCTCTAGTATTAGTTATTAAGCTTTTGTGATCGAGGAAATGTACCTATTTTTAAAATTTTGTAATGCAACATTTATTTTCCTATGTGTGATGCTTATTGTTGCTCTAATGCTTACTTCTATGTTCATTATTGTTTATCTTTATTTCATCACAATTTGTTGATCACACACCTGTTAGGCACCCCACCATAAGATGTGTGCATATGTGAGAAGCTTTTTGTGAATTAATCGTTATTCTCAAATGTGCACACCTTATGAAAATAAAAACTCTATTCTCAATTGTGATATCTCAAATGGTTGTCATCATTCACCAAAAAGGGGGAGATTGTAAGTGCATCTAAGATATCCCTTGTGGGTTTTGTCTAATTGATGACAAACATATGAGATCCTAATGAAACTATTGAGATGATTGAATGACAAACAAAGTGAAGCAGCTCGGTGCACACAAAAAGGTAAAAAATGGAGTGGTGTCCAAAGAGGAATACTTTGATGGAACTTGGAAGAACAAATTAGATTTTAAATGTATAGGGAGTGTATGAAAGACACACTCCAAGAGCTCACGACCTTGCACAGGGGTAAAGGTTTTTAAAATTAACCTAACATCTCACAGTGCACCGGACTAGTCCATTTTCCAACCGGACTAGTCCGCCAGACTTTCTGGAGTATGTTTTCACATAGGGCCGAACTAGTCTATTTTCCAACCGGACTAGTCCGCCAGACTTTCTGGAGTCCATCTTCACATAGGGCCGGACAAGTCTGTTTTCCAACCGGACCAGTCCGCCAAACTTTCTGGACATTGAGTTGCACTGTGACCGGACAAGTCCGGACTTGCACTGGACTAGTCCGGTATTAGGGTTTTTCAACTGTAACTCTTTGGAAACCCTATAAAAAGAGGATCCACGGCTTTCTTGTGAACAAAGACATCGAATACTAATGAAAACACAAACCCTAGCGCCACCACCTTGTCTCAAGAGCCCAAAACACATTTCCCCACACATATAAAGTGCAAAAAGAGTAAAATCAATTCAACACTTGGATTCGGGATTGGGAGATCGTCGTTCCTTCGTTGCGAGCTCTTGGGGTTTGATCTTTCTACACTCAAACTCTGCATTGTAATACTTTCAATTGTATTCAATCGCTTCTTTTGCTGTAATTCTCGTGGGAGCCCTCAATGTGTGAGGTTGCCCCACAAACTCAGTGATTACCCATGCTAGTGGAATCAAGTCGGCCTGTGTGGTGACTTGAAAAGGTAAAGAGTTGGAGACCCAGCTCTATGTGATCTTCCTCAACGAGGACGTAGATCTCGTGGTGAGATTGAACCTCGGTAAAAATTCATGTCTCTCGTGCCTTATTTATTTTACATTTTGTTCACTACATCACTTGATTACTAAACATCAATTTAAGTTGCTTATAAGTTTCCACGTGCATTCATACAATAATCGTAAACCAAAGTATCTGTTGTTCTCATTTTTGCTGGTAAAAGAATCTAGTTTCCCAAATAACACTTAATCAATTCACTTATTTCAGCACACCGAACTAGTCCACCCACACAACCGGACTAGTACGGTCAAACAAGTTTTTGACAACTCTATTAAGTGTGCAGGAAATTTTAAAGGCCTATTCACCCCCCCTCTAGGCCACATTCAGCAAGGGAGGACAAAGCTCGTGGGAGACGACTTTGGGGTTGTTCCTCTTGTGTTCTATTGAATAAAATTCGTACTTTAAAGTAACTTTTGTGCCTTGTTCGTCCGACTTGTTCCTGACAAGTTTTTCTCGTCGAGTTTTCTGCACAGTACTACCTTTCTTGGTTGTTTTATCATAACTCAAGTTTTACAGATCCAATTTATGTGATTCTTTTTAGGTTGTCTTCACAACTTTATTATCTATCATATTTCAAATTTTCATGGTCATTGGATTTGTGGTTTTTGATCTACATGAGTTTCTTTGCAGTATTACAGATTAGTTTTTTTTTCTCGGGTAGGACAGATGGACCTTTGTTCGATCTTTCAATCGTAACATGAGTTTCTCTTGACGGATTTGAGTGATTCTTGTTGTGTCGTCTTCGTAACTTGATTCTCTATGATATATATCACTTTTGTCATGGTGAAACACATTTAGATTAGTCTCACACACGATTTCTTGAACAGATCATTTTCTGCCGAAGGGGGTGGGATTTAATTGTTTCCGCTGCGTAAGATTTTTTAAATCTACCATTCACCCCCCTCTGGTAGATTTTCACATGCTCTTCGATCCTACAATTTCTATCAGAGCCACATAGCTCTAATCTTTGTGATTTGCATGTATTTTTATTAATCATCATGGAGAAATACTCTGCAAAACCTTGTGTCTTTAGTGGTATTGATTTTCAGGTTTGGAAGGCACGTATGGAAGCCTTCATCCAGGATCAAGGCTTTGGAATATGGGAGAAGGTATACAAGCCTTATAAAGTGTCATCAAATGATCAAGTTACAGCTACAAATCTGAGAGATGTCGACAACAACAACAAGGCTCAGAACTTGATCATACAAGGATTAACTCGAGGTGACTTCGACCGTGTTGCACACCTGCGATTTCTATACGATGTGTGGAATGCACTTTGTGACTACCACGAAGGATCAAACACGATTACAGAGGTAAGGCAAGACATGTTCAAGAAAGAATACATGCGCTTCAAGATGCAACCCGGTGAGTCTATTGATGACCTTTTTGCTCGCTTTAATAAAATTCCCAGCCACTTGCGTAGTGTCAATGTTAATTTTCAGATGCTGAAAATGCTAGGCAATTGCTAAGTACATTATATATGTCAATTTGGGAGATTAAAGTCACATCTATTCATGATTCTACTGTCATGAGTACACTTACTTTAGATGTGCTATATTCCAAGTTAAAAACTCATGAAATTGATATAATATCATGTAATAACCCCAACAAGTCTATTGCTTTTGTTTCTCAATGTGACATGCCTAGCTCCGGTCAATCTTCATCTTGTGGTACACTTGCTTTGTGTCCTCTCTAATCCTTGAACAAATTGAGGAATTCCCAGAGGAGGAGTTAGTACTTCTCTCTACAAGGTTCTCAAAAGCATTACAACATGTTAGAACTAGAAGGAGAGGAAGCTCGGACCTCAACGATGTTTCGAATGTGGTAAGACATGACATTTTCATTCATATCGCCCTAACCTTTTAGGTCCTTCTACCCATGAGGAAAAGCGGAACAAGGTCAAGACTACCTCTGAAAACTACAACAAGGAAAACAAGGGTACTATAGGACGCAAGATGATAAACAGCTTCATCACCGCACTTCAAGAACTTGGCTCAAGTGATGTGGGCATTGGAAGTGATGAAGATGAAGATGATTTGGAAAACTTGTGCTTCATGGCGTGCAAATCAAGATCAAGTATGGAGGATGCAGAACACAACAGCGAAAATGAGGAGGTATGCCCTACTTGCGAAGAAATGTGTGATGCTATTTCTCGTGCCACTATCATAGTTAAGAGAAAGGAGAAAATGCTTAGGGATAGTGCTGCTAAAATTGAATCACTAGAATCTGAAATCAACCGTTTAAAAACTTTGATTCCTAGTGATGATGCATGTCCCTCATATGATTTAATATATGAACAATTGACCTCATTAAGAAGTGCGCACACCTCCACACTTGATAAACTTGAGTTAGAAATTGAAAAGAATAGAGAGCTTGCTACACTTAATGATAAAAACTTAAAATATGCTAGATGTTCTACATTTGATTTGCATTGTTCTACTTGTAATAATCTTGATAAGAAACTACAAGGTGCTATGAATGGAATTTGTATATTGAACAATGCTTTACGTTCTCATGACGTTAAATTTTGTTCCAATTGCAAATTAAAAGGAAAAACATCATGTGAAAATTGCCTTGATCTGTCCAATAAACTTGATAACATGCATAGGACATTAGATCAGTTTTGTAATGGGAATACGAACCTAAACTTGCTGCTGAATTCTTCCAAGTCTTGCAATGATAAATCTGGTTTAGGATTTGATACTCATGCTCATGCTAAGGCACATCCACCTAAAATTGTAAAGTCATTAGGAAGTGGTTTGATTCAAATAGTTCCTAAACAAAAAGAAGTGGTTTTCAAATCTGCAGGAATGTTGTCTCATTCGGTTTCAAATGAAAATGTTGCCTGCTCATCTAGACATGAACACAAAGTTAAATTTCATTGTACCTACTGTTGTAGAGATGGTCATGTCATAGATTTTTGTTATATACTAGCTAAACAACAGAAAAAGGAAAGAATGATTGCTAGATCTCATAACTTTCATGCAAAATTTGCTGCACTTGCTAAACCGAATGATAGGAACATGCAACCTGCTGTAATGAGTGGAAAGCATGCAAAGTTTGCTCCCAAACCTACTTTGTTTCGTGCTACACATGTAACATCTGATAAGTCAGTAGTTGGGTACAAAAATTCTCAAACTTAAGCTCATAAACCTACTGTTTTGTCTCAGCTTTCACGTGTTATTCCTGCTGGACGTCGTGTGACTCAGTACGGGATTCCTAAATGCCTTTTGACTAACCCCAGTATTGAGTCATCGACGTATTGTGCTTCTATATAGGTTACACGCTCGAGGAAGGAGAACATTTGGATTGTGGATTCCGGGTTCTCACGCCACATGACCGGCAACAAAGATTGGTTCTCCTCCCTCTCTTTTGTGTCACGTGTAGAGAATGTTACTTTTTCGATAATTCTTTAACTCCTATAATTGCTAAGGGTTCGGTTAGAGTAAATGATCACTACACATTGAAGGATGTGGCACATGTTAAAAATTTGAATTACAACTTGCTTTCTGTTTCACAACTGCTACATAGAAATCTGGAAATTATTTTCACTAAAAATTGCTGCAAAGTTGTAAATTCAAATAGTGAGCTTATTTTTAACATGTCTCGGTTTTGAAGAGTTTTTAAAGCTGATTTTGATATGCCTTCCTCTAAGCATAGGTGTCTAGTTTCTAATGATTCAAAGGACATATATTTTTGGCATTGTAGACTTGGTCACGTAGGCTTTGATCATCTAACGCGAGTTAGTGCTCTTGATCGCATTCGTGGGCTGCCTATGCTTAAAGGGGGCAAAGAAATTGTGTTCTCTTCTTGTAGACATGCTAAGATGGTCGCAGGTTCACATACTCCTCTCACAATGATCATGACAACTGAACCGGGTCAACTTTTGCACCCTGACACCGTAGGACCTTCACGCGTTCAATCCTTTGGAGGTAAATGGTATGTTCTCATGATTGTTGATGATTATTGTAGATACTCTTGGTTTACTTTATGGCATCCAAGAATGAATCTTTTAGTCACTTTAGAACTTTATTTCTTAAATTATCAATTGATCACCCATGATCTTTAAAAGCAATTAGAAGTGATAACAGAACCAAATTTAAAAAACAATCTTTTGATCACTTTTGTGCTGAAAGTGAAAAAGATCATCAATTTTCTTCACCATATGTACCTCAAAAAAACGGTGTTGTAGAAAGAAAGAACAGAACCTTAGTTGAGATGGTTAGAACTATGCTTGATGAATATCAAACTCCTAGGAAATTTTAGGCTGATGCGATTGCAATAGCTTGTTATGTCTCAAATCGTGTTTTCTTGTGTGCTAAGCTAGGTAAAAAACCATATGAGTTCTGGTTTAGACATAGGACTAGTGTTACACACTTTCGGGTCTTTGGTTGCAAATGTTTTGTTAAGAAACATAATACTCTTGAGAAATTTGAACCTAGATCTGCTGATGGAATGTTTCTTGGTTATCCATATCATACTAGAGGCTAACGTGTTCTTTCACTTGACACTAACAAAATTGTGGAGACTTGTGAGGTGTCTTTTGATGAAGCTAGCCCAGGTGCTAGCTCAAACATTGCATGTGCAAATCTATATCCGCAGGGGGAGAGCATTTTGATTGAAGATGAGGAAGAGGTGGAGCTGCTGCCCGAAAATTCAGCAGCTAATGACATTGTTCTAGCTCCTGATTTTGATTCACAGCTAGCACCGACGACCACCATTGCTGGTCCAGATCCTCCTCAAGTCACAAGCTCATTGATATGTGATGAACATGAAGAAGAATAAGCTTGTGAAGTGTCCACTCCACTCCAGGTTCTAAAAGTCATCCTCCACAACAAATTATTGGAAGCTTGCACGAACGAGACACACGGTCCAAGTTTTGCGATCCAAACTCTCATGCTCATTCTTCTTCTATTGCTTGTTTTGAACCCAAAGATATATCACATCACTCACTAATGAATCTTGGATTATTGCCATGCAAGAAGAGTTAGAATATTTTGAAAGAAATAATGTTTGCAAACTTGTACCTCCACCTCAAGGTCACACTTTAATTGGAACTAAATGGGTGTTTAAAAAAATAACAAAGTGAGGATGGGGTTGTGGTTAGGAATAAGGCTAGATTGGTTGCTCAAGGTTTCACTCAAGTTGAAGGTCTAGATTTTGATGAAACTTTTGCTCCTATTTCTAGATTAGAAGCCATAAGAATTTTGCTAGCGTTTGCTGCATCTAAAGGTTTCAAGATTTATCAAATGGATGTTAAAAGTGCTTTTCTTAATGGCTACATAGATGAGGAGGTTTACGTCAAACAACCACCGGGTTTTGAAAATTCCGATTTTCCTAATCATGTTTACAAACTGTCCAAAGCCTTGTACGGTCTCAAACAAGCCCCTAGAGCATGGTATGATAGGTTAAGAACATTCTTACTTGAAAAGGGGTTTACCATGGGCAAGGTTGATAAAACTCTTTTTGTGCTTAAGCATGGCAATGACTCATTATTCGTTAAAGTGTATGTGGATGATATTATCTTTGGTTGTGCTTCTCATGATCTTGTGTCCAAGTTTTCAGCTATAATGAGTTCAGAATTTGAGATGAGTATGATGTGAGAATTCACGTACTTTTTGGGTCTGCAAATCAAGCAATCCAAGGAGGGTACCTTTGTGCATCAAACAAAGTATACAAAAGTCCTCCTAAGGCGCTTCAACATGGACAAAAGCAAGCCTCTTCGGACACCAATGGGAACAGAAACAACACTTGAACTTGATGAAGATGGTGAACCTGTGGATCAAAAAGAATATAGAAGCACGATCGGATCACTTTTGTACCTCACGGCATCAAGACCGGACATACAATTTAGCGTTTGTCTTTCTGCATGGTTTCAAGCCTCCACACGTGCTTCACATCGTCAAGCCGTCAAAAGGATTCTCAGGTACGTACATGGAACTCAAGAATTTAGCATTTTCCTTAGTTCTTCCTCAACCATTACTTTGAAAGCTTTTTTGTATGCTGATTTTGGGGGTTGTAGGGTTGATAGGAAAAGTATTTCTGGTGCTTGTCATTTTCTTGGTAATTCACTTGTTGCTTGGTCCTCTAGAAAACAAAACTAAGTTGCACAATCCACAGCTGAATCTGAATATGTAGCTGCTGCTAGTGCTTGCCCACAAATTCTTTGGATTATCCAAACTCTTAAGGACATTGGGGTTGATCTACATAGTGTTCCACTATTTTGTGATAACACTAGTGCCATTTGCATAAACCCATGCAACATTCTAGAACTAAGCACATTGACATTAGGTATCACTTTCTCTGTGGTAATGTTGAAAAAAAAACATTGTGCTTCACCATGTAGATACCGAAAAACAATTGGCTGATATTTTTACAAAACCTTTGGATTTCACTCGTTTTTCTTTCATTCGTAGCGAAATAGGGGTTATGCATCCTCATGGGTTACATTGAGGGGGAGTTTTCAAACTTGAGAAGTGTATGTGTGAATCTGAAATTAAAATAATATGAGCATAGTATTTCATACATGTATGACTTTGTGATTCATTTTACATGCTGAAAGTTCATACTACATTACTCGTGTTATACATTTTGTAGTTTTTGCCATGTCTAGTAATTGGAATAATTACGTACACTAAATCTGGTCATGGTCAAGCTTTCTTGCTGTTCTGAACTTGTTGCATGCTCACAAGTGCTTTTAATCATAAAGAATTAATCAAGTAATCAACTCACATATTGAGTTTTTGTGAACAAATATAAGTTGAGAAAAGATCAAGAGAATATGCATGCATCAGACTTGTTCTTTTGAGATGGCTTATCATTGCACTTAGATATGAACTTTGAAGAAGTTGTGTATGACTAAAACTATGTCCTTAAGCTTCTAATTGTCAAAAGACATAGGCTTGGCTTGGTTGTTAGAATAAGGCAGATGCGCATATAATCTCTTGCAAATATCATATGATCTAAATTTGTGCTATGAAAAATAATAAAATGCAGCAACAAGTGTCATGTTTTCAGGTTTTGAAATAGTTATGCTTGTGAGATCATGACTTACATTTGATCTCTAGCATGGCTTACACTACTTTATGTATTTCATTGATGTGATAGTGTAAGTTACTTCATAGTATGACTTGGATGAGCTTTGTTTTATATTTATATGTTATAATATGCTCATAACAATTAAAATTTGTCTTTTGATTCTTGCTGAATACATTGTCAAAGGGGGAGCGAAAATATTTGAATTTTTAAGAGAAGTATGCAAGGGGGAGAAATTGATTGCACATTGCACATATTCACAAGTGTTTTTGGCACGATTTTTCTCAAAAGAAAAAATTGTTTATGTGGTGTTGCAAAAGGGGGAGAAATTGGTTTCAAAACTTTTAATGGGAATAAGCCAATGTTCGGATTTTAAGGGGTAGATTGTGAGACCTATGTGTGTTTAATACATTAGCTTTGACAATAAAAGTTTTGAATGCTGCCATAACATATTTTTAGCAAGGTACGACTCTAGCTCCGAGCTACTGCAAGGTCCAACAATAGGTCCGACTTGCTTTGTCAAGGTCCAACATGTTTTTGGGTAGATCCGGTGAGCTTTGTCTTTAGCTCCGGCATGTGTTTGTTAAGGTCCGATATGTTTTGCGAGGTATGACTTATGTTGGTTAGCTCCGACATGTTTTTCTAGCTCCGGCGCTAGGTTGTACTAGCTTTGGTAAGCTCCGACTCAAGCTCCGGTTAGCTTTGGCAAGATTCGGAGCTTGATCGCGATGTTCCTGCTTCTACTGTAAAATGTTTCGAACTTGCATTAAATTGTTGGAAATATTTATTAGTATTCATTTGCTATGTTTTTGGTGCGTTTTAGTTGATATGGCTGATGTCCTTTTGCTATGGTTTGCAACATGCTTATGTGAGGTGCTCACGTAAGATGTTGTAGTTTCAGAACTAACGAGAGTCAAGTCGAGGACTTGTGCTCGGAAGTATTGGTTGTTTATTCATGTGCAGGTGTTGCTTGAGTTCAAGACATGGCTGGTGACGGGATCCATTGAACTAGTCTTAGGGAGAAGATGAGGTTCAACAACCAAGTTCGGAAGGAATTATTGTTGAGTTGATCGGGAGGTTCCGCAGCATGTTTGAATCAAGAACAACGCATATGAAAGTATCGTGGACGTCGTTGGAAGATGTTTGCACGTATGCAAGGAGTGCATGGACGTGGATACATGGTTCCAAGACATGATGAAGAGATGTGGACGTAAAGAATTGGTCGGAAAGGTCCAATTGACTAAGTTATGGACTCAGGCTGCGGCTGAGTCGTGTTTGACTCAAATATGGAAAGATTTGAGTTTTTTATGATAGGATTTCGTGTGGGTCATGAACTTGAGTTTTTTTAGGAATGTGGGATACATTCCTAAGGTGTTTGGAAGTCTTAAGATTGCCTCTATCTGCGTATAGAAGTGTCCTAAGCAGTTATGGAAAGTTTCGATTCGTGATTTGAGTAAGATTAGAGTCCTAGTTGAGATTGGGTTGCCTAAGGGCTGGTTATATAAGCAACGGAGGACAGAGCTCGTGGGAGAAGACTTTGGGGTTGTTCCTCTTGTGTTCTATTGATTAAATTCATAGTTGAATGGAACTTTTGTGCTTTGTTCGTCCGACTTGTTACAGACATGTTTTTCTCAACAAGTTTTCTGCACAACACTACCTTTCTTCGGTGGTTTTATCATAACTCGAGTTTTACAGATCCAATTGATGTGATTATTTTTGGGCTTTCTTCACAACTTGATTATATATCATATGTAAAATTTCACGGTCATTGGATTTTTGGTTTTTGATCTACACGAGTTTCCTTGCAGTATTATAGATCTGTTTTTTTGAGTGATTCTTGTTGCGTCGTATTTTTGACTTGATTCTCTATGATATATATCACTTTTGTCACAGGGAAACACGTTTAGATTAGTCTCACACATGATTTCTTTAACAGATTGTCTTTCTGGCGAAGGGGTTGGGATTTAATTGTTTCCGCTATGTAAGATTTTTTTAAATGTACCATTCACCCCCCCTCTGGTAGCTTTTCACGTGCTCTTGATCCTACGGCATCAAAGACAAGAGAAATAGTAAAATTCGTCTTCTCATCTATAACTCTTTTGTGACCTACCGTACTTATTTTGATTTTAGACTCAAAGGAATCTGATATAATGACAAGCACATTGAGGCCTGCTGAGGCCTGCCGGAATGTAGGTAGAGTGGCGTACTTAGGGTGCAGGACCAGGCTAAGTCGATAGCACACTCCAAACCTGAGGCTCGGCGTTCAGGCGAGTAGACCATGCATCAATGCTAAGATCCGAAGAGACCAATAATATAAATTGTACAACATATTAATAACATGGACTAAAACTCTAAAAGAATTGCACAACTTTGTTATAGTCAAGAAGGATAAGGATAAATAGAAGAGAATGAGCCTGCACAAAATTAATGCACGTGAAGTCTACTTTTACACAACAATGTCTTTCATCATAGGTCCGGATTACAGGGGAGACAAGGATACACTTAGGGTACGGAACCAAGTTAAGTGTGTCATACATCTTGTACTAACCCAGGGTATGTAGTTACACTTTTAGTGCTACGACTATCAAGTGTTGCTTGAACTTCTCGGACCCTCCCGGAAGGCTCTGAATGTTCTTCCGGACGACCTACCCGACTGTGTGTATAGACATTATAATTTCAATTGCATCTAATTACAGACTCACCTCTGTGATACTAAGCGTAAAACCTACGGAGGTGCTCGATGTTCCAAGGATTAGGAAGTGGAGTCCCATCCTCAGTTGCGAAGCGAACGCATCTGGGATGAGATACTTTGATCACTCGGAAAGGACCTTCTCAGCTGGGGGAAAGTTGGTTAATCCATCTCGAGTCAGTATTTTCCGTTGCACCAGATCTCCTTCCTCGAGCTGTCGGTTACGCACATGCCTTTGGTGATAGCACCGGAGCACCTGGCAATTACGTGCATTCCGAACTGCTGCTTGTCACCTTCCCTCATCAACGAGAGCAAGGTCTTCACGCCGGAGCTGGTCCTGCATGGCTTCATCGAAGGTCCGGACCCAAGGTGAACCCATGGTGATCTTCGGAGGAAGGGCTGCTTCAGCTCCGTACAACAGGAAAAATGGTGTCTCTCCAGTAGACTGGTTAGGTGTAGTCCTGCTTGCCCACAGTGCGGACGGAAGCTCCTCGATCTAGTTGGCTACATGTTTTTTTTTCAGGCGCTCATAAGTGCGTGTCTTGAGACCTTTTAAGATTTATGCATTTGCTCTCTCGGCTTGGCAGTACTTGCCGGTTGAGCTACTGATGAGTAGCTAACTTGAATATCGAGGCCTTTGCAATACTCTTGAAATGTTGCACTTGTGAATTGGGTTCCATTGTCAGTGATGACTCTGTTCGGAACTTCAAATCTGCATACTATCGTCTTCAAGAACTTGATTTCTGATTGCTTATTGATAGTCACAACAAGGGTAGCTTCCGACCACTTGGTAAACTTATCGATGGCGACATACAGGAACCTGTAACCTCTGACTGCTTTTGGGAAAGGTCCCAAGATGTGTATGCCCCACAAAGTTAATGTGCATGTAGGAGGAATCATTTGCAATGACTGTGTCGTTGCGTGACTTTGTTTTGCGTGGAACTGGCACGCTTTGCACCTTTTCACCAACTCTACTGCATCCTGGAGTGTTGTAGGCCAGTAGAAGCCATGCTGAATGGCTTTGCCACCAGCGTGTGAGAAGACGCGTGGTTCCCACACTCGTCTCCATGGATCTGCGCGAGGAGCTTGTAGCCTTCTTCCCTTGCAATGCACCGCATTAGGACGCCGTTGGCACCGCGCCGGTAGAGATCCCCTACTATGAGCGTGTATCATGTAGCCAATCTGACGATCCGGTCAGCGGATACACTGTCTTCAGGAAGTGGTTGTATTTCAAGTAGCCCCGAATCTCCTTGCATCGGAACTAACTTGAGCTTCTGAGTCTTACGTGCCAGGTTGCTCGGAGCTTCCTGCAGCCCTATGACCCTTGGTGGACAACCAGGTAACAAGGCCACCGGGACCGCCAGCTTCGAGGTGCTGATCTCGCCCCCTTCACTCAGTTTGGTGGGATGAGCGGTTGGTCTTGAAAATCTCCGTACAAAGACTCCATTGGGACCCTGAGCTTCAATTGAAACCTTCGTCGAGAGATCATCAACTTCTGCGTTGTTGAGATGCTAGACATAGTAGAGATCCAGGACATGGAAGTCCTTCTGGAGCTTTTGGACTTCAAGGAGCTAAGCAGTGAGTTGAGGGTTGTTGCAGCTGCATTCGCCTTTGACTTTCTTGATGATGAGCTGCGAGTCAGCCTTCACTAGCATCTGCTTGACGCCAAAAGATAGCGCCAGCTTGAGCATGTAGATAAGAGCTTCATATTTCGCCATGTTATTGGTCGCCTTGAAATCAAGGTGCACCATATATTTGAGATGCTCCCCAGTCTGTGCGAGGAGAAGTAATTCCAGCTCCGACCCCCTGCTTCTGCACGGAGCCTTCGAAGTAGAGGGTCCAATGAGGCTCATTGAAGACCGGGACCTTGGGTTCCGGCTTCTTCTCACTGGGGCCCCCAAGATTTGATCGAGAATGAGTCCACTCCGCCACAAAATTGGCCAAGGCTTGACTATTGATTGCTTGTCGAGGCAGGAATTCGATATCAAATTCTGCTAGCACAGCTGCCCACATGGCTATGTTCCCAGTAGAATTAGGATTGTGCAGAATAGCACGTAGTCAATAAGAAATTACCACTGATATCTTGTGAGCTTGGAAGTAATGACGAAGCTTCCTTGAGGCAATAAGAATTGCGTAGAGCAGCTTATGCACCTCAATGTATCTGGTCTTGGCGTCATGCAGTACTTCGCTGATGAAGTATACTGGTTGCTGGACAGACCGGACCCACTAGGAGGGGCCGAAGCTTCTTCTCCATCGATTCGGACCCTCCCGAAGGGGTCCAGACCTTCTTGTTGATCTTCTCGGACCCTCCCGGAGGCGTCTGTAATTTCTTATTGTTCAATCCAAACCCTCCCGGAGGGGTTCGGATATTCCTGATCAGCGGTGTGAACTCCCTCAGATGAGAGAGGTTGATCCTCTAGCATGTTGCCTTGAAGATCCGTGCCTGGGCGCTGGGACCCAGACTCACCTTCAGGTAGCTCCGGACCCTCCCGGAGGGGTTTGGGCTCCTGAACTGGAAGTGGCTCCGATCTTTACACGACCAGGACAATGCTGACAACCTCCATAGTTGCAGAAATGTAAAGAAGTAGAGGCTCACCAGGGTTCAGAGCTACCAAGATTGGTAGTGTGGTGATGAGCTGCTTGAGCTCATGGAACGTCTTTTTTGGTTCTTCAGAGCATTGTAAAGGACCAGTCTTCCTCAATAGCTTGAAGAATGGAAGTGCTCGCTTTGTCAGTCTTGAGATGAACCGGTTGAGCACAGCTAGACATCCAGTTAGCTTGTGGACATACTTGATGCGAGCTGGGGGCCGCATATCTTTGATAGCCTTGATCTTTTCCAGGTTCGCCTCATTTCCTCGTTGAGTCACCAAGAAACCAGGAAGCTTCCCGGAGCTAGCCCCGAAGACACAATTGTCCGGGTTCAGCTTAGTGCGCATGATGCGCAGCTTGTCGAAGACGGCATGCAAGTTGTCAGGGAGTGACTCCTTGTTCGTGACCTTCACGACGATGTCGTGAACATACACGTCCACCAAGTCCCGGATTAGCTCTCCAAGGGTTTTGTGCATAGATCCCACAAAAGTTGAAGCAGTATTTTTGAGACCAAATTGTATACCAGTATAACAATACAATCCATCTACTGTTATGAAGACAGTATGCTCTTCATCATCCCTAGACATCTTGATTTCATGATGTCCGGAGTAGGCATCTAGGAAACACAATAGCTCACACCCAGAGGTGGAGTCCACTGTCTGATCAATTGTAGGTAATGGAAATTGATCTTTTGGACATGCCTTATTGAAGATGGTGTGGTCGATACACATCCGAAGCTTCCCACCGGCCTTGGGTACAACGACTGGGTTTGCCTGCCATTTTGGGTGATGAACCTCACAGATGAAACCAGCTTCGAGCAGCTTCTTGAATTTTTGGTGGATGAAGTTTTGCCGCTCAACTGATTTCTTTTGGGGCTCTTGGTGTATTGGCCGTGCTTTGGTATAAATCTTCAGATTGTGATCAATCACCTCCCTGGGGATCCCAGGCATTTGTGACGGAGGAAAGTTATGAGCATGAGTTCCTATTTGTTGTCCAGCCCCCCTGATATACGGGTGGTCTGGGCAGCATCGGACCCGATTTGGACGACATTGACAGGAACGTTGGTGTCGCCGCTTGGCTGCACACGTGGTGCAGTCGTCAAGCCTCGATGATGAGTGCTCGAAGGTTGAGCAGCTAGCTCTTTGTCATAGGTTCCTTCCTGCGCCGTGGCAAGTGCATGGAGTTCCTCTAGCGTGGTAACTCCTACAGTGCGATATTCGTGGATCCGGAGAACACCTGAAAGTGTTGGCATCTTCAACACTAGGTAGCCCTAGTGAGCCGCGGCCATGAACCTATACAGGGTGGGCCCGCCCAAGATGGCGTTGAAGGCAGACTAATGTGAGCGACGTTGAAGACCAGGTTCTCGAACCTGTACTTTTCCCGAGTCCCAAAAGTCCCTTGGAGTGTAATGTATCCGAGAGGGCTGATGGCCCCTGGACCTACACCAGAGAAAGGTCTTGAGGGTCGAATGTTTTAGATTTGAAGCTGGATCTTCATGAACGCATCAAACCTCAAGAGGTTGAGTGTTGCGCCTCTGTCTACCAAGACATGGTAGAGCTGGACGTTGTTGATGGTTAGAGACACCATCAATGGTAGTTGGCCCGCTCCGACAATGTTCCTGTGGAAGTCTGTTGCATTGAAAGTGATGGGAGTATCCATCCACTTCCGATGTTGTTCTTCCTTGGTGGTTGGGGCTACTATAGCCATTTACCACCGCATGGTCTTGAGAGTGCGGCGCGAGTTAATGTCCCAGTACCCTCGATAGATGGTGTTGAGGGTCTTCCGACGCTCATTATCGGAGATGTCAGAGTCATCGTCGATTGAGCTCTAGAAAGTCTTCAGGACCTTCTTGGGGTCCTAGAAGCCAAGCTCCGTATCAGCCAGAGCTTTGTCTACTTTTTGTTTTCCCTCCTGTTGACGGAAAGGAGCTTCTTCTCGGCGCTTGTTGTACCGCTCAACAATATTTTGGACCTCTCGGCAATCTTCTAGGTTGTGTTTGTCCCTTTTGTGGATCCGACACCACACCTTCGAACTGCCACCGTCTTCTAATGAAGGTCGAGGTCGCTTTTCGGGGCGTGGCCCCCGGCCACCCGGAGCTGCAGCCGCCATAGTAGTAGGTGTGCCGGCCGACGGCTTTTTCTTCTTGTTGGTCTTTTTCTTATTTTTGCCACCGCCAGTGGTAGTGGCTTCATCTTTGGAGGGCTTTTTATTAGATTCCAGAGCTGGCTTTGGGTGCATTACCGACCCTTTGCGGCCCGAGCGCACTTGTCGGTGAGGCTGAATAACTCTGGACGCAGGTAACCTCCATCGTCGCCAACTTCACCAACATCTTTTTATCTCTGACACCCTTTCTAAATGCCACGGTGACAAATGTGTTGGATATGGAGGGAATGGTATTACGTACCTGAGAAAATCGCTGGATGAAGGACCACAGTGATTCTCCGATGTTTGCTTCGCAGCAAAAAGGTCCAATTCGGTGACTAGTCGGGTGTAGGAGCTCCTGAAGTTGGCTGTGAACTGTTGGCATAGTTCCGCACCATTGTTGATAGAGTCGGGCGGCAGACTCATGAACTAGAACCTGGCGGTCCCAGTCAGAGTCACGGGGAAGTAGTTGGCCATCACGGCCTCATTGCCACCAGCCGCTAGAATGGTTGTGGAGTATATCTGGAGGAACTCGGTGGGGTTGACAGTCCATTCAAATTTCTCTGGCAAATGAGGCCGGAACTTTTGGGGCCAGCGAACCATGCGCAAGTGTATGGCCAAGGCTGAACAGCCAGGCCCCCCACTCCCGGAGGTGTAGGGTTTTCCTGATCCTCCAGCCTTTCGAGAGCACGCTCGATGTGGACGCGGTTGTCCTGCTGTCTGTAGCGGTAATCGAGCTCCGAACGCAAGTCATGCGTCGAGAGTCTCAACATAGTATGGGTGCGATGTGCCCCGGAGGGCAAGGAAGTCACCTGCTAAGGTATAGCACACCTCCGGTGCTGTGATGCATGAGGAACAAGTCTTCCAGACAAGGCCCTATGCGGAGAAGGTTCCTGACAAGAAGGGGGGACCATGGTTGCTGATGTCATCAGCTGCGGCTGCAACTAGATGTTGTACATCAGCACGGCACTGCTCCATAGCACCCTGAGGTGCTCCGGGCACAAGTGGGCGCTCCGGAAGAGTACGTGTAGCAATCAGCGCATTCTCAAGGTTGTTGTGTGCCGATACAGTGACTGACACAAGGACTCCATCCTGCTGCCCAACATTGTTAGCTTGAGCAGCTGGAGATGGTTCGACGCCTGCCGGGACAACATCACCTGCTGGCTGTTGCACATTGGAGGGATTCCCCCCCCCCCCCAGCAGGTTGCGCAACATTGCCATTGGATGATCCTGCGGCAGAGTTCAACTCCTGAAATCTCAGATGCCTCTACCTGGCGCGCCAAATGTCGAAGTGTGCGATCGACAATTCCCCCGGTACTACATAGATCGTAGCTCGCAGAGGTTCTTGATTGGTTGTCGCGTGTGATATTTAGACAAGACAGTGACATGAGGGATTTACGTGGTTCAGACCGGCTGAGCGTAACACCCTACTCCACGAGTTGTGTGTTGTATGTATGAAAAGTGTGTTTGTGGCATTGTGTGCGTTTGATCTTATCCTCTGTATCGTGCGGTGCAACCCTTTTATACTCTATGGAATGGACGTTATAACACTTGCCTGACCCGACATGTGGCCTTGGCGTGATTAACTGCCTAATACACGATTTACAGGTATTAAGCATAATTAAAAGTAATAATGCGCCTTAATGACGACATTACCGTATTAACAATCCACTGATCATGTGTCATTAATATAGCATTAATGACACGCAATCAGGTCTTGTAACTATCTCTTTAAATGTCCCTTGAAGGTCTGAGCCGTTGGACCTCTCTTTGTCTTCCGTTGAAGTCCTAGTTTTGGAGGTTCGTCACGTAGTGGCTCCGGAGCTTCCCGTCGTGGGGAGGCAGGCTCATTGCCACTATACATGTTGTAACACTGGAGCTTCCCTCCTCTGGGGGTTAGGTCTGGGGTCACTGGACATGTGGCAAAACTGGAGCTTCCCTATGACGGGTGTTAGGTCCGGCCTTGTGATACACGTGTTAGTGTCGGAGCTACCCAAACGAGGGAGGCAGGTCTAGTACTGTGCAACACGTGTGGCCTTGAGAGGTCTTCGACATGAATGGGGGGAATTCCGTAGCTTTTCTTGCGGCATCATGGGGTACCCGGTACGCAGGGTACCGACCTATTAGCTTTATTGAGTTAAATTTTAGGTTATCCGCCTATTCACCCTCCCTATAGGCAACTTTCAAGGCCTTACTTAGTGGTACGATTAGTATAGGCAAAATGCCTCGGTGAGGATATATTTCTACTACACAGAAGAGAGTGATTGAGTGTATCAAATTGAGATACTTAGAATCTAATTGAAACTCTCGGAAATTTGAGTGGAACTTGATCTCTAGGCTACGCTTGCTCCATTTACTGTTCTATCTTTCAACTACCATGAATAGATAATGCATAGGCCCCATAATGACATAAGAAGGTAGAGTACCATAGCCAATTTTTGCGATACTATGTAGATTATCTTGTTGTGCACATGGTACTTTTGAAATCTAGAACATTTTAGCAACACCTGATCATCAATCTAAAGTTTTAATTTGTTTCGAGACGAGCAAAAGATAAGCTTGGGGGAGTTTGTTGACGGTTGTTATATCCCAATTTTATCCGTCAATACAACTCAATTATGTGAAAGAAAAATCATTTCTTTCACACATCACCTTTCTACTTAACCTATTTCTACTTGTCCTTGGAAGAATAGTGCACACAAGCATTGTATGTATGAAATGAGATAAAAGAGGGGGAGCAATCCCATAAATTATCATCCCAGCCAATCAAGCATCAACACATGGCATCACATGGATCAAATGGCCCACAAACAGACATAGCTGAGGAGATCCAACGGTGTATCAGCCATATCTGTCAATGGGACCCACCTATAAGTCATATTGAGAAAGCACACTGGAATTGGTCAGAAGGCTAGTTTGGTCAAGTGGTGGTTCGGCCGAAGCCTTTCTGGCGCCAAACTACGGTCAACTTCCATGTGTCGACTCCTTGTGGTGCCCTGATCACGATGAAGACTGATTAGCGTGCTTTTGGTGGCGGGAACCGACCCTTCTCCAACTATAAATTGGAATCTCTATCCCTCACTTCACACACACACACCACTTGAGCTTCATTCTATTGTATCCACTATCTTCCATAGTCTTAGAGGAGTTTAGGCACTAGAGAGGAGAGTCTCTAGTCATTAGTCCAAATTAGGAAAGGAGTAGGAGTCTCTCTCTTCCAAATTCCAAATTTGGAAAGGTATGGCTCATGTATTCCTTTTGTATTTGTGACTTTATGCGTAATAAAGATGTTATGTTTAGTCTTCTTTTATACATATGCTTGGATGAAGCGTTTCTTGTTTCATTGTGGAGTCCATGTACGTAGTAGGAGTACTCTTTATGATTATGCCATAACAATCTTATTCTATCATCATAAACACTACAAACCTCCACTTATATTCTAATTTGACATGATATGATCATATTAATATGAATACCTTATGGTATGTCTCAACATTGGACCAACGATGTTTAGGTTAGTCATTGCCTTAAGATGGCTTGTGCCTAGGCTCTTAAGGTATTTATTTAATATTCTAGAATGGTGTTAGGATAGTTAAGTGGCGTTGGATGCCTCATAGACCTACAAATTGAAGAGGTAGGCAGTAGGTGGTTACAGCCCTATCTGTCCTTGGAATCCGCCACGTTCGGCTATGCTACAGGATCATGGCAGGAGTCGCCCTGGTATTGCTAGGGATGTGGGGACCGGAGTCCCGACATCCAAGAATCTCATTGGGTGGTGTCATGCGATGCAACACCCAACATTATACAAGAAAAGAACGAGAATGAAATACAATACCAAGTCTTTTATTTATAAACACAGCGGAAGTTTTACAATTTATAACGTAGGAAAGAAGTCTATACATCATACTACGCTCTCAGCACTAGCTATGCATGAGTAAATCTATCCATGCCCTCGGACGCTTTACACTAGCAGCACTCACAGATATCGGCGGCGTGCAGGGCTTCCACTCAACCGTCAACCACAAAGGGGTAAGGCGTCATCGTAAGGCCCTTCTTCAATGGTATAACCTGCAAAAACTCGTTAACTGCAAACGTGAGCATAAGGCTCAGCAAGTTTGACCCGTCCCACTTGACATATGCAAGGTAAAGTCTAACCAAAGGTAAGGAATAACATAAATAGACTCGCCTACAAGTGGATCCTTATAATCATTTTTTAAGTAGCAAGTGACATTCTTCAGGCACGGCACATCATAGACTCCACAATCAAACAAGAAATGCTTTGCCGATGAAATGACATGCCCAAAGCAGATACTGTTATTACAGGATAAGTATTTGGAAATTGTAAACTTTTAATTGTGCTGTCTCTAAACCACACAAGGTTGCAAAGCAATTATAATTCAATACATCATATTCTTCTGGCTTCTTCAGTATTTACTATGTCAAGACACAGTGAACAAGTGGTACTCTATTACCGCGTGGGACGGTGATTGCAATCAGGACACACCCGGCTACACGACACGCACACCCGCTGGGAGACACCTACGTGCTCTCCTCCCCGCGTCATACGTGGCCACCTTTCACCCAAGACCCCAATGCCGACAAACCTCTTCATCTCGAGCAGAAGGTCGCCTACACAGAAAAATCGAAATTGCCTGCTAGAAGATTTACACCTTTGTGCCTTCACATCTCCATTCAAGGACAACCAAGGAGTCTCCACACTACAATCTAGAGTTACATCAGTTAATTAGGCCCCATTGACCGATTATGCAACCAGTACTGTTCAAACTCACACACAGAACGGTCCTCAGACGACTCAGGTAGGGCTATGCACCCGAGACCACGTCTCGTCGCTCCCTATCCAACCCCTGCCCGGTCTCGTATTCATCTCATATGCCATTCTTTTAGCTTTCATCCCCATATGAACTGTCATTCCAATCTCGCGAGTAGATTCCAACTACTCGACTTCTACCGGTATATCTATATCATTAGCATTGGCAGTCCTACACGTCAAGCTGTAAACCTTTCCAACCCTCCCATTGGATTTGTGGATATGCAAGTGGAGTATCAAACACCTTATACATAATGCACAATAACAACTGAAGACGTAAGTGAATAAAATTGGAAAACATTGAAAAACACCATATACATAATGCACAATATATGAATGCTACTAAAATTATAATGCATATATAGTTCATGGCTTCTGACTATGGTTATAGTGAGTGAATGATCTTATTTGGCTTTGGGATTTTTGTGGTAGATACTAGGTAGTATAATGGAGACTCTTGCAAAGAACAGGAGATGATCAAGGAACTGTGTTGTCTCTAAAATTATGTCAAGCAATAACCTTCCCAGAATTTTAGAGGAGAAACTAAAGCTTTAACATAGCCACCAGTTGACTATCAAGATAGAGGGGATTGTCCTGGTTCTAGTAATATTGATTTCATAATTTTCTAAGCATATATGAGTGAGATATTGAATTTCAAAGTTGCTAAGAATTCCTGGAAGTATTTTATAATTGAAATTAAACTTTCAGTTATTATCTAGGTTTGGAACTGAATTTGGATTAGAATATTATGTCAATTAAATCCGAAACTTTTACTAGAGTTGGTAGATGTCTAAATGAATGTTTAGGTCAAATTTAGAACATAACAAGGAAACTGGACATCTGTAATAATTCAATGATCGAGAAAGGTAATTGAATTATACAGAAAATTATACAGGTTTTAATATCAAACCACTTGTACAGCTTGAAACTTCAGAGCATATGGGTTATACATAATTTTACTTGATATTTTTAGAGCAATGTTAATAGGATAAATTTAATTTAGAATTTTGAATCCATTTATGGTTACAGTTCTGTTTTATAAGTGAACAGCAGATTGAAATTTGAAATTTGGATAAGTTAGACAGGTTCAATGGCTCCTAAAACTTTTTCTGGTAACCAATAAATGGACAAAGTATTTTATGTGAATTTTAGGGATTTTTCCAGTGGAAGGATTTTCTATGAAAATCCAAGGAATTTTTGGAAAAAAATAATTGTCCATAAATGAAATATTATTTTCATGGACATTAATTGGTTCTAACAGAAGCTAGAGCTCATGGGCTTTCAAACAAAATTTGTTTGAAGATTTTTGGATAACTCTACAGATAGTTATGGATTTTTGAAGTGGGGACCAAATCTGGAATTCAATCTAAATGGAAAGTTTAAATAATCCAGGGGGGCCCACGGTTTTAAAATAGTCCAATCGGGAGCAAGCCACACGGGGGCCACAGAGAAAATGGTGTAGCCACAGCCAATCCATGGACCGCACCAGATCCGTGGCACACTTTCCTTTCACAGATGAACGGGACCCACCGCGCCTTCGTCTTCCTCGGGCCAGCGGCGCTAGAGCGGCGCGCTCCAGCGAGCCTCGCCGAAACCGAGTTCCCGGCCACCACAGTGCCTGGTTTTGGCCACCTAACCTCAAAATCATGTGCTAAACATGATGGTGGGGTCGGTGAAGCTCGCCGACGGTCGGAAACGGCGGCGCATCAGCGGCGGTGGCGGCTAGGGTTTCAGCCATGTCGAAACCGCCGCCCTGTGGCTTAAACTCTTCGAAAAGGCTTGGGAAGTCTCCTAGAACCATGAGGGAGGTGATAGGGAGGTGTAATCATCATTTAACGGCCGGCAAACAACCGTCGACGGCAACAGAGGCGGTTTTTCAATGGCGGAGGGAAAAACTCATGATTCTAGAGCTCTGATTGATCTTTTTTGGCGATTTCAGTTCGAGAGGGTGCACAAGGAAGTGAAGAAACTATTATCTTGCAATTGTGAAAAATAATTATGTGTGAACACTGGATTGAAACAGGAACCTAAAGAGTTCATATGCTTCGGCCGAGAGTAAAACTTTAATAGTTTGCTCGATACTCACGTAAATGAGGAACGGCTATCACCGTCGTGCAGAACATGTCCAGGCGCACCACTTTGCTGTTTTGGTCGAGGGCTGATGTGTCCTGAGTCGGGGGTGCGACGGTAGAACAGAGAGGCAACGGTGAGTCCTTCCCAAGGTCCACCGGCGGAACTGCAAAATCATCCTTGATGATCGAGGAAACAACACCGTAGTTTCACTGGGTGTTAGAGAAGAGGGTGGCGCATCACTTTTCTGTTGAGAGCTCGGTGCGAGGACCCTCCAGTTGGCTGGCAACGGCCGCGCAGCGCCGGCGGTCGGAAATTTCGCATGGGAGCGACGAAGCAGCAACGCCGGGTGAGAGAGGGAGAACGATCACCATAGAATGGATGAGGAGTAGGGGAACGATATTTGTAGGTCATAAACGGCAAGAAGCTCGCTGGAGCTGCATGTTGTGCGCTGTCGAGCGGAGAAACGCGCAGCAGAGGTCGGCAATGCCTCTGTTCTGCTGTGCTCATCCAGTGACAGGTGGGCCCCATCGGTCATACTCACACCCATGACACATTTGTAAATTCAATTATAAAATAGAAGATCAGCTCTAAAAATCACCAAATTTTGTGGGTATGGCAAACGAAATATGTTGAACACATTGATGTGCTCAGATATTATGTTCAAACAAGTTTGAACAAATTTAAAAATTCAGATTTGAATTTGACTTGAATTTGCTAAGCGTCTCAAATAAAATAGCAAATGAAGTTCAAAAATCTTGGAACTTTGCAGAGAGAGTATTTGCAATTTTTGGAATCCATTGGTCAATTCAAATCTTCATGTTAATTTCACTTCAACAGTAGCAAATTTTATTCTTTTGAATTCCCTCTTTTGGAGTTCGAATTAATTTGTTTTTCTCATTTCCTTCTTATTTCTTTTTATCATTCAACAATTTTTAGTCATAACTGAATTTCTTTTTGCATTATAGGAATTTTTACTTTTACATTCCTCCCCCCTTAAAAGAATCTCATCCCGAGATTACAAAAGAAAGACTAAGGGAGGAGACCTAATGAACATATGCGATATTTCCCATGTCGCAAAAGAAAGTCCGGATAGTTCGATCTAAGAAAATCCTCACTTTCCCATGTTGCTTCATCAGTGGTATTGTTATTCCACAATACTTTGTAAATGTTTAATGTCTGGCTTCTTGTGGTGCGAGTCTTCTCATCAATGATCTTGACCGGATGCTCATGATAAGTGAGATCAGGTTGTAGAGCTTCAAGATCTTCCTGGCGGACTTTAGCCGAGGATTTGAGACACTTCCACAACTTAGTGATGTGGAATACATTGTGAATTCCAGAGAGAGACGCCGGTAACTCCACATGATAGGCCACAGGTCCGCATTTTTCAATCACCGCGAACGGCCTAATGAAACTTAGAGCTAGTTTGCCTTTTACTCCAAAACGGTGAATCCCTTTCATCGGAGATACGCAAAGGTAAACGTGATCTCTGATGTCGAAGTGAAGAAGTAGACGTCGTTTACCCGCGTTACTTTTCTGACGAGACTGAGCAGCCCTGAGATTGGTTTGGATCACTCGCACTCGTTCTTCAGCTTTGTTGACAAGATCAATGCCATATATCACTCGTTCACCGGACTCAAACCAGTTCAAAGGTGTGTGGCACTTCCGGCCATAAAGAGCTTCATATGGTGCCATCTGGATGCTAGCCTGATAACCATTGTTGTATGAAAACTCTGCCAATGGTATATGATCATCCCAATTATTACCATGGTCGATGGCACAAGTGCTGAGAATATCCTCTAGCACTCGGTTTACTCACTCCTTTTGACCATCAGTCTATGGATGATAAGCAGAGCTTCGAATCAACTTTGTACCCAATGATGCACGGAGCTGCTCCCAAAATTGAGCAACGAATACGGCTCCACGATCTGAGATGATGGTGCGGGGTACTCCCTGTAAGCACATGATTCTAGCAATATACAACTCTGCGTACATCGGTGCGTGGTAGTTGATATTGACGGGTATAAAATGAGTTGACTTCGTCAATCGATCAACTATCACCCAAATGCAATTAGGCTTACGGAATGTGAGAGGCAATCCAACGATGAAGTCCATGCTAATGTCCTCCCATTTCTAGGCCAGTATGCTTAAAGGTTGTAGCTGTTTGGCTGTCCTCAAACAGTCGGCTTTCACTCGCTGACATGTATTACATTCGGATACATACTTAGCTATCTCTCGCTTCATCTGAGACCACCAGAATTTCTTCTTCAAATCTTGGTACATCTTGTTGCTAATCGTATGAATAGAGTACTTGGATAAGTGAGCTTCATCCAAGATCTTCTTTCGTCATGTCATGGGGTACGACTATACGGTCTTTAAACCAAATAGTACTCTGGTCATCACATCGAAAGCATTTCATCTCCCCCTTCTTCATTCTTCGCCGAATGTCTGACAATGCCCTTGTCTTTCTTCTAATCATCTACAATATCTTCCCTGATGGTCGGACTGAGAGCCAAATTGTAGAGTGCTCCATATGGAACCAAGTATAAACTCGGCTCATCCTATTCCATTGAAGTGATCGACAGATGATTGACATGAGACTTGCGGCACAGCGCATCTACAACCACATCTGCTTTTCCAGCATGGTAGTGGATCTCAATCTCATTGTCTTTGATTAACTCCAACCATCTTTGTTGTCGCATATTCAAGTCCATCTGGGTGAACATGTATTTTAAACTCTTGTGGTCCGTGTAGAGATGCACTAGATTGCCCAATAGATAGTGCCTCCACATCTTCAGTGCAAGCACCACAGCAGCGAGCTCAAGATCATGAGTGAAATAATGCTGCTCATGGTTCCGAAGCTTCCATGATCCATAAGCGATCACCCTCCTATCTTGCATCAATACACAACCCAAACCAATCCCAGATGCATCACAATAAACATCAAATGGTTTGTTTGTGTCAGGTTGAGCCAACACCGATGCTGTTGTGAGGTGCTTCACCAAGGCTTGAAATGCTTCTTCACATTCTTTAGTCCATACATACTTCATTTCCTTCTTCAGTAGTTCCATCATTGGTTTAGCAATCTTTGAGAAACTCGGAATGAACCTCCAATAATAGCCAGCGAAGCCAAGGAAACTGCGAACTTCATGTACGGACTTGGGAGATTTCCACTTCGGGACTTGTACAATTTTGCTTGGATCAACTGCGATACCATCAGCTGAGATGATGTGCCCTAGAAATGGCACTTGGTTGATCCAAAACTCACACTTCCTGAACTGTGCATACAATTTTTGATCCGTTAACCATTGCAGCACAATATGCAAGTGTTTAGCGTGTTCTTCTTAAGATTTAGAATACACCAAGATGTCATCAATGAATACCACAACAAACTTGTCCAACTCCGGCATAAACACCGAATTCATGAGATACATGAAGTGAGCCGGTGCATTAGTCAATCCAAAGGACATTACAAGATACTCATACAACCCATACCTCATCGAGAACGCGGTTTTTGGAATGTCCTCAGGTTGAATCTTAATCTGATGTTAACCTGAACGAAGGTCCATCTTCGAGAATACCTTAGCACCCACTAGTTGGTCAAATAAGATATTAATGCGTGGTAGTGGACACTTGTTTTTGATAGTGACAACATTTAGTGGACGATAGTCCACACACAACCTTAAGGTCTTATCCATCTTCTTAACAAACAACGCAGAACAGCCCCAAGATAATGAACTTGGGCGAATAAAACCCTTGCTCAATAAGTCATTCAGCTACTCCTTCAATTTCGCAAGTTCCTTCGGTCCAATCCTATATGGCTTCCTCGAGATTGGCACGGTCCCTGGCACCAATTCAATTTTGAACTCGACGTCAAATTCTGGTGGCACGGCGAGGAGATCGTCAGGAAAAACGTCTGGAATTCACGCACCACTGGAATATCCTCAAGCCTCTTGGCAATTGTGTCGTGCACCGCTGAGACTCCCTGTGCGGTATACAAAAGATTTAAAGTGTTGCAACTGTGGAATTGAGAATTTAGTTGGACTGTCTACGAGCTGATATCAAAGATAGCTCCATGATGCGTCAACCATGACATCCCCAAGATGAGGTCAATCTGCTGATCTTCCAAAATGATGAGGTTTACAGGATAGATCTTTCCACCCATGCACAAAGGCGCTCGAGAAACAACCTCATTAGCTGAAATATTGCCTCCAAGTGAACTAATACGGAATGGATGTAAGATAGTCATAATTGGCACTTGATGTCTCAGCACAAAAGACTTGCTCATAAAGTTATGAGTAGCTCCAGAGTCAAACAGAACGGCTACTGGTTGATCATGTAAAGTAAACATGCCTGCTAAAACAGGTTCTCTTTCTGGAATGTCCTCAATCGCAGCATAATTAACACTGGCAGACTTCGATGAAATTTTCTTTTTAAGTTTATGGTGCTTATCAGAATTTTTGGAAAAGGACAATTGGACACAGTCATGTTCCGCCTTGCGACGTTCCCGTTCTAAATGCATCCTCTGATTTCCACTGAATTGGGGTGGACTGACAACCTGCACATCTTGCAGAGATGGGGCTGCAAGAGTGAGATCATACTGCTGCGATGGAGGACCAGGACACACATGCACGCTTTGCTCAGGTGCAGCTAAAGTCTCCACTGGATAAGAGTGATACCGGATCTGCTGTGGTTTCTCACCCGACCAAAGCTCTCGACCGGATGGTAAGCAATACACTGCCCAATCCTCCTGAGGAACATCACTAATAACCTCCTGTGATGTCTTCCTCTTCCTCTTCTCTGCCTGATAGCGAAGAGTTGCATCCTCCTGAATAATAGCGGCATCAACCAAGTTATTGTAGTTGCCGTTATTGAATAACACAAGTTGAGCTCGAAGCATGACGTTCAGACCTCGAAAGAAGCAACTACACTTCAATGCCTAGGTATTCACATACTCGGGCGCATATTGAGCCCAAACGATTGAATGCCTTGGAGTATTCATAAGCAGTCATTTCTCCTTGCTTCAACTCCACAAACTCCTCCAACTCTGTTTTAATCATCCCATAAGATATATGACATGCACGGAAAGCATCAAGGAACTCCGGCCAGGTCACATGATGACATCAGAGAGAGTGGTGAGATATTCATACCACCAGGCTCCTCCGGATCCGTGAAGTTTTTGAGCGGCAAATAAAGCCTTCTAATATTCCTCACACTGGTGTAACTCAAACTTGGCTTCAATCACCCGGAGCCAATGACCCAACTCCAAGGGTTCCAAGGCTTCTGTGAAAACCGGTGGTTGAGTTACCAAGAAATCCAGATATGTGACTTGAGGTTGATCAAGTGGTTGAGTCTCAAGTTGTACACTCTGCTGTACCAACGTATTCATAGACTCGGCCATCCTCGCTAAGTCTTCTTCCAATCCGGTTGAGGATGGCACTTGTGGTAGATTTGAGTCATCTCCACCATGAGCAGAAATACCCGATTCACCCTCAAAATGAGTGTGATCCATGCTGCATGAGTGAGCATTACGGTTATGATCCAATGTTGCAATACCAACTGCAATCATGATAAAGACTGCAATATACATCACTTAACAATGCAGTATGCTAGGTGTAAATAAAGATTAGGACATTGAACTAGACTCGATTAAGTGATACTGCTCACCAAATACTTAACATGGTGTTTCAACTTTACATTAATCTATCATTTCGAGTAATCACCTCTAGACATGAAGAGTGACACAAGAAGGTGAAACTAAAACGATTTGAGTTGGTAACATCGCACACTGGTATGCTGTCCGGTTTCTTGTCCATCAGACTAGTCTGTAGAAATGTAAATATTTCTACAGTTAAATGCAAAATTTGGTCTGGAGTTCAACTATAAATTTGTAGTAAACTCAAAAAAAATTCCAGAATGTATTCATTCGTCCCATAGAAATTCTGGAATGGAAGATATAGAAGTTTGATTAACGGTTATAAGACAGTTCAAATCTGGAATATGAACTTCAGTTCTGTTCCAGTGGACCATCCTGTATAAATTCGAAATTTGCTCCAAGTAAATGGCAGGAATAGGATTTGAGTTGAATACAAAAGTTTTACAGAACTTCATTAAATTTCCAGATTGTACTTGAACACCTCCTGGTGAGCTCTGTATTAAATGTTATACAGGTTTGAAGTTGACTAAAATTTCATGGAAATTTTGACAGAACCTCCCCTGTATATGTGGGTTTTTGTCCACAGTTTATACAGGTATATCAAAACAATATCTTGAGGTAATGACAAAATAAACATGGTACGTTATCATGTTAAAATTCCAGAAATAAATTGGTTCAGACTTATGAAGTTGTTATTCAGGTCAAAGCACGCAAATTCCAACTATGCACAAATGGTTTCTGGTTCTGGACTGCCAGAACAGCGTTTGCAACAAATAGAATTAGGCTCTGATAATGAAAGATTCAGAGCAGGAGTTGAATAGGAAGTTGATAGAGGACCTCCTAGGATTTCCAGAAATGCATATATATGACTATGTCAAAAGATTAGGAGATATGACTGTCTAAAGTTGACAGATGAGCTGACATGTTTTTCTGCCAGCAGCTCCGCAGTTTCAACCTGGAATTTGGATTGGTTCAGTGTCGAATTAGAAAATACTTAAATTTACAAAGTTGTAGTGATGCTTATACCCTCTACAGATATGTATCATAATAGGGCAGAAGATTTTTCTATAAAAAGTTATGGTGAAAATACAGAGACTCTGTAGTTGGTAAGACATTTGTAGTAGTTTTTGTGGAGTTCAGTTTACATGAAGGTAGGATCATTTTAAGTCCTAATGACCCAAATAAACTTTGTAGTGGACTGGATGATATTTCCATCCATATATCACAAGCCTATGTTTTCTGTAAGCTAATCAAGGTTTCAACCTGGCGAAGTTGAGCAATCTTCTTCCAGAAATAAAGAACCTTGATTCTTCTCTAGTTATGATTGAAATTCACTTTGCAATGTCCAAAACCTACCAGCAACTGGTAGTCGGACTTTAAAACACAATGCATCCATTCTGTCGTGGGGGTGGTCAATTATCAAATCCGATACTGACAGTACTACGTGCCTCACCAAAGAAAATTCTAACCGGTATACCCGGATATGTTTATAGGTGGCCCTAGTATCGTTCCCTCGCAAACGTGTTCTACACAGGTTGCTACCATAGTCAGTGCTGCAGAAGGCAAACAATCTCCTTTCACTCCTTCACACCTCAAGGGCGGCACGGGGAAACATGACAGGCAGTCACAATATACATATATTTATATGAAAGTAAATTGCATACGACTCTGGTGGTAGTCGCTCTTGAGCGATGTCATGTCTCGAGGTACATGGTTGTACTACGTCTGTACAAAAAAGACTCCCGCACGAACCGACTTATACACGCTCGAGCATACGTGTTTCGCATGCTCCCATAAAACATGAATAGTTCTAGAGATGCATACTATTGGGTTATCCACCACTCGACGGGGGCTCCAACTAATTTTGTGTCATGCTGGGGTATCGCGTGTCATATGTTCTCAGAAACATGAACAGCTTCAGAGACTCATATTGACTCTTTCGTGCAAAGCCACGAAAAGATTTCCATACTACCTCTCGCATGGTGAGCTTACCGCAATTGATCCGCTTGCGGTGGCATACCTTACCTCTTACGTGGCGTCAGAGCGTCGTTACTGAATAAATAACATATAAGTTAGTTTACCACCGTTATATCTTATACTAATAATATTCCTTATAAGGGCATATAGCTAATTCCTCACTCATATAACCCTAAACTTTTCAAAATATGCTCTTTTCAAGCACACTGTTCCCAATGATGCTCTGATACCATGCTGTGGGGACCGGAGTCCCGACATCCAAGGATCTCATTGGGTGGTGTTGTGCGATGCGACACCCAACAGTATACAAGAAAAGAATGAGAATGAAATACAATACCAAGTCTTTTATTTATAAACAAAACGGAAGTTTTGCAATTTATAATGTAGGAATGAAGTCTGTACATCATACTACGCTCTCAGCACTAGCTATGCATGAGTATAGCTATCCATGCCCTCAGATGCTTTACAATAGCAGCACTCATAGATATCGGCGGCATGCAGGGCTTCCACTCAACCGTGGACCCTAAAGGGGTAAGGCATCGTTGTTAGGCCCTTCATCAATGGTATAACCTGCAAAAACTCATTAAATTCAAACATGAGCATAAGGCTTAGCATGACTGACCGTCCCACTAGACATATGCAAGGTAAGGTATAACCATAGGTAAGGAATAGCATAAATAGACTCGCCTACTAGTGGATCCTTATAATAATGTTTTAAGTAGCAAATGCCATTCTTCAGGCACAACACATCATAGACTCCACAATCAAACAAGAAACGCTTTGCCGATGATATGACATGCTCAAAGCACATACTGCTATTACAGGATAAGTATTTGGAAACTTGAAACTTTTAATTGTGCTATCTCTAAGCCACGCAAGGTTGCAAAGCAATTCTAATTAAATACATCATATTCTTCTAGCTTCTTAAGTATTTAGTATGTCACGACACAGTGAACAAGTGGTGCTCTATTACCACGAGGGACGATGATTGCAATCAGGACACATCAGGCAATAAGACACGCACACCCACGTGGGAGACACCTACATGCTCTCCTCCCCGCATCATACGTGGCCACCTTTCACCCAAGACCCCAATGCCGACAATCCTCTTCATCCTCGGCAAAAGGTCCCCTACACGGACACATCGAAGTTGCCCGCTAGAGATTTACACCTTTGTGCCTTCACATCTTCATTCAAGGACAACTGAGGAGTATCCATACTACAGTCTGGCGTTACATCAGCTTATTAGGCCCCATTAACCCATTATGCAACCGATACTGTTCAAACTTGCCTAGCGGGGCCGCACACAGATCGGTCCTCAAGCAACTCAGGCAGGGCTATGCACCCGAGACCACGTCTCGTCGCTCCCTATCCAACCCCTTCCCGGTCTCGTATTCATCTCATAAGCCATCCTTTCAGCTTTCATCCCCATATGAATTGTCATTCCTATCTCGCGAGTAGATTCCAACTACTCAACTTCTACCGGTATATCTGTATCATTAGCATTGGTAATCCTACACGTCAAGCTGTAAACCTTTCCAACCCTCCCATAGGATTTTTGGATATGCAAGTGAAGTATCAAACACCATATACGTAATGCACAATATCAACTGAAGACGTAAGTGAATAAAACTGGAGAACTTTGAAAAGCACTTAAATGCAAACCGGGTCTTGCCTTAGTTTGCGACTCGATTAAATGTCAATTGTTAGTGGTCCTCCTCTGAAGACTCCACCAAGGACTTCAAGTGGACACCCTGTCTTTCTCCTCCAACCGACACACCTCGTCAATATCGATCACTACATGACATGCATATAGAACATATATGAATGCTAGTGAAATTATAATGCATATATAGTTCATAGCTTCTAACTATGGTTATAGTGAGTGAATGATCTTATTTGGCTTTGGGATTTATATAGTAGATACTAGGGACTATAATGGAGACTCTTTCAAAGAACAGGAGATGATCAAAGAAGTGTGTTGTCTCTAAAATTATGGCAAACAATAACCTTCCCAGAATTTTAGAGGAGAAACTGTAGCTTTAACATAGCCACCAGAAGACTATCAAGATAGATGGGGTTGTCCTGGTTCTAGTAAAATTGGTTTCATAATTTTCTAAGCATATATGAGTGAGATATTGAATTTCAAAGTTTCTAAGAATTCCTGGAAGTATTTTATAATTGAAATTAGACTTTCAGTTATTATCTAGGTTTGGAACTGAATTTGGATAAGAATATTACGTTAATTAAATCTGAAACTTTTACTGGAGTTGGTAAATGTCCAAAAGACTGTTTAGGTCAAATTTAGAACATAACAAGGACACTGAACATCTATAATAATTCAATGATTGAAAAAGGCAATTGAATTATACAGAACATTATACAGGTTTTTATACCAAACCACTTCTACAACATGAAACTTCAGAGCATAAGGGTTATACATAATTTTAGTTGAGATTTTTAGAGCAAGGTTACTAGGAGAAATTAATTTAGAAGTTTGAATCCATTTATCATTACAGTTCTGTTTTATAAATGAACAGCAGATTGAAATTTTAAATTTGGATGAGTTAGACAGGTTAAATGGCTCCCAAACTTTTTCTTGTAACCAAGAACAGGACAAAGTATTTTATATGAATTTTGGAGATTTTCCAGTGGAAGGATTTTCTATGAAAATCCCAGGAATATTTGGGGAAAATAATTGTCCATAAATGAAAATTGATTTTCATGAAAATAATTGGTACTAACAGAAACTATAGCTCAAGGTCTTTCAAACAAAATTGTTTTGAAGATTTTTTGATAGTTCTACAGAGGGTTATGGATTTTTGAAGTGGGGACCAAATCTGGAATTAAATCTAAACGGGAAAGCTTAAATAATACAGGGGGCCCACGGTTTTAAAATGGACCAATCGGGAGCAAGCCACACGGGGGCCACAGAGAAAACGGTGTAGCCACAGCCGATCCACGGACCGCACCAGATCCGGGCCGCGCTTTCCTTTCACTGACGAACAGGTCATACCGTGCCTTCGTCTTCCTCGGGCCGGCGGCGCTCGGGCGGCGCTCAGGGCTCTCGCGGCGGTGCGCTCCGGCAAGCCTCGCCAGAACCGAGGTTCCGGGCACCGCAGTGCCTGGTTTTGGCTACCTAACCATAAAATCATGCGCTAAACACGATGGTGGGCTCGGTGAAGCTTGCCAACGGCCAGAAACGGTGGCGCATCGGCAGCGGTGGCGGCTAGGGTTCCGGCCATGTCAGAACCGCCGCCCCTTGGCTTAAACTCTTCAAAAAAGGCTTGGGAAGTCTCCTGGAACCATGAGGGGGTGATAGGGAGGTGCAATCTTTGTGTAACGGCCGGCAAACAACCGTCGACAGCGACAGAGACAATTTTTCAATGGCGGAGGGCAAAACTCATTATTCGAGAGCTCTGATTGTTCATTTTTCGTGATTCCAGTTCGAGAGGGTGCGCAAGGAAGTGAAGAAACTATTCTCTAGCAATTGTGAAGAATAATTATGTGTGCACACCGAATTGAAACGCAACCTAAAGAGTTCATATGCTTCGGCCGAGAGTAAAACTTTAATAGTTTGCTCGATACTCAAGCAAATGAGGAACAGCTTTCACCATCGTACAGAGCGTGTCCTGGCGCACCACTTTGCTGTTGTGGTTGAGAGCTGATGTGGACTGAGTTGGCGGCGCGATGGTACAACAGAGAGGTGATGGTGAGTCCTTCCCGAGGTCCACCAGCGGAACTGCAAAATCACCATCAATGGCTGAGGAAACAACACCGAAGTTTCACTGGGTGTTAGAGAAGAGGGTGGCCCATCACATTGCTATTGAGAGCTCGGCGCGAGGACCCTATGGTTGGCCGGCAATGGCTGCGCTGCGCCGGCGGTCGGAAATTTCGCACGGGAGCGACGAAGCAGCAATGCCGGGTGAGAGAGGGAGAAAGATCACTATAGAATGGATAAGGAGGAGCAGGGGAATTATATTTATAGAGCATAGATGGCAAGAAGCTCGCTGGAGCTGCATGTCGTGCGCTGTTGAGCGGAGAAACGCCGCAGCAGAGGTCGGCAACGCCTCTGTTCGGCTGTGCTCATCCAGTGACAGGTGGGCCCCACGGTCATACTCACACCCATGACACATTTGTAAATTCAATTAAAAAATAGAAGATCAGATCTAAAAATCATGAAATTTTGTGGGTATGGCAAATCAAATATGCTGAACACATTGATGTGCTCAGATCTTATGTTCACACAAGTTTGGACAAATTTAAAAATTCAGATTTGAATTTGACTTGAATTTGCTAAGCGTCTCAAATAAAATAGCAAATGAAGTTCAAAAATCTTGGAACTATGCAGAGAGAGTATTTGGAATATCTGGAATCCATTGGTCAACTCAAATCTTCATGTTAGTTTCATTTGAACAGTAGCAAATTTTATTCTTTTAAATTCCCTCTTTTGGAGTTTGAATTAATTTGTTTTTCTCATTTCCTTCTTATTTCTTTTTATCATTCAAAATTTTTTTTGTCCTAACTGAATATTTTTTTGCATTATAGAAATTTGGGCTTTTACAAGGGATAAGGCCGTGCCCGATGTGTGGAACAACTAAGCATGAGGATTCAATATTGACATGCTCATTGATACCTAACCTAGGCTATGTATATGTATATTAGAGGCATTGTATGAGCAACTCCGTAACTCTCAGTCTAATCTCCCTTAGACCTATTTATCTCTCTTAGAATAGAAAGCTCTTGTGTGTGTCACGGTACCTCCACTTATCTATTATCCATCCTCACAAAAACCTTATCTAGACCATTCTACCCTTTCCATTTGATGATTGCTACATTCCTACCTAGCCTTCCTTTGGGATAAAATAAATGACACCCTTGGAATACTCTTTTAAGGGGAAATGCTACATCGATAGTTTTGGTGCGCTTGCGGATTTTTATCTGTGATGTAAGAAACATCAACACCTGTCGAGTTGCACATTTAAGGCTTGCGCCTTGCCAAGACTCAGGACACGCAATACATTCCTCTGTCAGGTGCTGAATGCCCAGAATGGTCACAATGATGGTGCAACAGTGCAACATCGTGCTACTGATGGAGTAGGCTACAGTGACACTGTGACACCCGGTTCCGAAAATAAACCAAGCGTGATGCATATGTGTGCCCAGGATGTTTAACGCACATACACAAGAGATTCACAAATTATAAAAAAATAAAACCATGTCTCGAATAATAATACTAATAATAGTACCTTATTACAATCCAAATAGTCTCGAATACAAGCTCTAAACAAATGCAGCGGAAAATCCTAAACACTAATGACTCCAAACTCCACTGGCAAGCTTGACGGCAAAACGCACACTTAGAACTCTTCAAATACCTCCTGGTACTCCACTTGGTCGCTTGCGTCTGCATTTGGTGGGGGAATAGCAAGGGTGAGCACATGTCGTACTCAGCAAGTGTGGGAAAGTATGACATGTAGCTTAAACAAAGAATCATAATTATCAATGGCTAATTGCATAAAAGTACATTCGAAACAATTGAAAATGCAATTACGTTATCATTAAGTGTGGTCCTTCCCAAAATAATCCATATAGAATCAATCCAATCTTAAATAACCAATTCCAGCAATAATAAACCATATTCAACTCATAACTTCTTATTTGTCTCAGATTCATTAATTCCTTATACCAAAGCCAATTATTTAACCAATACCAACTCACAATTCAATTCCAGCCATTAAACACAGTTTAAGGTCCACTATAATCATGTGATGGTCCAGGTTGTTCATGATCGGGATCATGGCTATCATGATAATTTTAGACACACTCTACAGATGTTGTACCACTTTACCCACAAGTTCGTGATTTCACCACCTTTCGATGACTAAAGATTCTCAATTATGCCGTCTCACACTTCCTTAGTTGTGTGGCCAAGACATCACAAAATATCCTTTACAAAGTGATTACTAGCCTATTTAGATCTCGCTGAGGTATCACAGGTGGTGATGTCTCCAACTGAGCACATCCAACAGGGCCCCCTCTTGAGCATTCGGATCCTAGGTAGTCCCACCAATATCTACTAACACATCCGACTACCCCTTCACCAAGCATTCTTAATGGTCCAAATAGTACTGGCAAAACACTAATCAGTCAGCTAAGCCGCACCTATACTTGGCCCTGTGGTGGCACTGTAAATCCTGGATGGTCGCTCCACAAACTGGTCCTTAAATCTAGAGCAAGTAAAACCACCAAAAACTGTAGAACCCATCCCACATTACCAACTTGCTTAGATCCCTAGGCACCATGTTGCTACAGGGTCATTAATATCAATTCTCATCATTCATGTGTTCAGTAGTTCATAATTAGGTAGTATGAGTGTTTCCCAATCCCAATTGAGCATTGCGAAGCAAAAAAGTTTAAAATACCCTTAAAGATTCTCTACATAGTGTTCAAGCGACAAGGGTGGCCATAAAAAACTAGTAAACTCCTACAATTGGATTTTCCCATCAATTTCGACCCAAGCATGAATTTTGCAAACAAAACCATTAAAACAGGATCACCATGGTCAAGTACACTTGCCTTGCTCCTGAGCTTGATTTGAATCAAAGACTTTGAAACACTAGTTCTGCAGGTCCTCAAAAGCACTCTCTATGGCAATTTCTTCTATTCCGAGAGACAAACATGCAAAACTCACAATTCAATCAAATAATGCTCATATAGTACTCAATATGTCATGATATGCATGATTAATGCAATTCTTAGGTAAAACTTGTTAATGAGTTGCTAATAATGTTTACTAACTAATTACAATAGTTTCTAACAAGTTTGGACAGGTTTTGAATTATTGGAGTCAATTTAGAATTAGTTCAGTTCAATTTAGAAATTTTACAGATTTAGACACCGGACTAGTCCGCTGTCAGGGACCAGACTAGTCTGCACTACGCAGACTGCAAAACAAGGGTTTTTTGATTTGCGAGAATTGGGGTTGAATTAACGTAGAAACTTAGATGTAGAGGGTGTACCACATGTTTAGAGATCCAAAGATCAAGATTTGGGTTTGAGACTTTGAATCTTGGCGATTAGGGCTTGATGAAGATGAGTTGATTGTGATTGGTGATGAAGAACGTCAATTTGTTGAATGTCGATGAAGATCGAGCTTTGTTAGCCCTTCTCCCTATTCCCCTCCTTCTCCTTGTTTCTAGACTTGATCTTGACCTCGGCAACAAGGCAAAAGTGTAGCAAAGGCTTTCAATTGGGGTGGAGAAGTGTGGGGTACTGGGTTGCTTATATAGAGGTGGAGAGTTAGGGTTTTGGGGTGAATTCCAAGTAGAATTCGGTGACGGACGTGTAGGGCCCGTGGTGGTGTCCACTTGGGCTCCTATGATGTTGAGCACGATGTTCTTGGGCCAAATTAAAGCAATTACCCAATAACCAATCGTGGAGAAATAACAGAATCCGAGTTGGTTTCTGTAGGGCAGACTAGTCCGTAGTAGGGACCGGACTAGTGCGTTTGGAAACAGAGAAAAACGGACAAACCTAACAGGAAAAGTCCGGGGAACATCATAGAAGAAATCGGACTAGTCCCCACTTTATGTTGGACAAGTCCAGACTCTGAAGAATTGAATTTTTCTGACTCTAAAAGAAACTGAATTTTTTGAATGAAAATAGGGATACTGGACTAGTCTGGGGTTTTGCCGGAAAACTTCGCACATCTGAAGAAAACTGAATTTTTTGAACAAAGAATAGGGATACTGGACAAGTCCGGTTTAGAGGCCGGACAAGTCCGCAACTTGACAGACTGAATTTTTCAATTTAAGCCTAAATTCATTTTAATCTTATTCCTTTTTACATGGCTTAATAGTAAACATGTATGAGGATGTATGCAATGCATTATGCATGAAAATTAGGGTGTTACAGACACGACCAGATGGGACATTCTCCACCATCATGAACATCTATTCTTATCTATTGGCGTTCGGCGCGATAGGACGGCGCGTCTTCAAGCCACTGTCAGAGAATGCGGCATTAGCCATAAGTACCCTAGATTTTGTATAGGGTGAGTATTTGCACGGGCCACCTGTCGAGCCCTGAGTCTTTGTGTAACTCCCTGCCCTTGGACTATAAAATGTATGGGCAAACACACACATAGTACATCTCTTTCGAAGCTCACTCAGACTCACACAACTCGAGCAAGAGCAATACAACACACACTCCCATGGATGTAGGGTATTACGCTCCCACGGCCCAAACCATATAAATCCTTGTGTTCACCATCTCAATCTAGCTTGACTGCTTCTGAAACTTAGCCCCTCCAAACAACAAACCCCCACATTCTGCTCCAGTAGCATTATTGGGGGAGATGTCATATCCACACTTTGACATTTGGAGCGCCAAGTTGGAGGCTACTATACTTTCGAAGTCAGTTGTTCCCTTAAAGGCTCTAGGTTTCGAGCATCACCAACCATGGTGAACACCTGATCCATCGCTGGCTCCTCTCGGCCCCGACGCATCGCGGCGAGGGAATACAGGATGACTTCCAACTCCAGAGCGGACCAACCCAACCATGCTGGTAGTTACACGACCACTGCTCCTGTGACCGCCATGGCAGCCACCTCGCGGCAGACTAACGCAGCCTTAGTAATGATGACGCCACTGGTTGCGAGCCTAGAGAGCGTGCTGGCCACAGCGCTTGCTCTTCTCCACAACCCATCGGATATGGACGCTGAAGCAGGAGCGACAGGGTAGTGGCACAACAACTTCGACCACCTCGTCGACACCGCCATCAACACGCCTCCACGCAAGAGGCAGCAGGCTGCCCCATTGCATGTATCACTGTCGCGTACACCAATAGTGGACCATCAGACGACCGCAACACAGTCATCGACAATGACCAGGCTCGCCACAGCCGACCTCAGGACTGAGCTAGACCGTCATCACGCCAGGGAAGATGGTCATGTCACGATCAAGCGTCGCCGCGAGAAACGCCTCAACCTTGAGGGCGACTACAGTGCACCTGATGTTGTTCCACTAGAGCACGCTGCGCAAAACACTGCTCCAGCAGGGGTAAGCGAAGGCTGCGTGACCCTTGCACTACACCTCCGCTTCATAGTGTGGCCACGCAAGTTCCAGCCCCACTTGTCGAATTCCTGCAGATCTACTCCACCTCCATCGTTGATGCATGAGGCGATGAGGCCATCAAGGAAAACTACTTCCCCATCGCCCTGACCGACATTGCCCGGTCATGGCTCATGAACCTTCCCTAGTAGTACATAACCTCGTGGGAGCAGTTATGCCGGTAGTTAATGGTGTGAGACTTATGTGTGCTGAATACATTGGCTTGTCCTGAATACATTGGCTTTGACGATAAAAGTTTTGAATATTACCAAAACACCTTTTTAATAAGGTCCGACTCTAGGTTCGAGCTCCAGGAAGGTCCGACGATAGGTCCGTCCTGTTTTGGTTAGCTTCGGCACTAGGTCCGACTAGCTTTGGTAAGCTCCGGCGCTAGGTCCGACTAGCTTTGGTATGTTCTAGTGCTAGGTCCTGCTAGCTTTGGTAAGCTTCGGTTCATGGTCTGGTTAGCTTTGGATGGGTTCGGAGCTTGATCGCAGTGGTTCTGTTTTTAACATGAAATGTTTTGAACTTGCTTTTTGGATTATGGAAAGTTTGTTTAGTTTTATTTTACCGAGTTTTTGGTGTGTTTTGGTGGTTATGGTTGATATCTTTTTGCTAAGGTTTGCAACAAACTTATGTGAGGTGCTCACGTAAGGTGGTGTGGTTATCGGAACTAACAACAGTCAAGTCGAGGACTTGTGCTCAGAAGTATTGGTTGTTTATTCATGTGCATGTGTTGCTTGATTTCAATAAATGGCTGGTGTGGGATTCATTGTACTAGTCGTAGGAAAAAGATGAGGTTCAACAACCAAGTTCGGGAGGAACAGTGGTTGAGTTGATTGGGAGGTCGCACAACATATTTGAATCAAGAACAATTTATATGAAGGTATCGTGGACGTCGTTGGAAGATGTTTGTATGTGTGGAAGTAGTGCATGGATGTAGCTACATGGTCCCGAGGCATGATGAAGATATGTGGACGTAAAGAATTGGTCGGAAAGGTCCAACCAATTAGGTTATGGACTCAGGCTGCTAGTGAGTCGTGTTTGACTCAAATATGGAAAGTTTTGAGTTGGTTATGATACGATTTCGTATAGGTCACGAATTTGAGTTGTTTTAGGAATGTGGGGTACGTTCCTAAGGTGTTTGGAAGTCTTAACATTCCTTCTATCTGCGTATAGAAGAGTCTTGAGCAGTTATGGATAGTTTCGATTCGTGAATTAAGTAGGATTAGAGTCGTAGTTAAGTTTGGGTTGGCCTAAGGGCTGATTATATAAGCAAGAGAGGCCAGAGCTCGTGGTGCACGACTTTGGGGCTGTTACGCTTGTGTTTTGATTAGTAAAATTCGTAGTTTGAATGAACTTTTGAGCCTTGTTCGTCCGACTTGTTTTCTTCATGTATTTCTCATCGAGTTTCCGCACAACACTACCTTGTTGGGTTGTTTTATAATAACTCAAATTTTACAGATCCGATTGACGTGATTCTTTTTGGGTTGTCTTGAGAACTTGATTTTCTATCATGTGTAAAAATTTCATGGTCATTGGATTTGTAGTTTATGATCTACACGAGTTTCTTTGCAGTTTTCCAGCACTGATTGACATTTGTTCGATCTTTCGATCGTAACATGAGTTTCTCTCGACGGATTTTTGTGATTCTTGTTGTGACGTCTTAGTGACTCGATTCTATACAATCTATACTAGTTTTTTCACAGTTGAACATGTTTAGATTAGTCACACACATGGTTTCTCTAACAGATCAGTTTTCTGCCGAGGGTTGTTTCATTGCTCACGCTGAAAAGTTTTAATCTACCATTCACCCCCCTCTGGTAGCTTTACACGAGCTCTTCGATACTAAAAATGGTATCAGAGCCATGGTGATGAGGACATCACAATAGTGGAGACGCACATTGAACTGCAAGGACCAATCACAAGAGCACCAGCACGGTTAATAAACCAGCAGGTGAATTCGTTCCTAACTTATTTTGCATGTGAGTTTGAGAATAGATTGCTATGTGATGATTTAATTTTTATTAGGAATAATGGAGAAGATCAACAAGTGAAGGAAAGAGGCCTTGGGAGCACGGAGAACCAGATGGGATGCCCACAAGTTGATGGAAACAGTTTACAACTCGGACTCGAGTTCAACTCGGAGTCTAGGAGCAGCCTACCTTAAAACGGCCATAAATTTCGCATACGAACTCGAAATTGGGCAAAAAAAAATTTCAAATTCATCTACGCGAAATTTTGCATCCGATTTTTGGCCGCGTAGCCGCGTTCCGCGAAATTAGATTGCCCAAATTCCCCTCGGAAGATAGGCTATCCGGCCTCCGAAGTTTCAGCATGAATTTTAGAGAATCTTCTTGATTTTCTATAGGCCGCATATTACATACAATTGAGCTGCAAATTTGTGTGCTTCATATCTTCGTGCTCTCGAGTAAAGAAAAAATATCAAAAAAATATTACAAAAAAGAAAAAAAATAGTGAACAGCACGCATATTAAAGCAATTGGCCTATACTACTTGTGCCTTGATTGTTTATTGTATCACTCTGTCTTCCTTTTTCCTTGATAATTCCTTGTGTTGTGCTAGGCCCTAGACCACTTGGTCGACCAGCAACAGTTTCCTACATTGAATACTTGTTCAACTTTGTTTAGCTGTTAATGATTTTCTGCTTATTAGCCACCATATTGTGTCATCCAAGCTCCACCTTTCTCTTGAGCATAACAGGTACCTTTGCAACCACCCCACGCTTCATTGGTTCATCTCACCGTCCACACCACCTGTTGTGTCGGTAAGAACACTTGTAAGAGCGTGGTAAGACGCTTGAGCGAGAGAGATTGTTTTCTTCCACCTTTCACATTATCATTGTAGTTGATAGGGATAACATTTTTTTGTTGTCTTTTGTTTCCTACTAACAATGGTAGGAGAAGACAATGATGACGAATGTGTTCAACATGCTGAGTTACGTGATATGATGAAGACAATGACATGTATGTTCGCCAAATACAACGCAAGAACTTGACTCGCCAACTTGATGCCCTTGCTCTTTGGATGAATACTTTTGAGGCTCGTTTGCCTCTCGCTGAAAGACAAGAAGACAATGCTTATGATGAACTGGAAGATCACAATAACCAGCCAAGACTGCCACTTTATCGTCGAGGTATGGGAGGTAATAATCATAACAATTATAATCGTCCTCCTGATGATCCTTTTGCTAAAGTGAAATTTACTATACCCTCTTTGTCTGGTGCTTATGATGCTGAGGTTTATCTTGATTGGGAGATGACAGTAGAGCAAAAATTTAATTCCCATCTCGTTCCTGAACAACATAGAGTTCGTCAAGCCACTAGTGATTTTAATGATTTTGCTATCATATGGTGGAATGAACTTGTTAAAACTAGAACTGATCCTCCAACATGGGATATATTAAAGGAAGCTATGCGTGTTCGATTTGTTCCTCCATCTTTTCAGCGGGACCTTCGCAAAAAATTAAAGCGCTTAGAACAAGGTAACATGTCCGTAGAGGAGTATTATCAAGAGTTACAAAAGGGTATGCTGCGTTGTGGGATAGTAGAGAACATGGATGATAAAATAGCTTGTTTTTATGGGGGGTTGAGCCGTGAAATTCAGGACATCGTTGATTACAAGGAATATGATACTGTTAACAGATTGTTTCAGTTTGCTATGTTGGCAGAAAAAGAATTGCAGGGCCGACAACAACAGCAACAACACACGAGGAGCAACTTCACGCCGCGTGCAGCGACTACACCATCCAAAACAGCACCATCTTCGACCAACCGTGTAGCAACTACACCATCCAATGGCGGCCAACGAACTATACCTGTTGCTCCACCTTCTCGCGTACCGGAAGGCGGCAAGGCAACATCATTCAAGCCTTCGTCGTCCACTCCTTCTACGGGTCGTACTTCCGACATTAAGTGTCACTGCTGCCAGGGACATGGTCATATGATGAGAGATTGCCCGAGCAAACGAGCATACATAGCACGCGATGATGGCGGGTATGATTGTACTTCGGATGTTGAAGATGAATATTCTATTGCTACTGACTTTACAGATCCAAATGACGAACACAATGAAGAAGAGGTACTTGGTACAGCGGCGACGGAGAACTATAGGAGCATCATTGTGCAGCGTGCCTTGAGCTCCAAAGTGGAGACCGACGACAAGCTACAACGACACAACCTCGTCCACATGTTTCTCGTTGTCAAGAACTGCCGTGTACACACTATAATTGATGGAGGTAGCTGCAATAACTTGGTGAACACGGACGTCGTCAAGAAACGTGGTTTGACAACAAGAGCACACCCTCATTTGTACCACATTCAATGGTTCAACAACAGCGGTAAGGTTTGGATAACACAAAAAGCGAGAATACATTTTTCAATTGGTTCATACCATGATTTTGCTGATTTTGATGTTGTTTCTATGGATGCTTGTTCTCTTTTATTGGGTCGTCCTTGGGAATTTGATACAGATGCTATTCATCATGGTAGGACCAATAAATGTACTCTCATGCATAAGGGAAAGAAAATCACATTGCTCCCCATGACTCCTGCTGAAATTGTGCATTTTGAGAAGAGTAAAATTCGTGATGGCAAAGCAACAAAATTAGAATCTGAAAAACAGCAAGTTATTAAGTTAAAATCACCATCGTTGCTCGCAACTAAATCTGAACTTGCTGATTTATTCGATGCTAAGGAGATGTGCTATGCTTTAGTTTGCAAAGAAGCCATGTTTTCACTTCATGAATTGTCTATTGCATTGCCCCCTGCTGTTGCTAAACTTTTGCAAGAGTTTGAGGATGTGTTTCCCTCCGAGATACCCCCTGGATTACCACCAATGAGAGGCATTGATCACAAGATCTATTTGATTCCAAGAGCAAGTTTGCCAAATCGTGCAGCGTACAGGGCGAATCCACAGGAAACTAAGGAAATTCAGCGACAAGTCTAAGACCTTTTGGACCGCGGGTACATTCGTGAAAGCCTCAGCCCTTGTTTCATTCCCGTTCTTTTGGTTCCTAAGAAAGATGGTAGTTGGCGCATGTGTGTTGATTGTCGAGCGATTAATAACATCACCATTTGATATCGTTATCCCATTTCTCGCTTAGATGACATGCTTGATGAATTGAGTGGTGCTATCAACTTCACAAAAATTAACTTGCGTAGTGGTTACCACCAAATTAGAATGGCACTAAGAGATGAATGGAAAACTGCATTTAAAACCATGTTTGGACTTTATGAGTGGTTAGTCATGCCTTTTGGTTTAACTAATACACCCAATACCTTTATGCGATTAATGAATGAGGTTTTACGTGCTTTCATTGGACAATTTGTGGTGGTTTACATCGATGATATCCTCATTTACAGCAAGTCATATGATGAACATCTCGATCATTTACATGCTGTTTTTACTGTTTTGAGAGATGCACGTTTGTTTGGTAACTTTGAAAAGTGCGTCTTTTGCACCAATCGAGTCTCGTTTCTTTGCTATGTCATTTCCTCGCAAAGAATTGAGATGGATGAGGCAAAAATTGAAGCAATCACCGGCTGGCCAGCCGCAACAACCGTCACACAGGTTCGTAGTTTTTGTGGTCTTGCAGGTTTTTATCGGTGCTTTGTGCGGGATTTCAGCACCATTGCAGCACCTCTACATGAGCTAACGAAGAAGGGAGTGCCATTTCGATGGGGCGAATAGAAGAAACAAGCTTTTGATGCTCTCAAATCGAAGCTTACACAAGCACCATTGCTACAACTTCCTGATTTTGACAAGAGCTTTGAGCTAGAATGCGGTGCAATCGGTGTTGGTATTGGAGGCGTTCTCATACAAGGAGGTAAAACCGTTGCTTTCTTTAGTGAAAAACTTTATGGTCCTTCTCTGAATTATTCTACTTATGATAAGGAATTGTATGCCTTAGTGCGTGTATTACAAACTTGGCAACATTATCTTTGGTCTAAGGAGTTTGTCATACATTCCGATCATGAATCATTGAAGTATCTTAAGTGTCAAACCAATCTGAATAAACGACATGCTAAATGGATTGAGTTCATAGATTCGTTTCCATACATCATTAAGCATAAGAAAGGGAAGGAAAATATCATTACCGATGCATTATCTAGGCGTTATACCATGCTGTCCCAACTTGATCATAAAATATTTGGTTTGGAAACAATAAAAGCATTATATCCTACTGATTTGGACTTCAAAGATGCTTTTGAAAATTGTAGAGAAGGAATAACTTGGAATAGATATGTGCTGCGAGAGGGTCTCCTCTATCGTGCTAACAAGCTATGCGTTCCGGCTAGCTCCGTTTGTCTATTACTTTTGCGGGAAGCACATGGAGGAGGTTTGATGGGACATTTTGGAGTGAAGAAAACTAAATTCGTGCTGTCCACACACTTCTTTTGGCCAAAGATGAGGCGTGATATCAAGCGCTACGTGTCATGATGCACTACTTGCAACAAAGCTAAGTCTCGCCTTAACCCACATGGTCTTTATATGCCTCTTCCTGTTCCTAGTGTACCTTGGGAGGATATTTCTATGGACTTTGTTTTGGGATTGCCTAGGACTAAGAGGGGGAGGGATAGTATTTTTGTAGTTGTTGATCATTTTTCCAAAATGGCACACTTCATACCTTGTCATAAGAATGATAATGCCTCACACATTGCTGATTTATTTATGACGGAAATTGTTTGTTTACGTGGTGTGCCAAATACCATTGTTTCTGATCGTGATGCAAAATTTTTAAGTCATTTTTGAAGAACTTTGTGTTATAAATTAGGAACCAAGTTGCTGTTTTCAACTACATGTCACCCACAAACGGATGGACAGACCGCGGTAGTTAATCATACTTTATCCACTATGTTGCGGGCTGTCTTAAAAACAAATTTGAAGTTGTAGGAGGAGTGTTTACCACATATATAATTTGCTTACAACAGATCCGTTCACTCCACGACAAAGGTAAGTCCATTCAAGGTAGTGTATGGTTTCAATCCCCGTGCTCCTATTGATTTACTACCTTTGCCTCCTTCTAAAACTATAAATTTTGTTGTGACACAACAATCTGAATTCATTCTTAAGATGCATGAAACTTCAAAGAAAAATATTGAAATGATGAATGAGAAGTATAGGAGTGCAGGTAGTAAAGGTAGAAAAGAAGTAAAACATGAACCGTGTGATTTGGTGTGGTTACATTTGAGAAGAGAGCGATTTCCTGACTTGAGAAAATCTAAACTTATGCCACAAGCTGCTGGTCCTTTTAAGATTGTTGAAAAGATTAATGATAATGCATATAAGCTTGAATTGCCTCCCGATTTTGGGGTTAGTCCTACATTTAACATTTCAGATTTGCGACCGTACTTGGGAGAAGAAGATGAACTTGAGTCGAGGACGACTCCAAATCAAGAGGGGGAGGATGATGAGGACATCACAACAGCAGAGACGCACATTGAACTGCAACGACCAATCACAAGAGCACGAGCACGGTTAATAAATTAGCAGGTGAACTCGTTCCTAACTTCTCTTGCATGTGAGTTTGAGAATAGATTGCTATGTGATGATTTAATTGTTATTAAGAATAATGGAGAAGATCAAAAAGTGAAGGAAAGAGGTATTGGGATCATGGAGAACCAGCTGGGACATCCACAAGTTGATGGAAATAGTTTACAACTCGGACTCGAGTTCAACTCGGAGTCTAGGAGCAGTCCACCTTAAAACGGATGCCCAGTAGGCATACGGACTTCGTTTTAGACGTTCTACATATGCACGGAAAGAGAAGAAGATAAACTTTCCAATGATTCTGGTCCTACCTCAAAATTCTTATGGAGTCATTGGGAATCGTCGAGACAAGTTGAGTCCAGATATCTGTCTGGTGCTGCGCCACCGAATAGGGCCTTTGGGCCTTATATACTGTAAGAGTCCATTAGGGACGCGTCTAATCGTGTTTTGGTCGAACCCTAGCCTATAAATACTGCAGCCGCCGGTCATATTCGGTCTGTTTTGCTTATATCAATAATATCGCCGTTCTACGGTTTGTGAGACCCCAACTTCGCGATTTTAGATCGTGTCTTCGACGTTCTTGCTCGTGATCTCGGTCGCACTTGCAGGGTTTAGCCTTCTTGGCATGGTCAAGCGTGTGCAGCACGGTTGATAACCAACAGAGCTGTGGTGTAGTGATTGCAGAGGTACTCGAACTGCTCGAGTGCTGCAGATCATCAACGTCGAGTTCTCCACCCCAATCGACATACCTTTCGAAAGATCAGGCCTAAACATACTCATCACATGGTTCTCTAATCTTTGTGATTCGCTCGTGTTTTTTACTAATCATCATGGAGAAATACTCGGCAAAACCTTGTGTGTTTGTTGGTATTGATTTTCAGGTTTGGAAGGCACGAATGGCAGCTTTTATCCTGGCGCAAGGCTTCGCAATATGGGAAAAAGTGTACAAGCCTTACGACGTGCCGCCGAATGATCAAGTCAGAGCTACAAATTTAAGAGATGTCAACAACAACAACGAAGTCTGCAACTTGATAATCCAAGGACTAACTCAGAGCGATTTCGATCGTGTTGCACACCTCTGATCGGCGTACGGTGTGTGGAGAGCACTTTTTGACTACAACGAAGGAAGCAACACGATCAAGGAAATAAAGCAGGATATGTTCAAAAAGGAATGCGTGCGCTTCGAGATGCAACCCGGTGAGTCCATTGATGATCTTTTTGCTCGCTTTAACAAAATTCTCACCAACTTGCGTAGTGTTAATGTTAATTTTTCAGATGCCAAAAATGCTAGGCAATTGTTAAGTGCATTAGACATGTCAATTTGGGAGATGAAAGTCACATCTATTCGTTGATCTACTGTCATTAGTACACTTACATTAGATGTGCTATATTCTAAATTGAAAACTCATGAAATTGACATAATCTTACATAAGAACACCAACAAGTCTTTTGCATTTGTTTTTCAACGTGATATGCCTAGCTCCGGCCAATCTTCTTGTAGCAATACACTTGTTTTGCTGTCTTCACTAACCCTGGAACAGATTGAAGAATTTCCAGAAGAGGAGCTAGCACTCATCTCTACCCAGTTCTCAAAACCATTGCAAAATGTGAGAACTAGAAGGAGAGGAAGCTCCGGACCTCAACGATGCTTTGAATGTAGTAAGACATGACACTTTCGTACAGATTGCACTAACCTTTCAGGTCCTTCCACCCGTGATGAAGAGTAGAATAAAGTAATGTCCTCTTGTGGCAACATCAACATAAAAAAGAAGGGTTTTATAGGGCGCAAACTGATAAACAGTTTCATCACCGCACATCAATAACTTTGCTCGAGTGATGTAGACATTGGAAGTGACGAAAATGAAGATGATCTGGCAAACTTGTGTTTCATGGCAGGCAAATAAATATCAAGTATGGAGGATGCAGAACCCAACAGTGACAACAAAGAGGTATGTCCTACTTGTGATGAAATGTGTGATGCTATTTCCCGTGCAACTATTATTGTTAAGAAAAAGTACAAAAAGCTTTGGGACAATGCTGTTAAAATTGAGTCACTAGAATCTGAAATTAATCGTTTGAAAACCTCAATTCCAAGTGATGATTCTTGTTCTCATCCGATTTAATATATGAGCAATTGTCCTCCTTACGAAGTGCACACTCCTCCACTCTTGATAAACTTGAGTTAGAGATCGAAAAGAACAAAAAGTTGGCTGCACTTAATGATAGAAACTTAAAAGATGCTTCTTGTTCTACAATTGATTTGCATTGTTCTACCTATAATGATCTTGAAAAGAAACTAAAAGATGCTATTAATGAAAATTCAATACTAAACAATGCTTTACGTGCTCATGAAGTTAAATATTATTCTCATTCAAATTAAAAAGAAAAATTTCATGTGAAAACTGTCTAGAATTGTCTAAGAAACTTGATGACAAGAATAGAACATTAGAGCAGTTTTGTATTGGGAACAAAAATCTAAACTTGATGCTGAATTCATCCAAATCTCGTAATGATAAAATTTGTTTAGGTTTTGATTCCCATGCTCATGATAAAGCACATCCACCTAAAATTGTAAAGTGATTAGCAAGTGATTTGATTAAAACAGTTCCTAAACCAAAAGAGGTTGCTTTTAAATCTGCAGGAGTGTTGTCACATTCGGGTTCAAATAAACATATTGCATGCTCATCTAGACATGAACATAAAGTTAAATTTCATTGTACCTATTGTGTTTGAGATGGTCATGTCATACATTTTTGTCATAGACTAGCTAAACAACATAAAAAGAAAAGAATGTAAGCTAGGTCTTATAACTCTCATGCAAAATTTGTTGCACTTACTAAACCGAATGTCAGGAACATGCAACCTCCTGTTATGAGTAATAAACATTCAAAGTTTACATCTGGACCTTCTGTTTTTGCCTCCGGGGCTACTTCTTTTTGTGCTACACAAGTAACACCTTATAGGTCAGTAGTTAAGAACAAAAAATCTCAAACTTTGACTCATAAAACTGCTATTTTATCTCAGCTTTCGCGTGTTTTTTCTGCTGCACCTCGTGTGACTCAGTATTGGATTCCTAAATGCCTTTTGACTAACCCCAGTATTGAGTCATCGACGTATTGTTCTTCTATGTACGTTACACGATTGAGGAAGAAGAACATTTGGATTGTGGACTTAGGTTGCTCACGCCACATGACCGGTAACAAAGAATGGTTCTCCTCCCTCTCTTTTGTGTCATGGGTAGAGAATGTTACTTTTGCCAATAATTATTCAACTCCTATAATTGCTAAGAGTTCCGTTATGATAAATGACCACTACACTTTGAAAGATGTGGCACTTGTCAAAAATTTGAAATACAACTTGCTTTTTGTTTCACAATTGCAAGATGAAAATTTGGAAATTATTTTCAATAAAAAATGCTGCAAAGATGTAAATTCAAATAGTGAGCTTATTTTCTACATGTCTCGATTTGGAAGAGTTTTTAAAACTGATTTTGATATGTCTTCCTCTAAGCATAAGTGTCTAGTTTCTATTGATTCAAAGGACTTGTATTTTTGGCATCGTAGACTTGGTCACGTAGGCTTTGATCATCTAATCCGTGTTAGTGCTCTTGATGGCTTTCGTGGGCTGCCTAAGCTTAAAGCGGACAAAGAAATTATGTGCTCTTCTTGTAGAAATGCTAAGATGGTTGCAGGTTCACATACTTCTCTCACGTTGACCATGACAACTAAACCGGGTCAACTTTTGCACCTTGACACCGTAGGACCTTCACGTGTTCAATCCTTTGGAGGTAAATGGTATGTTCTTGTGATTGTTGATGATTATTCTAGGTACTCTTGGGTTTACTTTATGGCATCTAAGAATGAAGCTTTTAGTCACTTTAGAACTTTATTTCTTAGATAACAATTGATTACCCAGGATATTTAAAAGCAATTAGAAGTGATTACAGAACTGAATTTAAAAATCAATCTTTTGATCACTTTTGTGCTGAAAATTGAATAGATCATCAATTTTCTTCACCATATGTACCTCAACAAAATGGTGTTGTAGAAGGAAAGAACAGAACCTTATTTGAGATGGCTTGGACTATGCTTGATGAATTTCAAACTCAAAGGAAATTTTGGGCTGATGCAGTTGCAACCACTTGTTATGTCTCAAATTGTGTTTTCTTGTGGGCTAAGCTAGGTAAAACACCCTATGAGCTCCAGTTTCGACATGGGCCTAGTGTTACACACTTTCGGGTCTTTGACTGCAAATGCTTTGTTAATAAACATGGTAATCTTGATAAATTGGAACCTAGATCCATTGATGGCATATTTCTTCGTTATCCATCTCATACTAGAGGCCATCGTGTGCTTTTACTTGACACTAACAAAATTGTGGAGACTTGTGAGGTGTGTTCTGATGAATCTAGCCCAGGTACTAGCTCAAACATTGCAGGTCCAGATCCATATCCGCAGGGGGAGAGCATTTTCGTTGAAGATAAGGAAGAAGTGGAGGTGCTGCCGGAAAATTCAGCAGCTAATGACTTTGGTTCAGCTTCGGATGTTGATTCTCAAACAACACTGACAACCAACATTGCTGATCCAGATCGTCCTCATGTCATAAGCTCATCGATTTGTGATGAACATGAAGAAGAAGAAGCTTGTGAAGTGTCTACTCCCCTCCGGATTCTCAAAAGTCATCCTCCACAACAAATGATTGGAACCATGCACAAACGAGTCACACGGTCCAGGTTTTGCGATCTAGACTCTCACGCTCATTCTTCTTTTATTGCTTCTTTTGAACCCAAAGATATATCACACGCACTCACTAATGAATCTTGGATTATTGCCATGCAATAAGAGTTAGAAAATTTTGAAAGAAATGATGTTTGGAAACTTGTACCTCCACCTCACTGTCACACTTTAATTGGAACTAAATGGGTGTTTATAAATAAACAAAGTGAGGACGGGGTTGTGGTTAGGAATAAGGCTAGGTTGGTTGCTCAAGATTTCACACAAATTGAATGTCTAGATTTTGATGAAACTTTTGCTCCTGTTGCTAGATTATAAGCCATAAGAATTTTGTTAGCTTTTGCTGCATCTAAAGGTCTCAAGTTATATCAAATTGATGTCAAAAGTGCTTTCTTAATGGCTATATAGATGAGGAGGTTTATATCAAGCAACCACCAGGTTTCGAAAATCCAGATGTTCCTAATCATGTTTACAAACTGTCCGAAGCCTTGTACGGTCTCGAACAAGCCCGTAGAGCATGGTATGATAGGGTAAAAACATTCCTACTTGAAAAGGGTTTTACCATGGGCAAGGTTGATAAAACACTTTTGGTGCTTAAGCATGGCAATGACTCATTATTCGTTAAAGTGTATGTGGATAATATTATCTTTGGTTGTGCTTCTCATGATCTTGTGTCCATGTTTTCAGCAATGATGAGTTCAAAATTTGAAATGAGTATGATGGGTGAACTCACTTACTTTTTGGGGCTGCAAATCAGGCAAACCGAGGAAGGTACCTTTGTGCATCAAATAAAGTATACAAGGGACCTTCTCAAGCGCTTCAACGTGGACAAAAGCAAGCCTCTTCGAACACCAATGGGAACAACATCAACACTTGAACTTGATGAAGATGGTGAGCCCCTGGATCAAAAAGAATATAGAAGCATGATCGGATCACTTTTGTACCTCACGGCATCAAGATCGGACATACAATTCAGCGTATGTCTTTGTGCATGGTTTCAAGCTTCCCCACGTGCTTCACAACGTCAAGCCATCAAAAGAATTCTCAGGTACTTACATGGAACTCAAGAATTCGGCCTTTTTCTCCCTTCTTCCTCAATCGTTACTTTGAAAGCCTTTTCGGATGCTGATTTTGGGGGTTGTAGGATTAATAGGAAATGAACTTCGAGTGCTTGTCATTTTCTTAGTAATTCTCTTGTTGCTTGGTCTTCTATAAAACAAAGTTCAGTTGTACAATCCACGACCTAATCTGAATATGTAGCTGCTGCTAGTGCTTTCTCACAAATTCATTGAATTGTTCAAACACTTAAAGACTATGGGGTTGATCTAGATAGTGTTTCATTATTTTGTGATAACACTAGTGCCATTTGCAATGATAAAAACCCCGTGCAACATTCTAGAACTAAGCACATTGACATTAGGTATCACTTTCTCGGTGATAATGTTGAAAAAGGAAACATTATGCTTTACCATGTAGATACCGAACAATAGTTGGCTAACATTTTTCAAAACCTTTGTATTTGACTCATTTCTGTTACATTCATAGTGAAATAGGGGTTATGCATCCTCATTGCTTAAATTCAGGGGGGTTTTGAAACTTTGGAACTTTATGTGTGAATCTGAATTTAAAACAATATGAGTATAGTATGTCATACATATATGACATTGTGATTCCTTTTACATGCTGAAAGTTCTTACTACATTACTCAAGTTATACATTTTGTAGTTTTTGCCATGACTAGTAATTAGAATAATTACTTCACTAAATCTGGTCATGATCGAACTTTCTTGCTATTTTGAACTTGTTGCATGCTCACAAGTGCTTTTAATAATGAAAATTTTATCAATCAACTATCCACATGTTCAGCTTTTATGATCAAATGAAAAAACGAGAAAAGATCAAGAGAATATGCATGCATCACACTTGTTCTTTTGAGATGGCTTATCATTGCACTTAGATATGAACTTGGAAGAAGTTGTGTATGACTAAAACCATCTCCTTAAGCTTCTGATTGTTAAATGACATAGGCTTGGCTTGGTTGGTTAGAATAAGGCAGATGTGCAATTAATCTCTTGCAAATATCATATGATCTAAATTTGTGCTTTGAAAAATAATAAAATGCAGCAACTAGTGTCATGCTTTAAGGTTTTGAAATAGTTAAGTTTTTTAGATCATGACTTGCTAAAATTGAAAATTACATTTGATCTCTAGCATGGCTTACACTACTTTGTGTATCTCATTGTTTTGATAGTGTAAGTTACTTGACAGTATGACTTCGATGAGATTTGTTTTATATGTATATGTTATAATGTGCTCATAACAAATTAAAATTTCTCTTTTGTACCTTGTTGAATACATTGTCAAAGATGGAGAAGTATGCAAGGGAAAGAAATTATGCAAGGGGCGGAAATTTATTTCTATCTCTCTATCTCATTTGATTTTCAAAAAGGGGGAGAAATTGTTTTCAAAAATTTTCATGCCAATGTTCGAATTTTAAGTGGTGTTGTCAATGCATTCATCAAGGGGAAGATTGTGAGACCTATGTGTGCTGAATACATTGGATTGTACTGAATACATTGGCTTTGACGATAAAAGTTTTGAATACTACCAAAACACCTTTTTAATAAGGTCCGACTCTAGGTCTGAGCTCCGGCAAGGTCCAACGTTAGGTCCGTCTTGTTCTGGTTAGCTCCGGCACTAGGTCCGACTAGCTTTAGTAAGCTCCAGCGCTAGGTCCAACTAGCTTTGTTATGTTCTGGTGCTAGGTCCTCCTAGCTTTGGTAAGCTTCGGTTCAAGGTCCGGTTAGCTTTGGCATGGTTCGGAGCTTGATCGCAGTGGTTCTGTTTTTAACTTGCAATGTTTTGATCTTTCTTTTTGGATTATGGAAAGTTTGCTTTGTTTTATATTACTAAGTTTTGGTGGTTATGGTTTATATCCTTTTTTAAGGTTTGCAACATACTTACGTGAGGTGCCCACATAAGGTGTTGTGGTGATCGGAGCTAACGAGAGTCAAGTCGAGGACTTGTGCTCAGAAGTATTGGGTGTTTATTCATGTGCAGGTGTTGCTTATGTTCAAGACATGGCTGGTGACAGGCTTCATTGAACTAGTCTTAGGGAAAGGATGAGGTTCAACAACCAAGTTCGGGAGGAATTGTGGTTGCGTTGATCGGGAGGTTGCGCAACATGTTTGAATCAAGAATAATGCATATGAAGGTATCGTGGACATCGTTGGAAGATGTTTGCACGTGTGTAAGGAGTGCATGAACGTAGATAAATGGTTTCGAGGCGTGATGAAGATATGTGGCCGTAAAGAATTTGTTAGAAAGGTCCAACCGACTAGGTTATGGACTCATCTGCGGCTGAGTCATGTTTGACTCAAATATGGGATGTTTTGAGTTGGTTATAATAGGATTTTATGTTGGTCGCAAATTTGAGTTGTTTTAGGAATATGGGATACGTTACTAAGGTGTTTGAAAGTTTTAAGATTTCTTCTATATGCGTATAGAAGAGTCTTGAGCAGTTATAGAAAGTTTCGATTCGTGAATTGATTAGGATTAGAGTCCTAGTTAAGTTTGGGTTGGCCTAAGGGCTGGTTATATAAGCAAGGGAGGCCAGAGCTCATGGTGCACGACTTTGGGGCTGTTCCTCTTGTGTTTTTATCAATAAAATTCATAGTTTGAAGGAACTTTTGTGCCTTGTTCGTCTGACTTGTTTTCTTCAAGTATTTCTCGTCGAGTTTCCACATAACACTACCTTGCTTCGATGGTCTTATCATAACTCTAGTTTTAGAGATCCGATTGACGTGATTTATTTTGGGTTGTCTTTAAAACTTAATTTTCTATCATCTGTAAAAATTTCACGGTCATTGGATTTGTGGTTTCGGATCTACACGACTTTCTTAGCAGTGTTCCAGAACTGTTTTTCTCGAGTAGGACAGATTGACCTTTGTTCGATCTTTCGATTGTAACTTGAGTTTCTCTAGACGGATTTTTGTGATTATTGTTGTGACGTCTTTGCTACTTGATTCTATGCAATCTATACTAGTTTTGTCACAGTTGAACACATTTAGATTAGTTGCACACACGGTTTCTTTAATAGATCAGTTTTCTGCCGAGGGGTGTTTTGTTGCTTCTGCTGAAAAGTTTTAATCTACCATTCACCCCCCTCTGATAGCTTTACACGTGCTCTTCGATCCTACACATGGAATACTTTGGTAGTTCCTACTCTTGCCCGGCAGCAAGCTCGACCTACACAGCATCCAACAACTCCAGGGAGAATCACTGCGGTCCTTCATCCAACATTTCTCCCAGGTCAGAAATACCATTCCCCACATCTCAAACACTTCTGTCGTAGTTGCATTTTGACAGGGTCTGAGAGATAAGAAAATGCTCGATAAGTTAGTCACAGAGAACGTGCAAGATGTCTTCAAGCTCTGCAGCCTGGCGGACAAGTGCGCTAGGGCAGTAGAAGGACGTGACTAGCATTAGTAACCTGTCTATTGATGGTCATTATACCAATTTTGACTGTCAATATAACTCAATTATGTGAAGGAATGAATATTTGTTACACAGATTATAGTTAGAAATGACCTAGTTCTACTTGTACTTGGAGAAATTGGTGCATGCAGGTATTTTATAAAGAACTAAAGTGAAACAAGGGGATGGATCCTAAAAGTACCTTCCCAGCCAATCAAGAAAAAGTTACCAAAATTGTATCATACCATTTCTTAACCAGAAAGATACTCCATGATTTTCATGCATAATACCATCTCAAAATTACTTGAAAAAAAAAGAGAGAAAAATTCAAAGAGAGGAGTAGAAGACATGGCTACAAGAGAAAAATGCATGCTCATGTACAAGAGCATGAGAAAAAAAAAAGGAAAAATAGAATAAGTAGCCATGTTTCATCCTCACAGAAAGAGAGTGCATACAAAGGAGTCATCTTCATATTCCCACTCCACAAATATTTCATCAGACTTGCACAAATCTTGATCAAAAGTATGATTTGTTTTCTCCTAGGGCTTACTCTTTTGACTTAGCAATATATGTGTTGCAAAAATGCCTACTCATGATCCCTATTAAGCTCCACATACAAGCCTTATTTAGATGTAGGATAAGAAAGGCATTGCCTTGGTGAGGATACAAATAGCACTTCCCACATAGTAGTTATTGAGTGCATCATTTGAGGATCTTAAATTCAATCACCATTTGAAATTCCCTGAAAATTCGAGTGGCACTCATACATTAGGTGATGCATGCTCATTTTGTTGTTTTGTCCTTCAACCACCCAAGAAAAGGATGAGGCATAAGCCCCATAGAGACTAAGAAAAAGGGTGAGGTACCATAGCCAATTTATTCAATGCAAGGTACAAATACTTTGTTGTGCAATTGGTACTTGTGTAAAATAGGGCATTGTAGCAACTCCTGGTCAACAACCTAAGTGCTTATCTTTGCTCCGGGACGAGCAAAGGGTACGCTTGGGGGAGTTTGTTGATGGTTGTTATATACCAATTTTGATAGTCACTATAACTCAATTAAGGGAATGAATATTTCTTACGCACATTATCGTTAGAAATAACCCAGTTTCACTTGGACTTGGAGATATTGGTGCATACAGATATTTTATACAAATTGAGGTGAAACAAGAGGATGGATCCTAAAGAATACCTTCCCAACCAATCAGACGCCGGCATGTGGCCCACATACAAGAGTATCCAAGGAGATCCAATGGTGTAGCTCCCATAAATATCATGCGACCTACCTGTCAGCCACTTGGAGAAAGCACAACCCGTTTGGAGGGTTTAGCTGGTCGGCCAAACGGGTGGTTTGGCCGACCTGGTACCTCCTCCAAACCCGGTCAGCTTCCATGTGTTGGCTCCTTCCAGCTTCCTGAAGTCGTTGATGACTGATTTGTGCACTTTTGGTTGTGGGAATCGAACGTTCTCCGGCTATAAATAGGACCCTCTCACCCTTCACATCAACACACACCACTTGAGCATCACTTTATTGTATACACTAGTTCTCCTAGTTCCTTAGTGGAGTTTGGGCTATAGAGAGGAGCCTTTAGTCCCATGTCCAAATTGGGAAAGGTATGACTCATGTATCTTTTCATGTATTCTTGACTTTATGCATAATAAAGATATTATATTTAGTCTTCTTTTGTTCATATACTTGGTTGAAGCATTTCTTGCTTGATTGTCGATTCCATGTATGTGGTAGGAGTAGTCTTTATGATTATGCCATAATGATAATAAACACTACAAACCCCCACTGTAGTCTAATTAGTTATGACATGATCATTTTGATATAAATAACTTATGCTATGTCTCAACATTGGTTCAACAATGTTTAGGTTAGTCATTGCCTTAGTGAGATACTCGTACTCGAGCCTCTAAGTTATTTATTTAGTATGCTAGCATGGTGCTAGGATAGTAAGTAGCGTTGGATGTCTCGTAGACCCACGAATTGAAGAGGTAGGTAGTAGGTGCTGACAGTCCTATCTTTCTTGTATCCTCCATGTTCGGCTATGCTACAGGATCTTTGCAGGAGTCGTCCTATTATTGCTAGCGGTAAACTCGTGCCCGATGTGTTGATCAACTTAGCATAAGGATTCGCCATTGACATGCTCATTAGTATCTAACATAGGATATGTATATGTATACTAGAAGCATTGTAGGAGCAACTCCCCAACTCTTTGTCTAATCTATATTAGGACCCATCTACCCTCTAGAATAGATTGCTTAAGTGTGTGTCACACTATCCATATTATCAACATACCCCTGTCTTGATAATTGATTAGTATCCCATAGATTGATCATAAGAGTAATGTTTGTTTTACTCCATTTCCTTCCTTTGGGATAAATAAGATACCCTTGGGAATACTCATGGGTGAAATGCTACAATGATATCCTCTGTGCGCTTGCGGACCTTGTATCATTCGAGAGATGATCTATGGTGTTAAGAAACGTCAACAAGCATTTCTGGCGCCGCTGCCGGGGAAGGCAAAGGAAGTGAAAGATAGCTATCACTTGTGATTAAGTTATAGGTACGGATAGTTATTAGACAGGATTACCCTTGTTCGTTTTATCATTTTGTTTGAAAATAGGGTAGTGTTGGATAACCCATTTCATGGGATGGCCAACAAGGATGCCAGTGCTAACCTACAAGATGATTCAAGGCGTACCTCAGCAAATGTCCGCTAGGAAACACCATTGCCTTTCGCAAAAAATTTTAGTTTCCAGCAGGAGCCAAAGACATATATTCCCAAGCTTGGGGGAGGCTCCAAGAGTTATTGGTTTTCCTTCATCATGGGGTGAAAGGTTGGCTCTTCATCCAACACTCATGTCTTGGGTTGGCTCCACCAATCCATGACCACATTCGTGTTGGAGCTGAAGGAGCCCTATTCTCGTTCATCATGAATGAGAATATGGTCTCTACTCAAGGCGTGGATTGAAGAATGCTCTAGTTTCCATAGCTTGGCATGCACACCATTTAACAAGATGGACATGCTAGTTGTGGAACTACACATCCCGTTGAAGTATCATAAAGATCAAGACAATGGAGAGTTGTTTGGGATGATCCAAGTCAAGGATATTCACAAGATTTGTGAAAATTCATGTCAACATGGGACACTTGGGAATTATTTCTGTAAGACCCATAAGGATCTTTCAAACAACAACTCCAATTGATATCACCCACTAGGAGGTTAAGGGTCACCACCATTATAATAGAGGAGGCTATGGAATTCCAAAGGACTCAAGTTCAACTAGCCTACCATGAAGTATCTTATCTATGGCGAAGCAAGAAATCAAGACAACATCCACATGAAGCCCCTGGCCAAGGACAAGAAACATAAAGAGCATTCAAGATCCATGATATCTGACAATCACTTGTTGGGATTTCTACACATCGACCAAGCCCGTGCAACCTAGGGCAAGTGACATTGTGGATGAAGCGTTTCTTGTTTTATTGTGGAATCCACATGTCACATGCCCAAGGAAGTCTTTGATCCATGATCAAAGTATGGGTTAACTCAAAAGAACATCAAGAAGGTTGAACTGGCACCCCTAAAGAAGGACAAGCCTCACCATTCTCATGAAAGAATATCTTCAAAAAGGGAAAGTCGTCAACAAGTCTTCATCAAGACAAAGAAGAGGCTAGGGCCACCATGTAGCCCACATGTCCGAATGGCAACCAAAGTACTTTTGGCATGTCAAACAGGAGAAGTTTTCCAGATATTCATATCCGGGATTGGACAAGAAGTCATCAAACCGAACAGGACAGAGGTAAGTCCCACTCATCGGACTTCAAAAATTCGGTGAGTCCTTGCCGATAGGTTAATTGGTAGTTATCTCATATATGTTTTCTCAATTGCATATTTGAATTTCCGATCATTATTTGCATCTAGGTTTAGCATGTTTGTATTTTTCACACTTGCATGTTCAAAGTAAAATTTCCAACCATCATAAAACTAAAATTTTGAAATTAGGAAATAAATTTATTTAGATATGAACCTTGGGCGTAACCACTTCAATTCATCTTTTTAATTCAAACCCATAAATTTTTCCCTTAAGATTCAATGCATTTGAAAGGTGTTTCAAGTTGGGCAAAACAATTTGAGAAAGGGTACAACATGCTTTTGAGCTAACATAACCCGTTTTCGAGTTGTTTTGTTCATTCTCGATTTTAGTGCAGCAAGGACAAAATCTGTAAAGATGTTGGAAGCCTTATCAAGTGCCTATCTCTCCATCGATCTCATTTTGAGTTTGTTGTGGAGGAATGCTCAAGATGGTGGCCTAATATATGAGCAAGATGAAGCCCACTCAACTCCAACCATAACTTGGCAGAAGACATTGAACATGAAGGCTACATCAAAATTCATGGTCATGAGTTTCTCTGTGACACCCGATTCCGAAAATGAACCAAGTGAACGCATATGTGTGCCCAGGACGTTCAACCCACATACACGAGTGCCTTCACAAAAGATATACAGAAAATTACCACATAAAAAGATTAATTAATAACTTTTATTACACAATTCATAATATACTCGAATACAACTCTAATGAATATTAATGACAAGTTTGAACTAATGCAGCTGAAATACACCAATTATGGAAACTAAGCATATAGGGTAGCACAGCTCCAAGCATAAACACAGGCAAAGCTGACGGCAGCACACAACCTAGGACTCTCATTAACGTCGTTATACTCCAAATCCTGATGTGCAACAGTTGGTGAGGGAATTGCAAGGGTGAGTACATGTCATACTCAGCAAGTGTGGAAAGTATGACATATAACTAATACAAATGACGAATATAATAACGGCCTAGTGCTGAAAAGTACATTAAAATATTTGAAAAGCAATATATTCTATGTATGTGAAGTAAACCAATCATAAACCAAGTAGTTATCATAATACCGGTCCATATTTCATTACCATCATCAATATACCAGATTTCTCATTACCATTAACCATATCCGTTGCCATAAGCTAATCCATAACCAGCCATAACCATATTATCAACCATAACCAGTACCAAACCATCTCAAATCCCAAGTTTTCCTCTAATCATGTGAGGGTCCAGGTTTCTCATGACCGGGAGCACGACTATCATGATAGTTTTTAAGACACTTTGCAGAGGTTGTACCACTTTACCCACGTGTTTGTGATTTCATAACCTTTCGATGACTACAGAACCTGTATTAAGCCGTCTCACACATAGGTGTGTGGTCAAGAGATCAAAAAATAGCCTTTATAAAGGGACTACTAGCATGTACGGACCCACTGAGGTTTCACCGGTGGTGATGCCTCCAACCGAGCACATCTTCAACCAAGGGCCCCCTCTTGTGCCATATGGATCACAGGAAGTCCAGCCACAAATCCAAACCCAATCTGACTCCCCTTCCCCGGTGCAGCAAATGATCCGCTCAATACTAGCAATACCCTAATAATCAGTTATGTCGCACCCATACTTGACCTCGTGGTGGCACTGTAAATCCTGGATGGTCGCTTCACGAACCGGTCGTTAGATCTAAAACAAGCAAAACCACCATATCCAACCCAATCCACATACCATGCTTGCTTAGATCACCTATAACCATGTCATATTAACCAGTTCATATTAACAATAATCTCATTAATGCATAATTAAATTGTATAGTTGTTTTCCATCCCAATTAATTAAGTAAACAAAAAGGTAAAACACCCTTTCCGACTCTCTACCATGTATTCTAGGTGACAAGGGTGGTTAAACAAAGCTAGTAAACTTCCTATCATAGGAATTCCCATCAAATTGACACAAGCATGCAGCTTTGAAAACAAAATATTTATTGTAAAAAGAGGATCAATATGTTCAAGGACACTTGCCATGCTCTTGGACTTGATTGGGATCAAAGACTTCAAATTCTTGGTGCTAGATGTCCTCCGCAGCACTCTCTAGTGCAAATCCATCTAAACCGCACAATAAACATACAAGGCAAGAATTACAATCAATAAGTGCACATATATTACTCAATATGTCAGGACATGCATGATTGATGCAAATGCGAAGCAAAACTAGTTAGTCAGTTGTTAATAATGTTTACTATCTAGTTCTAATGGTTATTGACAAGTTTGGGCAGGTTTGGAATTGATTCGAATCAATTTAGAATTAATTCCGCAAAGAACAGACAACCAAACCGGACTAGTCCGCTAGGGACCAGACTAGTCCACCCCTTGCAGAACCGGTGAATTAGGGTTTTCTAGATCGATGTGAATTTGGAGAAACGGGGTTGAATTCACGTGAGAAAGAGGAAGTAGAATGTATATCAGGTGTTTAGAACTCCAATAGATCAAGGGTTTTGGAGGCAACACTTGGATCTTGACGATCCAGGGTTGATGAAGAAACGTGAAGGTGAATTGTTGATGGAGAACGATAACTTGATGGAGATCTTGATGACTTGGTCCTCTTTCGTTTCCTCCTCTTCTTCTTCTTGCTCGGGATCTCCTTCTTCCTCCTTTGCGGCGGCTATCAACGAGCTAGGGTTTGGGTGTGATTCAAAGGTGGCAAAAAGGTGTGAAAATAGGGTGTTTGGTCATTTATATAAGGGTTGAGAGTTAGGGTTTCAATGCATTTCGAGTTTGGGGTGGGTGGAGGCTGGTGTGGGGTCCCACATGGGCTCCAAAATTGGCTGAACACGACGTCCTTAGGACCACTTAAGGTAAAAGCCAAAAACACATCGTGAAACATAAGGTCAACTCGGAATCGCGATCACCAGACAAGTCTACAATAGGTCGGACTGGTCCGAATTTAGTTTGAGGGAAAAACGGACAAGTTCGCTAGACATCGGACAAGTCCGGACATGTCCATGGACTTGGCAAAATTTCAAGGAATTGGAATATTGGACTAGTCCGCAATGCATCGGACAAGTCCGAAAATGGTACAGTGAGAAAAACGGATTAGTCCGCAGCAAAATTGAAATGTCCGAGGGAGGTCATAGAGAAATCGGACTACTCCGCACCAAAAACGGACTAGTGCGCACTCCTCATAACTTTTGAGTGCGTTTTTGGTTTAAATTCATTTTAAACTCATTCCTCATTATGTGGATCAATGTTACACTTATGCAATAAATGATGCATGAAAATAAGGGTGTTACAAACCTACCTGCCTTAAAATTAATCTTGCCCTCGAGATTCGACGCGGAAGAGAAGAGATAGGTCTCATTCCAAAACAATGTGTCCTACACTTCCTTCCATAAAGTGCTTCCTAGGGTGACATTTTCAAGCTTGCTTGGTAACTCTTATTATATGAGAATTTTGCATACGACAAACTCTTGTCCCAACTTCTTCCATGCTTCAAGGCACAATCTCTTAACATATCCTCTAAAATCTGATTGGTCCTATCAGTTTGTACATCTGTTTGAGGTTGATATGCTGAGCTAAAATTCAACTGTGTTACCAATGGTTCATGAAATTTGTGGGGACCAGAATCCCAACATTCCAGGATCTCATTGGGTGGTGTCGTGCGATGCGACACCCAACAGTATACAAGAACATAACAAGAATAAAATACAAGACGAAGTCTTTTAATTATCATACAACAAAAGTTTTACAATACTAGTGGAAGGAAATAACATATATATCATAGCTCCGCTCTCATCACTAGCTATGCAAAAGCAAAGTCATACATGCCCTGGATACTTCACACTAGCAATACCCAATTCACGGCGACGTGCAAGTTTCTCACTCGGCTGTACACCCTGGACGGGGTGCAGCCTCGTCATCAAACCCGTCATCAATCGTATAACCTGCAAAAACTCATTAACTGCAAACATGAGCATAAGGCTCAGCAAGACTGACCCGTCTCACTAGACATATGCAAGGGTGAATACTAAGCATAGTTAAGGTGAAGCATAAACGACTCGCCTACAAGTGGATCCTTATAATCATATTTTAAGTAGCAAATAACATTCTCCAAGCACGGCACATCATAGACTCCACAATCAAACAAGAAACGCTTTGCCGATGATATGACATGCCCAGAGCACATAATGCTATTACAGCTAAAGTATGGGGAAACTGTAAAGTTTAACTTTGCTATCTCTAAGTCACACAAGGTCGCAAAACAATTATAATTCAATACAACATATTCTACTGGCTTCTTTAGTATTTACTACGTCACGGCGTAGTGAACAAGTGGTACTCTATTACCGCGAGGGACGATGATTGCAATCAGGACACACCCGGACAACACGACACATATGCACATTCGGAAGTGTCAGTGAGTACATCAGTACGTACGTAACACTTCAATACTAGTTGTATATGGCCACCATTCACAAGAAACCCGAACGCCGAACCCGTCTAACCTCCGCGAACAGAAGGTCTCCGCACGGAACACCTCTTGTGTCCATCGACCGATTTACACCTTACTGTCCTCAACCCACCCCTATCAATGGTGAGTTAATGGGCCTCGACATCCCAGCTATCGAGATACGTTAGTTTACTGGAGTCCATATATCCAGTATGTCACCGGTACAAGTCAAGCTTGTGCCAAGGGGCCGCATACAGACGGGCCTTAACTGACCAGTCAGAGCTATGCGACCAAGACCACGCCTTGCCGCTTCCTATCCATCTTTGACCGGTCTCAAGTTTAGATTTAATAGTCATTCTCTATAAATGTTAACCCAGTGTAGATAAGTGTCAATTTTCTATCTCGCGAGTAGATTCCAACTACTCAACTTCTACTGGTTCACCTACAACATTAGCATAGCAGTTCTACACATCGAGCTATCAACCTACCCAATTAATCAATGGGATTGTTGGTCATGCATCTGGAGTATTCAAGCATCCTGAATGTAATGCACAATTCATATGCTAATCAACATAGTGATAAAGCAAAACTTTATAAATGACTTAAATGCAAATCGGGACTTGCCTGGATGCAGGTACGAGTCTGTGTTAGTATCTGGCAGGTGTATCTCAATGTCCTTGGGTTCCTCCTCGACTTCGGTCACTACACGATATGCATATAATATGTATATGAATGACTTTGAAAAATAATTACTACCAAGACCATAATTTAATCTATGTTGATCATTATATGATAATGATCTTAATTGGCTTTAGGACTTTTATGGGAGATACTAAGGAATATGATAGAAGCTCTGGCAAAGAACAGGAGATGAATAAAGTAGTTTATTGTCTCTAAAATTATGGCAAGCAATAAACTCCCAAGAATTTTAGAGAAGAAACTGTAGCTTGAACATAGCTGCCAGTTGATGATAATGATAGGGGAGGTTGTCCTGGTCCTAGCAAAATTGGTTTCATAAATTTCTAAGCCTTGGTGAAGGAGTTATTGAATTTCAAAGTTGGCAAAAATTTCTGGAATTATTGTATATCTAAATTTTAGCTTTTCAATGAACATTCAGTTGGCAACTGAATTATGACTAGGAGACTAAGTCAATTCAATCTCAGATTCTTACAGGAACTAATGTATGACTAAAGGAAGGTTCAGTCCAAATTTGGGACATAATAAAGCAACTGAATATCTGTAAAAATTCAATGACCAGAAAAGGTAATTGAGTTATACAGAGGGTTATACAGGTTCAATGGCTCCCAAACATTTCCTGGTAATCAAGAATAGGACCATGTATTTTATGTGAATTTTGGGTATTTTTCCAGTGGAAAGTTCACCTGGAAAAATTGTATTTGTATATGGATAGATTGTTTTCTACAGAATTTAAAAGTAAGTTTCACAGAACCTCATTGGTACTATCAGAATCTAGAGCTCAAGGGCTTTCAAACAAAATTTGTTTGAAATTTTTTGGAGCTGTCTACAGAGAGATATTGATTTTTCAAGTTTGGAAATGGTTCTGCATAAATTTGAAAATTTCAGCTTTTAAATTTGGCGCCTGGGCCCACCGGATTTATATTAGCCAACCAGGAGGCAGCAACACCGCATGCCATAAAATATTTCCACGTGGCCACAATGGATCCCCTTGCCACAGGCTGATCCAGACCGCGCTGCGCTCACTGGCAGGTGGGACCCGCGCCCCTGCTTTCTTCTTCCTCTGGCCACGGGATCGGGCGACGGCGCCCACGCCGGCGATGGTTTCCGGCCCACAATAGGTCTCGAAACTCGCCGCCTCACCCTAGTTTGGCACAGGAAACACGTTAGAGTAGCTCTCGATGGTGATGGTTGACTGGAAATCCACTCCCGACGGCGACGGCGGGTGCTAGGGTTCCGGTCATGTCGGGACCCTTAATTCCCTAGCAAAAACTCTCATACAAAAGCTCAGGAAGCACCTTGGGAGCATGGGACTTGGGAACAGTGAACCGAGCTGCATCAATGGCGGAAGGGGAAAAATGGGATAACTCGAGAATTACTCGATGGTTTCTTCTAATTTTTGGAGGGAAGGTGCGCTAGGAGACATTGATCATGTTCTCTAACTGGATCAAAGAATTATTGTGCATACAATCGGAATTTAACCGACAAACTAGCTCTAAAGCTACAAAAGTGCTTCGGTCTTTCACGAAATACGGACGCTAGGATGCACGACATGAGTTCAAACTTTACCAGAAGCTACACGAGATCATGGCGCACCATTTTCCTAAAGACTGCAGAGGACGAGGAAGCTTGTATGGGCGACAAGGCTGAGCGACGTCGGGCAGAACCGAGGTGGTCGCGGCGGCGAGAATCGAAGCAGCGTGAGCGAAAGGCGAGCCGGGGAGTGACTGCGGTCGACGGTGGAGTGAATAAAAAGGTTCCACCGCAGTAGATAAGAAGGCTGGGCAGCTGGAGGTGACCGACGGCCGAACCAGCACGCTGGCGGCCAGCAGCCGTCGCGGTGTCGTGCAGAGAAGGAAAACAGGGGCGGCTAAACGGTTTCCCTGACTGACATGTGGGTCCCACTACTCCCTCTTCTCTGTTCCTCTAAATTCCACCTCAAACATTGCCAAAAAATTCCCAAAATTTACAGGCACGCTAAGAAAAATATGAGGAACCCAAATCTGCAATCACATTTCAAATTGGACACAGTTTGTTTCAAATTCAAAATCAAATTTATATTCAAACTTGTTTGTAAACCTTATTGAAATAAATAGTAACTGAGGTCTATAAATCCCTAAACTTTGAAACAAAGCTCACTGACCAATAAGCGGTCTTAGGAAAAATTGTGGGTTGATTTGGACAAGGTTAAGTGCAAAGCTAAATTTTGAGATCGACGCGAAATAAACCCTCTGTACGTGTCCAACTAAGTGGAAGACGTACTTCAAAAATCTTGAGAACTTACCGAGAAGCTATTTAAAACATTTAAGAGGCCAAGGAAAAATTTGGAGCCTTGGATTTGAATCTTTTTGTCAGGGCCAGATATACATAGCAACATAATCAAATTACATTTGTTTTGATTTTATATTGCTGCAACATAATTTGCCCTAGCTATTTCATTCAATTAAATTCCCAACATTGCAGAAAGGTTTAATTAAAATTGTTCTAGGATTAGTGGTGAAGTCCAATCCTCATGTTAATAAAATTAAACATGAGTAGGAAGAAAACTTTTTAGTGAGGTCAAGTTCCTGTGCACAACTATATTGACCTCCATTATGTTTGATAAACAACTTGTAGCTGAACTTCACATGAAATGAAAAAGTGGGATTTTACATTCCTTCCCCCTTAAAAGAATCTCGTCCAGAGATTACAAAGGAAAGGCCAAAGGTAAAGATCTACTGAACAAGTGCTGCTAACAAGTTTGGATAGTTCGTTTTAAGATACTCCTTGCTTTCCCACGTGGATTCCTCAGAATTGTGGTTGCTCCACAAGACCTTGTAGAAACGCAAGGTGCGGCTCCTTGTGGTGCGAGTTTTCTCATCAGCGATCTGGTTTGGATGCTCGGAATAAGTAAGATCTGGTTGGAGAGCCTCCAAATCCTCAATACGTACATTCGTTGGGGCTTTGAGACATTTCCGCAACTGAGAAATGTGAAACACATTATGGACCCCTGCCAGCGATGGCGGTAACTCCAATTGATATGCCACAGGTCCGCATCTTTTGGTTATTGCGAACGGCCCAATGAAACGTGGAGCTAGCTTCCCTTTCACTCCGAATCGATGAATTCCCTTCATTGGGGATACCCAAAGATAAACTTGATCCCCATCCTTTAAGTGAAGAGGTCGATGTCGTTTGTCCGCATAGCTCTTCTGACGAGACTGAGCAGCTTTGAGATTTGCTTGAATAATGCGTACCTGCTCTTCGGCTTCATTTACCAAGTCGATGCCATATACCACTCGTTCACCAGATTCGCAACAGTTCAAGGGTGTGTGATACTTCCCGCCATAAAGAGCTTCATATGGCGCCATCTACGAAGGACATAACCGTTGTTCTACGAAAAATCCGCCAATGGTAGATGATCATCCCAGTTCCTACCATGGTGGATGGCACAGGAACGAAGCATATCCTCTAGCACTTGATTCATCCGTTCGGTTTGTCCATCAGTCTGAGGATGATAAGCCGAGCTCCGAATCAGTTTGGTACCCAATGCATCGTGGAGATGCTCCCAAAATCGAGCAACGAAAATAGATCCATAATCTGAAATGATAGTGCGGGGTACTCCATGTAGGCACAAGATTCTGGAGATATAAAGTTCTGCAAACTGCTTTACATCATACTTGACACTGACCGGTATGAAATGAGCTGATTTCGTCAATCGGTCAACGATCACCCAAATTGAGTTGTGCTTATGGAGAGTGGGAGGCAACCCAACAATGAAATCCATGCTGATATCCTCCCATTTCCAAGCCGGTATGCTTAAAGGTTGAAGCTGTCCAGCTGCCATCATATGGTCGGCCTTCACTCGTCGACACATATCACATTCGGATATGTATGTTGCTACTTCTCTCTTCATCCGAGTCCACCAGAACTTCTTCCTTAAGTCTTGGTACATTTTGTTACTTCCCGGATGAACGGAATACTTGGATAAATGAGCTTCATCCAGTATCTTCTTCCGAAGTTCCATGTTCCGGGGGTACCACTATGCAGTTTTTAAACCAGAGGGTACCTTCATTGTCACATCGGAAACATTTCATCTCCCCCTTTTCCTTTCTTTGGCGAATGTGTGACATCCCTTTGTCCTCCTTCTGAGCTGCTATAATATCCTCCCTGATAGTAGGAATGATAGCTAGGTTGTAGAGTGCCCCATATGGAACCAAGTAGAGACTCAGTTCTTCTTCTCCCATTGAGGTAATGGAAAGATTGTTTACATGGGACTTGCGGCTCAGAGCATCTGCGACTACATTCGCCTTGCCTAGATGGTAGTGGATCTCAATCTCAGAATCCTTGATTAGTTCCATCCATCTACGCTGTTGCATATTTAAGTCCTTGGGTGAAGATGTACTTCAGGCTCTAGTGATCGGTGTAGAGATGTACTAGATTACACAGTAGATAATGTCTCCACATCTTCAATGCTAGTACCACAACAGCGAGCTCTAGATCATGAGTCGGATAGTGCTGCTCATGGTTCCGAAGCTGCCGTGATCCATAAGCGATCACTCGTCTATCCCGCATCAACACACAACCCAAACCAATTCCTGATGCATCACAATACACGTCAAATGATTTGGTTGTGTCCGGTTGAGCTAATACTAGTGCCGTTGTGAGGTGTTTTACCAATGCCTGGAAACCTTCGTCAAATGCCTATGTCCATACATATTTCTTCCCTTTTTCAAAAGTCTTGCCATTGGTTTAGCTATTTTGGAGAAACTGGGAATGAACCTCCAGTAATACCCAGCTAAACCCAGAAAACTTCGAATTTCATGTACAAACTTTGGAGACTCCCATTTGAGTACTTGCTTTATCTCGCTTGGATCAACTGCAATCCCTTTTGCGAATATGATGTGCCCTAAAAATGGCACTTGGCTGATCCAGAATTCACACTTGCTGAACTTGGCATATAGCATGTGGTCCCGTAATCGTTTAAGCACGATACGCAAGTGTTGAGCATGTTCTTCTTCGGATTTGGAATACACAAGGATGTCGTCAATGAAGACCACGACAAACTTGTCCAGTTCCAGCATGAACACTGAGTTCATGAGATACATGAAATGAGCCGGTGCGTTGGTCAATCCGAAGGACATAACAAGGTATTCATACAGTCCATACCTCGTCGAGAATGCTGTCTTAGGTATATCTTCTGGCGGGATTCTAATCTGATGATAACCAGAATGAAGATCCATCTTCAGAAATACTTTAGCACCCACTAGTTGATCGAAAAGAATATCAATGCGTGGTAGTGGATACTTATTTTTGATAGTGACAGCATTGAGTGGACGGTAGTCCACACATAGTCTCAAGGTCTTATCTTTCTTCTCCGCGAACAATGCATAACAGCCCCATGGTGATGAACTTGAACGAATGAAACCCTTGTTCTCAAGTTCCGTTAGCTACCCCTTCGGTTCCGCAAGTTCCTTGGGTGCCATCTTGTAGGGCGGCCTTGAGATTGGCGCTGTTCCCAGTACAAGCTGAATCTTGAACTCTATATCTCTTTCTGGTGGCATACCAGGAAGATCTTCGGGAAACACGTCCGGATACTCACATACCGGAATATCCTTAAGTTCAATAACCTCGGTATTGTGAGTAGATGGATTCACTAGAACGATTCTCTCAAGATTGAGGACTTGGGAAGGATGAAGTGGAGAATTTAGATATATTTTTTGAGGGACGAGATCTAGAATAGCACCATGGTATGGTAACCACGCCATTTCCAAGACGACATCTAGCCTCTGATTCTCTAGTATCAGAAGCGAAGTAAGATATATAGTCCCCTCTAGGTTAAGTGGTATCGCAGGAACCATCTCATTTGTTACTGTCTTCCCTGCCGGAGTGCAAATCACATACGGAGTTTTGGTGGAAATATTAGGCAACTGACTTTTAATGATAAAAGACTTGCTAATGACATTGTGGGAAGCTCTGGAGTCAAAGAGTATGACTATAGGATGATCAAAGATAGAGAACGTACCCGTGAGTATGGGTGCGCCTTCCGAAACGTCCTCGATGGCGATGTGGTGGACGTTGCCAAGTCTGGGGACTGGCTTCTTGGGCTGGTTGTGGGGTTGGTTGGCGCCCTGGTACGATGAATGTCCTCCGCCCTGCCTATTCTGTGGGCAGTCCTTGGTGAAGTGCCCCGTTCGTCCACACGTGAAACACGTGTACGGGGTTTGGCTGGTACGAATGTGACGACGGAATCCCGGTGCATGCGGTGGAGGTGGAAGTGCGCGTGGGATCATCCCCTGCTGCTGTTGCGGTCGGAAACCGGTGTTGCAAAACTGGCGACCACTAAACATCGGTGGTCGCGATCGCGGTTGCCACCTCTGGCCGGATGGTGATCGATACACCATTCGGTACTTCTGAGGAGCACCACCTCCGCTGTCCTGCGGAGCACTCCTCTTCTTGTCTGAGGACAGCTCTCGAGTAGCATCCTCTTGTACGATTGCGACGTTGACAGTGTCATTGAAGCTGCCGCGGTTGAACAAGGCCAGCTTGTCCTTCATCTTGGGGTTCAAATCCCGGTAGAAGCACTATCGCTTCCTGTCTTCCGTGTTCACTTGGTCCTGTGCATACTGAGCCAAGTCGTTGAAGGTCTTGGAGTACTCGTAAGCACTCCTTACTCCCTGCTTCAGCTCCAAGAACTCTTGAAGCTTCCTCCTCATAATCCCGGGAAGGATATGGTAGGCTCGAACGCCTCCTAGAATTCTGCCCAACTCATGACATAGTCTGCGGGGCGTGCAGCGAGAAAGTTTCCCACCACGCACCAGCAGACCGCTGCAGTTGTTGAGCTGCAAACAGAGTATTCTGTTGTTCGGTTATCTCGAGTAAACCGAACTTCCCTTCAATGGAGCGGAGCCAGTTGTCCGCCTCCAAAGGTTCGTCGGCCTCCCTGAAGACAGATGGATGCGTCGATGTGAAATCCGAGTAGAAACTCGGATATGGCTGACATGGCCCATCAGCTTGTCGTCCCCCTTGACGGGACGAATGCTTTACAATGGTCCGCAACAACTCGGTTTGCTCATCGCGCGAGCCGAGCACTGATGCGAGAACCTCCGCGAGACTTCTGGGAAGCGTAGGTGGAGGTGGTGGAGGTGGCTGCGTCTGGGGCGTGTTCTGCCCCTGGGGTGGTGTGTCATCCCCCTGTCCCCCACTTGAGCCTCCCACTTCCTGGGCTTTAAGTGTACGCACCATGCTGCAATACAACGATTTACACCATAAGTCTCATTGCATCAAGTTCATCCCTCTATACAAATAGTAATGCTGTGGACAACAATAGATAATACACAACATTCACATAAATTGACAAAGTACAAGCTTTATACAATCTATATTATCTCGGGTCCAAGTTACAATAGAACTCCAAAATAGACAAACTTCGTCTATAGAAGTTGTCTCGTCTATGCTTGGTCACCACAAGACGTTATGTCTACGTTGTCATACACACACCCTACTACTATTCACAACAAGACTCATAAAGTCACAAAATACTGGTAGTGTTTATTGCACCACACTACTCCCTACCTACAGTGGTTAATAACACAACCACTATCCCCTATGGATAGAACTCGACTTCCTCAGGATCTTCTTCTTCCTCATCATTCGAAGGCAATGGTGCACCCAAAATTAGTGGTATATTATGGGCCGGTGGATACACCACTGGTTGCAATTGTGCTTCGGCCTGAATTGCATTATGCTGAAGTTGTCCTTCCTCATACTCCCAGTTCTGAGCTGTCTCAATGGCGGTGTCCCGCTCTTCAGTGACTACTAACAGCTGCTCCTGCTGTTGTTGTACCTCTAACTGACTTGCTTGCAACTCACCACGAGCTTGTTGCAGTTTAGTGCGAGTCTGTAGTTGTTCGGCATGAGCTTTCCGTAGCCTAATGCGAGCATAATGCAGCTGACTCTCGCACTTATTTAGCCGGTGATTAGCTGGGGCTAGGAGCGAACGTAGATTCTCGTTGATATAATCAAGGGTATCACCCCGCCCCGTCGCTTCCCGCAAGGCTTCGACTTGCTCCAAAATAATGGTGCCTTGCGTAGCAACCACCATATTGGAAGTCGCCGCATATGTCCCAAGTGTCATCGAGGTTGTGTCGCCATGCGGTGTATAGGAAGCAACCATATGACGTTGCCACACACATCCAGCCATACCACGGACTGCGATAAGGGCAAATTGAGTCCCAGCCATGGCATCCTGATGAAGCTCACAAAGCTTCATAAGTGCTTCGCCTGCAGCGATTGCCCAAGTGTCCTCTAAATGAGCCCCCTCGATGGTAACCGAGAAAGGACCCCATCCATATTGACATGGACTAGCTGGGATGTCTACCAAGATGGTGCATGACCGAATGCCTCTGTCGATCGTTTCTCTACCCCAATAGCATGGCATCTCGATGAAGCCAAACTGTTGGAGCACTTCCCGCAGCATACTTGGGAAACACGGATGGCTAGCGCAAGTGGAAAATACCCATCCGTCCGGTAGTAGCATCCTCACATCCGTCATCTATAGAAAAGAATAGTGGAACAGTGAGAAGGTTTCCATCTCTCGATAGTTTAAGAAAACTTAAAACTGGAGTTGTAATCACAGTCTGTTCCAGCTGACCTTCCTGTATAAATTCCACAGTTTCATACAGGAAATGTCAGAATCAAAGGTGAAGTTGAATAGCAAAGTTGGAGTACACTTCACAACCATTCCAGACTGTACCCATACAGCTACAAGTGAGCTAGGAAGTAGAATCTATACAGGTTTTAATTTGACCCATATATTTTGGAAATTTTGACAGAACCTCCCCTGTATATGTAGTTATCTACCACAATTGATACAGGTATATAAAAACCATATATTGAGGTAATGACAAAATAAACATTATGTAACATCAAGTTAACAATCCAGAAGTAAAAGAGTTACCCCCCGAATAGTTTTTTATACAGGTATCGCGTGGGAATTCACAACCATGTGCGAACTTCTTCAAGTTCTGGACTGCCAGAACCAAGTTTGCAACAAGTGGAATTAGACACAGCTATACCCACACTCGGATCATGAATGCAAAATAAAGTTGATAGAGGACTTCCTAAGATTTCCAAAAATGTATATATGTGAGTATGCCACTATTCTGGATTAAAAGTTATAACTATCCAAACTAAACAGTTGAACTGACTGGTTTGCACCAGCAGTCCTGCAGTTCACTGTTTTGATTTCCAAATTTGATTTGACTCAAATTCGAATTAGGAAAAACTATAAACATCAAACCTGTATATCTGCTTCTGCCCTTTCCATACATGTATCACAATAAGGCAGAAGATGTTCCTACAGTGAGTTATGGCAATATTTCTATAACTGGTACAATGTGAGAGTCATCTGGAGCAGTTTTAGTATGCTCCAGATTTCAACAGATTATCAAACTTTTCTGCCTAATGGTCAACAGAAAATTTGTAGAGGGCTTCTCGAGATTTCCATCCATATATGATACCCTTATGTTATCTAGCAGAGAACAAAGATTACAACCCGGCGAAGTCGAGCCAACATCTGCCAGAAATCAAGAAACTTTATTCTATCTACCCTATCGAGTAGGAATCCCTTTTACGGAGTCCAAACATACCAGCATATGATATTCGGACTTTCCAAAACATAATGCATCCATTTTGTCGTTGGGGATGGTCAAGTATCATGTTTGATACTGACGGTACTATGTACCTCACCAAAGAGAATTCTATCCGGTATATCCGGTAACGTATATAGGTGGTTCCTATATCGTTCTCTTGCAAACGGTTTCTACACGGTCTTCTACCGTAGTCAATGCTGTGAAAGACAAACAATCCCCTTTCACACCTTCACACCTCAAGGGCGGTACGGGGAAACATGACAGGTAGTCACAATAGTACATATGAAAATAAATGCATACGACTCTGGTGTGAGTCGCCCTCGAGCGAGGTCATGTCTCGAGGTACATGGCTGTAAATGGGTCTGTACAGCGGAGACTCTCGTACGATCCGTCTTATACATGCTCAGGCAAACGTGTTTCGCATGCTCCCATAGAACATGAATGGTTATCGGGTTATACACCACCCGACGGGGGCTCCCGCTAACTTTGAAGCACGCTGAGGTACCGCGTGTCATAGGTTCTCAAAAACATAGAAAGCTTCAGAGATTCCTATTACATTTCACTGCTAAGCCACGGAAAACTTCCATGCTACTTCTCGCATGGTGAGCTTACCGCAATTGATCCGCTTACGGTGGCGTACCTTACCTCTTACCTGACGTCGGAGTGTCGTTACAGAATTAATAACACATAATTTAGTTTACCGCCTTTATATCTTATACTAATAATACTCCTTATACGGGCATATAGCTAATTCCTCACTCAAATCCTAATTTTTGAAAATATGTTCTTTTCAAGTACACTGTTCCCAATGATTCTCTGATACCACGTCTCTGGGGACCAGAATCCTGACATTCCAGGATCTCATTGGGTGGTGTCGTGCGATGCGACACCCAACAGTATACAAGAACAGAACAAGAATAAAATACAAGACGGAGTCTTTTATTTATCATACAGCGGAAAGTTTTACAATACTAGCGGAAGGAAAGAACTTATATATCATAGCTACGCTCTCAGCACTAGCTATGCAACAGCAAAGTCATCCATGCCCTGGATACATTGCACTAGCAACACCCAATTCACGGTGGCGTGCAGGGTTCCCACTGGGCTGTACACCCTAGAGGGGGTGCAGCCTCGTCATCAAACCCGTCATCAATCATATAACCTGCAAAAACTCGTTAAATGCAAACATGAGCATAAGGCTCAGCAAGACTAACCCGTCTCACTAGACATATGCAAGGGTGAATACTAAGCATAGGTAAGGTGAAGCATAAACGACTCGCCTAAAAGTGGATCCTTATAATCATATTTTAAGTAGCAAATGACATTCTCCTAGCACGGCACATCATAGACTCCACAATCAAACAAGAAATGCTTTGCCGATGATATGACATGCCCAGAGCACATAATGCAATTACAGCTAAAGTATGGGGAAACTTTAAACTTTAATTTTGCTATCTTTAAGTCAGACAAGGTTCAAAGCATTCATAATTCAATACAACATATTCTCCTGGCTTCCTTAGTATTTACTACGTCACGGCGCAGTGAACAAGTGGTACTCTATTACCACGAGGGACGGTGGTTGCAATCAGGACACACCCGGACAACACGACACATACGCACTTTCAGAAGTGTCAGCGAGTACATCAGTACCTACGTAACACTTCAGTACTAGTCGTATATGGCAACCTTTCACAAGAAACCCGAATGCCGAACCCGTCTTACCTCCGTGAAGTGAAGGTCTCTGCACGGAACACCACTTGTGTCCGCCGACCAATTTACACCTTACTGTCCTCAACCCACCCCTATCGATGGTGAGTTAATGGGCCATGACATCCAAGTTATCGAGTTACGTCAGTTTACTGGAGTCCATATATGTAGTATGTCACCGGTACAAGTCAAGCTTGTTCCAAGGGGCCGCATACAGACAGGCCTTAACTGACCAGTCAGAGCTATGCGACCAAGACCACACCTTGCCGCTTCCTATCCATCTCTGACCTGTCTCAAGTTTAGATTTAATAGTCATTTTCTATAAATGCTAACCCAGTGTAGATAAGTGTCAATTTTCTATCTCGCTTGTAGATTTGAACTACTCGACTTCTACCAGTTCACCTACAACATTAGCATAGCAGTTCTACACGTCGAGCTATCAACCTACCCAATTAGCCAATGGGATTGTGGGTCATGCATCTGGAGTATTCAAGCATCCAGAACGTAATGCACAATTCATATGTTAATCAACATAGTGATAAAGCAAAACTTTATAAATGACTTAAATGCAAATCAGGGCTTGCCTAGATGCAGGTCCGAGTCTGTGTTAGTATCTAGCAGGTGTATCTCCAAGGCATCAGGTTCCTCCTCGACTTCGTTCACTACACGATATGCATATAACATGTATATGAATGACTTAAAAAAATACTACCAAGACCATAATTTAATCTATGGTGATCATTATAAGATAATGATCTTAATTGGCTTTAGGACATTGATGGGAGATACTAAGGAATATGATAGAAGCTCTGGCAAAGAACAGGAGATGAATAAAGTAGTTTCTTGTCTCTAAAATTATGGCAAGCAATAAACTCCGAAGAATTTTAGAGAAGAAACTGTAGCTTTCACATAGCTGCCAGTTGATGATCATGATAGAGGAGGTTGTCATGGTCCTAGCAAAATTGGTTTCATAAATGTCTAAGCCTTGGTGAAGGAGTTATTGAATTTCAAAGTGGGCAAGAATTTCAAGAATAATTTTATAATTGAATTTTAGCTTTTCAATGAACATTCAGTTGGCAATTGAATTAGGACTCGGAGACTAAGTCAATTAAATCCCATATTTTTACAGGAACTAATGTATGACTAAAGGAAGGTTCAATACAAATTTGGGACATAATAAAGCAACTGAACATCTGCAAAATTCAATGACTGGAAAAGGTAATTGAATTATACAGAGGGTTATACAGGTGCAATGGCTCCAAAACCTTTCCCGGTAATCAAGAATAGGACCTTGTATTCTATGTGGATTATGGGGATTTTTCCAGTGGAAAAGTTCACCTGGAAAAATTGTATTTGTATTTGGAAAGATTTTTTTCTACAAAATTTAAAAGTATGTTTCACAGAAGCTCATGTGTTCTAACAGAATCTATAGCTCAAGGGCTTTCAAACAAAATTTGTTTGAAAATTTTTGGAGCAGTCTACAGAGAGATATTGATTTTTCAAGTTTGGAAATGGTTCTGCATAAATTTGGAATTTTCAGCTTTTAAATTTGGTGCCTGGGCCCACCGGATTTAAATTAGCCAACAAGGAGGCAGCCACACTGGAGGCCATAAATATTTCCACGTGGCCACACTGGATCCCCTGGCCACAGGCTGATCCAGACCGAGTTGCGCTCACTGGTAGGTGGGACCCGCGCCCCTGCTTTCTTCTTCCTCTGGCCATGGGCTCGGGCGGTGGCGCCCACGCCGGCGCGCGGCGGCACTCTCACCGGCGATTGTTTCCGGCCCACGGGAGGTCTCGAAACTCACCGCCTCACCCTAGTTTCGCGCGGGAAACACGTTAGAGTAGCTCCCGACGGTGATGGGTGACTGGAAATCCAATCCCTACGGCGGCGGCGGCTGCTAGGGTTCCGGTCATGTCGGGACCCTTAATTCCCTAGCGAAAACTCTCATACAAAAGCTCGGGAAGAACCTTTGGAGCATGGGAAAGAGTTTAGGAGGGTCTAGAACTCGTGTATTAGCCGACAACACTAAGGTCGACGGTGAACCGAGCTCCATCAATGGCGGAAGGGAAAAAATGGGACAACTCAAGAAATACTCGATGGTTCCTTCTGATTTTTGGAGGGAAGGTGCGCTAGGAGACGTTGATCATGTTGTCTAACTGGATCAAAGAATTTGTGCATACAATGGGAATTAAACCGACAAACTAGCTCCAAAGCTACAAAAGTGCTTCGGTATTTCATGAAATACGGATGCTAGGATGCACGACATGAGTTCAAACTTTACCAGAAGCTACATGAGATCATGGCGCACATTTTTCCTAAAGACTGCAGAGGACGAGGAAGCTTGTATCAGCGGTGAGGCTGAGCGGCGTCGGGCGGAACCGAGGTGGTCGCGGCGGCGAGAAACGAAGCAGCGCGAGCGAAAGGCGAGCCGGGGAGTGACTGCGGTCGACGGTGGAGTGAATAAAAAGGTTCCACCGCAGTGGATAAGGAGGTTGGGCAGCTGGAGGCGACCGACGGCTGAACCGGTGCGCTGGCGGCATGCAGCCGTTGCGGTGTCGCGCGGAGAAGGAAAACAGGGGCGGTTAAACGGTTTCCCTGGCTGACATGTGGGCCCCACTACTCCCTCTTCTCTGTTCCTCTAAATTCCACCTCAAACATTGCCCAAAAATTCCCAAAATTTACAGACAGACTAAGAAAAATATGAGGCCTAAATCTGCAATCGGATTACAATATTGACACTGTTTGCTTCAAATTCGAAATCAAATTTGAATTCAAACTTGTTTATAAACCTTATTGAAATAAATAGTAACTGAGGTCCATAAATCCCCAAACTTTGAAACAAAGCTCACTGAACCAAAAAGGGTCTTAGGAAAAATTGTGGGTTGATTTGGACAAGGTTAAGTGCAAAGCTAAATTTTAAGATCGACGCGAAATAAACCCTCTGTACGTGTCCAACTAAGTGGAAGACGTACTTCAAAAATCTTGAAAACTTACCGAGAAGCTATTTAAAATATTTAAGAGGCCAAGGAAAAATTTGGAGCCTTGGATTTAATCTTTTTGTCAGGGCCAGATATACAATGCAACATAATCAAATTACATTTGTTTTGATTTTATATTGCTGCAATATAATTTGCCCTAGCCATTTCATTCAATTAAATTCCCAACTTTGTAGAAAGGTTTAATTAAAATTGTTCTAGGATTAGTGGTGAAGTCCAATCCTCATGTTAATAAAATTAAACATGAGTAGAAAGAAAACTTTTTAGTGAGGTCAAGTTCCTGTGCACAACTATATTGACCTCCATTACGTTTGATAAACAACTTGTAGCTGAACATCACATGAAAGGAAAAAGTTGGATTTTACACAATTTCTGCCAAAACCTAGAGGTCAATTGAGAACCTCTATCCGACACTATCTTCTTTGGAACTCCATGCAAACATACTATTCTTCCCATATATAGATCAGCCAACTTCTCCCCGTTAAAGGTGGTCTTGACGGGAATAAAGTGAGCTGACTTAGTTAACCGATCCACGATTACCCATATGGAGTCATAATCGGACTGGGTACGCGATAAACCAACTATGAAGTCTATTCCAATCTCTTCCCACTCCACTCTGGAATCTTCAATGGCTGCAATAATCTAGCTGGCCTTTGATGTTTCGCCTTGACTCGCTGGCACACATCACACAAGGCTACATATTCAGCTATGTCCTTTTTCATGCTAGCCCACCAATAACATATCTTCAAGTCCTTGTACATCTTTGTACAACCGGGATGAATTGAGTATGGCTAGTCATGTGCCTATTTTAATATTGTCTCCCGAATATGCTTCACATTAGGCACGACAATCCTTTTTCCAAGCCATAAGGTACCATGGTCATCCTCATCAAACCTGAATTCTCTTCACTCTTGGGTCCTTTCCTTGATCTCCTGGATTGCCTCATCCTTTGTTTGACCTCTCGAATCTCCTGCTCCAAGGTCAAATTTAACTCCATTATCCCCATCTCATTCACAAATCCAAGATTCAACCATACAAACTCCTTGCATAACTCGGATGGCAGCTCTCGGACCGTGAGTTGATGATTTACTCCTATCCGACTCAAAGCATCGGCCACTACATTAGCCTTTCCCGAACGATAGTTGATTCCCACATCATAATCCTTGATGAGCTCCAACCATCTTTTTTTCCTCAAATTCAGGTCCGTTTGTGTGAAAATGTACTTGAGACTCTTATGATCCGTATAAATTTCACAACTATGTCCAAGGATATAGTGTCTCCAAATCTTCAATGCGTGTAGCACAACTGCAAGATCCAAATCATGTGTTGGATAATTCTTCTTATGTTTCTTCAATTGTCTCGATGCATAGGCTACCACTTGACCTCCTTGTGTGAGCACGCATCCAAGTCCCTGTCTTGATGCGTCGCAATATATATCGAAACTTTTGCTCACATCCGGCAATATCAAGACTGGAGATGTAGTTAACCTCTTCTTTAGCTCCTCAAAACTATCTTGACAAGCTTGAGTCCATTGGAATGCTTTCCCCTTCATTAACAGTTCCTTTATTGGCTTGGCTATTTTGGAAAAGTCCTTAGTGAACCTACTGTAATACCCAGCCATTCCAAGAAAGCTCCTTATCTTCTTCACATGCTGCGGGGGTTCCCATTTCAACACATCTCTCACTTTTCCTGGGTCAACTGATACTCCTCCTCCAGAAATTATATGGCCTAAAAATGACACCTCTTTCAACCAAAATTGGCACTTGCTGAACTTGGCATACAATTGATGCTCCCTCAATTTCTGCAATGTGAGCCTCAAATGTTCCTCATGTTCCTCTTTGCTTCTTGAGTAGATCATAATGTTATCAATGAACACCACTACAAACTTATCCAAGTACTCCATGAAGATCTTATTCATGAGGTACATAAAATAGGCTGGTGCATTTGTCAAACCAATGGACATCACGATCTACTCATAAGATCCATACAGTGCCCAAAAAGTTGTCTTGGGTATGTCCAATGGTTTAATCTTCATTTGAATGCATCCCGACCTCAAATAAACCTTGGAAAAGACATAAGCACCGTTCATCTGATCAAACAAGTCTTCTATGCGTGGCAAGGTGTACTTGTTCTTCATTATTACCTTGTTGAGAGCTCGGTAATCCACACACATCCTTTGTTATCCATCCTTCTCATCCACAAAAAGAACTGGCGCTGCCCAAGGTGAAGAGCTTGGGCGAATAAAACCCTTCTCTAGTTGCTCTTGAATTTGCTTCTTGAGCTCCGCTAACTCCTTAGGAGGCATCCTATATGGCCTCTTGGCTATAGGTGTAGTTCCAGGTATTAACTCAATAACAAATTCTATGTCTCGATCGGGTGGCATACCTGGTAACTCATCCGGAAACACATCCAAAAATTTACACACCACTGGAATCTCCTCAATTGTGGCACCGTCCATGTGATTCAGCTCCAATTGCTTTGGTGCACGTTGAGATGCTTCAAATTCTATGGTGATCCCTTCCTCATTTGTCAACTTCACCATCTTTGCGGCACAATTAACAACTCCATTGTTCTTCCTCAACTAGTCCACGCCAAGTATAATGTCCAATCCTTGAGAATCCAAAACAATGAGGTTGGAAACGAAGTCTACCCCCCTTATTCTAAGGCTTACTTTTGGACATACTATATTTGTCCTCATCTCTCATCCAGGAGACTTAACCAATAAAGTATACTTCATATGAGAGATAGTTAAACTATAGTTGGCAACATACTTTGATGTAATGAATGAATGCGGTGCTCAAGAATCAAATAACATAGTAGCCGGGTGGGAGTTTGTGAGAAACATACCAATGACCATATCATCTGCTTGTTGAGATTCCTCCATAGAGACATGGTTGACGTTGCCACATGAACAATTCTGCTGTCCACGATTGCCTTGTGGCGCTCCTCCATTCAGTCTTGGGTTCTGTCTTGGAGCATTGCTTCCTTGACCAAGGCCTGACCTAGAACATTGAATTGCAAAGTGTTCTACTTCTCCACATGTATATCACTTCCTAACTGCACCAGAATTATTGGGACCAACTTGATTCGTAACATTTGCATCAAGAAGGTTTGCACGAGGTGCAAAAGGCATTGGAGACCTAGGTGCTTGCATGACAGGGCGTTGCTGCACAAACTAATCTGGACGCGGTGCATAACTAGGGTGCTGTACAGGAACAGAAGAGTTGTAAAAAGGTGCATTGGGTGGTGCAAAGCGAGGGCGCACATTACTTCCTTGTTGCTGTCCCTGATATGGCCCCTTCTTCTTGTTATCTCGCTCCGTATCACGGACATTGTTCTCAACCACAATTGCGTTTTCCACTAGCTTCTGGAAGTTGGCATAATTGCAATTCAACAATTGTACTTGGATCTCATTGTTCAAGCCTCTCATGAACAAGTATTGTTTCCGGCTGTCCTGACTCACATCCTTAGGCACATACCTTGAGAGTTGAGTGAATTTATTGAGATATTCACCCACACTTGACATTCGAGGCCTCATGTTCTCAAATTCTTGTTTCTTTAGGATCATAACACCTTTTGGCACATAATGGGAACGGAAGATCTCCTTAATTCAGCCCAAGTAATCCTCTCATGGTTCTCATGGGCGTTGCATAAAGAATACCACCGATCCGCATCTGCTCAACCTAGTTGATGAGAAGCAAAAAGCACTTTATGCTGGTCACTGCATTGGACTTCTGCAATTTTCTTCTCCACGGACTTGAGCCAATCGTCGGCATCCATAGGGTCAACAGCTTGAGCAAAAGTCGGTGGCCTTGTTCTCATGAACTCTCCCAGTCGATTATGAGGAGGTGGGGGTGGCGGTTGAGGCATTTGGGGCTGATTGTTGTTGTTACCAACCTGCACTGTCCCATAGTCTGTATCATGGTCTGCATGAGCTGGTTTTGCATAGCCAAGAGCTGCTCAAGGTTGATAGCTCCCTGGGCAGGTTCTTGTCCATTGTTGTTCTGAGGTGCCCCATTGTTCTTCTTCTCATCATTGGCATACCTCTTGTTGCGAGTCCTCACCATCTGAAGAAAAGTAAGAGATAAGAATTTAGAAAATGTCCCCAACTATATGCATCAAGGGATATGAAACTAAGCAACTAACTATACTAGCCTATGTGGACATGGCAATGCTAAAGCATCCCACAATCCTCTACTAAGCACACAAGCAACAATACATAGCAAGCATCACACCAAGCAGAAACACATCGATTCCTGAGTGCCCATATGTGCTCGAAAATGTCCATTTTATCTATAATGCGTCCTACGGTCAACCTGTGGCTCTGATACCAATTTGTGACACCAGGTTCTGAAAATTAACCAAGTGAAGGCATATGTGTGCCTAGGATGTTCAACACACATACACGAGTGCATTCACAAAAGATATATAGAAAATTACCACTAAACATAGATTATTTAACCACTTTTATTACACAATTCAGAATATCGTCGAATACAGCTCTAATGAATATTAATGACATATTTAAACTAATGCAGCGGAAGTACACTAATTAAGCAACCTAAGCCTATAGGGTAGCACAACTCCAAGCATAACCACAGGCACAGCTGATGGCAACACACAGCCTATGACTCATCATTAACGTCTTGAAACTCCCAATCCTGACCTGCAGTTGTAGGTGGGGGAATTGGAAGGGTGAGTACCTGTCGTACTCAGCAAGTGAGGAAAGTATGACATGTAACTGATCCAAATGATAAATATAATAACGGCCTAGTGCTAAAAAGTACATTAAACATTTGAAAAGCAATATATTGTATCTATGTGAAGTAAACCCATCATAAACCAAGTAGTTATCATAATACCAGTCCATATTTCATTACCATCATCCATATACCAGATATGTCATTACCATTAACCATATCCATTGCCATAAGCTAATCCATAACCATCCATAACCATATTATCAACCATAACAAGTACCAAACAATAACCAAACCATCCCAGATCCCAAGTTTCCCACTAATCGTGTGAGGGTCCAGGTTGCTCATGACTGGCAGCACGACTATCATGATATTTTTTAAGACACTCTATAGAGGTTGTACCACTTTACCCACGTGTTTGTGATTTTATCACCTTTCGATGACTATGGAACCTCTATTATGCCGTCTCACACTTCCTTAGGTGTGTGGCCAAGAGATCACAAAATAGACATTACAAAGGGACTACTAGCATGTACGGACCAACTAAGGTTTCACCGGTGGCCATGCCTCCAACTGAGCACATCTTCAACAAAGGGCCCCCTCTTGTGACTTTCGGATCCCAGGGAGTCACGCCACAAATCCAAACCCAATCCGACTCCCCTTCCCCGGTGCGCCAAATGATCCACTCAATACTAGCAATACTCTAATTAATCAGCTATGCCACACCCATACTCTGCCTCGTGGTGGCACTGTAAATCCTGGATGGTCACTCCACGGACGGTCCTTAGATCTAAAGCAAGTGAAACCACCATAGCATCCAACCCAATCAACATACCATGCTTGCTTAGATGGCCCATTACCATCTCGTATTTACCAGTTCATAGTAACCATAATCTCATTAATGCATAATTAAATGGTATAGTTGTTTCCCATACCAATTAATTAAGTGAAGCAAAAAGGTAAAAAGCCCTTCCCTATTCTCGACCATGTATTCCAGGTGACAAGGGTGGTTAAACAAAGCTAGTAAACTTCCTATCATAGGAATTCCAATCAAATTGACACAAGCATGCAGTTTTGAAAACAAAATGTTTATTTTAAAAATAGGATCAATATGTTCAAGGACACTTGCCTTGATCATGGGATTGATTGGGATCAAAAACTTCAAATTCCTGGTGCTAGAGGTCCTCCGAAGCACTCCTCTAGCGCAAATCCATCTAAACCGCGTGATAAAAATAGAAGGAAAGAATTACAGTCAATAAGTGCACATATATTACTCAATATGTCAGGACATGCATGATTAATGCAAATGCGAAGCAAAGCTAGTTAATGAGTTGTTAATAATGTTTACTATCTAGTTCTGATGGTTATTAACTAGTTTGGATAGGCTTGAATTGATTCGAATCAATTAGAATTAATTCAGCGGAAAAAAACAGCCAAACCGGACCAGTCCGCTGGGGACCAGACTAGTCCGCCCCTCGCAGAACTGGCAAATTAGGGTTTTCTAGATCGACGTGAATTCAGAGAAATGGGGTTGAATTCATGTGAGAAAGAGGAAGTAGAATGTATACCAGGTGTTTAGAACTCCAGTGAATTGAGGGTTTTGGAGGCAACACTTGGATCTTGAAGATCTAGGGTTGATGAAGAAACTTGAAAGGGAATTGTTGATGGACATCAAAAACTTGATGGAGATCATGATCACTTGATCCTCTTTCGTTTCCTCCTCTTCTTCTTCTTGCTCGGGATCTCCTTCTTCCTCCTTGGCGATGGCTATCCACGAGCTTGGGTTTGGGTGTGATTCAAAGGTGGCAAAAAAATGTGAAAATAGAGTGTTGGGTCTTTTATATAAGGGTGGAGAGTTAGGGTTTCAATAGATTTCGAGTTTGGGGTGGGTAGAGGCTGGTGTAGGGTCCCATATGGGCTCCAAAAGGGGTTAGACACGACGTCCTTAGGCCTACTTAAGGTAAAATCTGAAAACACGTCGTGAAACAAAAGATCAACTCAAAATCGCGATCACCGGACAAGTCCGCAACAGGCCGGACTAGTTCGAAGTTAGTCAGAGAGAAAAACAGATAAGTCTGCTAGACATCGAACATGTCTGGACAAGTCCAGGGACTTGGCAAAATTTCAAAGAATTGGAATACCTGACTAGTCCGCAATGGACCGAACAAGTCCGAAAATGGTATAGATAGAAAATCGGACTAGTCCGCATCAAAAATGGACATGTTCGAGGGAGGTCAGAGAGAAATCGGAGTAGTCCGCACCAAAAAAGGACTAGTCCGCATTCCTCAGATCTTTTGAGTGCGGTTTTGGTTTAAATTCATTTTAAACTCATTCCTCATTATTTGGATCAATGTTAAACATGTATATGAACTTATGCAATGAATGATGCATGAAAATGAGGGTGTTAAATTCTCACACAACGACCATCAACCCAGAGCGCTCTTCAGTTGAGGTAGAAGTTTAAAAATTTTCTGTCGTTCGAGTTGCATTAGGATTGAATGATTTTTGCTTATATTGGTAAGGAAGGTTGACACCTTCTCAGCATTTGATTTTTATGCATCCTTACGAGAGTAAGTGTTGGCATTGCTTTTATTTATTCTTCAATAAGGAATGTCACCTTACTTTGGAATGAATTTAATCAAATACCTAGAATTTCATGAGCATTTCTAAAATGGACTTTGACATTTTTTTCCTAGGTTTAGTAAATAATGCTATTGGGATAACTTAACGGTTGAATTGGTATGTTGCAACCTAGGAACAGTGATATCCATAATTTTGATTTGAATCTCATTCATGCATGAATCACTAAATTTCAAATTCCTTGGCAATAAACTAAAAATGTTCAGGAGGCTAAAATTGGGAATCTTGTTTGCCATGATCCAAGTGATAACATTTGCTCTTGTATAAAAAGCTATGATGGTTAGAAACCTTACAAGATGAAAGGATCCATATAGTGTATTTATATGACTTGCATTGCTATGAGTAGGAGCATTAGAAAATGTGCAAATTGATTTAGCCGTAGAGCTGTACTCTTATTAATGAATAATACATTATTCATGAATACACTTGAAATTGGACCCAATGCATTTTTGTCTTGTTCTTGCCTGTACGTACAAATGAAGATTCAGTTACCTAACCCGAAAATTTATTTGTACAAGTATCGGGAGCTAACTGTCCCTCTCTATCATTGAGTGGAAGTTTGCAGGAGTAATATTATTATGCAGGCATTCAAAGATCTGACTGTTGAAAACCCTAAGAGGATTCCGTTTCGACATCTCTTGGCCAAGGAGTAATTTAGGATAATTGCTACCTATCGGAAATTTAACCCCAAGGTCAATCATAAATATACGAGGACGGAGATTTGACATGGAAACCCTCTATGAGCAACTAATGAGCTGCTATGAATATGTGAAAGCATTATGCTCTCAAATATCCTAAAGCACTCAATAAAGCTTACGGGAATTGCCACCATCATTGGGTGTAAGTTATTCCTTTGTGGCTAGAAGGTATAATGTACCTTAACCAAGAAATGACAAGATCACATTCAATGTATATTGGGTGCAAGTTGTTCCTGCTTTGCTAGAAGGTATTTTATAACTTAGTCAAGGAACAACGGATCACACTCAACCCATTTTGAGTGCACATCATCCCTTTGTGGTTATAGGTATGATCTCCCTTAGCCAAGGAACAACATATCATACCCGACACATGTTGGGTACATGTCACTCCTTTGTGGCTAAAGGTTATCATTACCTTAGACAAGGAATGACCGATCACACCCAATGCATGAGGGGTACAAGTTATTCCTTTATGGCAAGAAGGTATGATACACCTTAGCCAAAGAATGACGGAACACACTCAACGCATGTTGAGTGCATGTCATTCCTTTGTAGCCAATGGTTATTATCCTTAGCCAAGGAATAACAAGGTACATCAACCTATGGAAACCTTGAGGTTTGGATGAGCGACACCGACAACACTCTCCTCAACCACATTCATGGAACCCATGGAAGGCAACCCAACATTGATACTCAACCCTCCAATGCCAGAGCCATGCTGCAACAAGTTTAGGCCAACCTCATGCTCTATATTCATTGTTAGGGATTCAAACCCCATCGCGGACCTTTACCAAGAACAAGCTTGGTGGATGACCCCAACTCTAGGTAATTTGTATCACACCCCATTTTCATTACTTTATTTTAATTCTTTCTTTCCACCACATTTGCATCTAAAAAATAAAAATAATAATGTGGTATAGGTTAGGGTAATAAAATAAAGGACGTGCGGTAAGAATATTTCTACTTTGCATAAGTTGAAATGATGAATAGTTGCTCTATTTTATTTTCTCTAGTCCCTTATACAACTTAGTATTCTCCATGTATATAGTTTATTGGGTTAGAATATTCTTGCTTTAAACTTGGAAATTGTGGGTAGCAAAAGCTAAGTACAATTCTAGGTTGCTGTGGGATATGATATAGTGATAAGAGCTGCTAATATCCTAGTTGAAAGTGAAACTTGATTTCAGGAAGAAATTTGAAATGGGACTTCTGCATTTGATAGAAATTCCTACCAAAGCCATATGATAATTTGAGTTAGATAAACCTTGTGCATATGCTATTTGCCTTCACATTGAGCCTGGTCAAACTAGTATAGACCTATTAGAGAGTCTTTTCATGCTTTTAAGATCAAGATGACATGGGCACATGGTAAACTTCTACACTAGAAGTTAGCAAAATTTCATCATACCATTCCACCACCAAAAATATACTCCATGATTTTCATGCATAATACTCTCTCAAAATTACTTAAAAAATGACAGAAAAAGACAAAGAGGGGAGTAGAATACATGTCTACAAGAAAAATAAAATGCATGCTCATGTACAAGAGCATGAGAGAAAAAGAGAGAAAAGAGAGTAAGTAGCCATGTTTCATCCTCGCAAAAAAAGAGTGCATAGAAAGGAGTCATCTTCATATTCCCACTCCACAAATATGCCATCACACTTGCACAAATCCTTATCAAAAGTATGATTTGTTTTCTCCTAGGGCTTACTCTTTTGACTTAGCAATATATGTGCTGCAAATATGCCTATTCTTGATCCCTACCAAGCTCCACATACAAGCCTTATTTAGATGTAGGACAAGAAAGTCATTACCTTGGTGAGGATACAAATACCACTTCCCACATAGGAGTGATTGTGTGCATCATTTGAGGAACTTAAATTCAAACATCATTTGAAATTCCTCAAAAATTTGTGTGGAACTCATACATTAGGTGATACATGCTCATTTTACTGTTATGTCCTTCAACCAACCAAGGAAAGGATGAGGCATAATCCCCATAAAGACTATGAAAAAGTGCGAGATACCATAGCCAATTTATTCAACACAAGGTAAAATACTTTGTTGTGCACATGGTACTTTTGCAGAATAGGTCATTGTAGCAACTCCTGATCAACAACATAAGTGCTTATCTTTGCTTCGAGATGAGTAAAGGGTAAGCTTGGGGGAGTTTGTTGACGGTCGTTATATAACAATTTTGATAGTCAATATAACTCAATTATGTTAGGGAATGGATATTTCTTAGACACATTATAGTTAGAAATAATCTAGTTCCACTTGTACTTGGAGAAATAGGTGCATGCAGGAATTTTGTACAGAATAGAGGTGAAACAAGGGGATGTATCCTAAATAATACCTTACTAGCCAATCAAACGCTGACATGTGGCAGCACATGAATCAAATGGCCAACTTACAAGAGTATCCGTGGAGATCCAATGGTGTAGCGCCCAGAAATAGTCATGGGACCCGCCAGTCAGCCACTTGGAGAAAGCACAACCTGTTTGGAGGGTTTACCAGGTCGGTCGAACAGGTGATTTGGCCGACCTAGTAGCTCCTCAATACCTGGTCAGCTTCCACATGTTGGCTCCTACTGGCTTCCCGAAGTTGTTGATGACTGATTCACGTTCTTTTGGTGGCAGGAATTGGCCCTTCTCCAGCTATAAATAGGACCCCTCAGCCCTCACTTCAACACATACAACTTGCGCATCATTCTATTGTATACACTAGTCTCCTAGTTCCTTATTGGAGGTTAGCCTATAGAGTGGAGCCTCTGGTCCCATGTCCAAATTGGAAAAGGTATGGCTCATGTATCTTTTCTTGTATTTGTAACTTTATACATAATAAAGATATTATCTTTAGTCTTCTTTTATTCATATACTTGGATGAAGCGTTTCTTGTTTGATTGTAGATTCCATGTATGTGGTAGGATTAGTCTTTATGATTATGCCATAATGGTCACAACTTATCGTCATAAACACTACAAACCCCCACAATAGCCTAATTAGTTATGATATGATCATGTTGATATGAAAAACTTATGCTATGTCTCAACATTGGTTCAATGATGTTTAGGTTAGTCATTGCCTTAGAGAGGTACTCGTACTCGAGCCTCTAATGTATTTACTTAGTATGCTAGCGTGGTGCTAGGATCGTAAGTAGAGTTGGATATCTCGTAGACCCACCGTTTGAAGAGGTAGGCAGTAGGTGATGACAACCCTATCTGTCCATTTAATCCTCCACGTTCGGCTATGCCACAAGCTCTCTGCAGGAGTCATCCTAGTATTGCTAGGGCTAAACCCGTGCCCTTTGTGTTGAACAACTTAGCATGAGGATTCAGCATTGAAATGTTCATTAGTATCTATCCTAGGCTATATATATGTATACTAGAAGCATTGTAGGAGAAAATCCCCAAATCTTAGTACAATCTCCATTAGGACCCACCTACCTTCTAGAATAGATTGCTTAGGTGTGTGTCACACTACCCATATTATGAACTTACCGCTGTCTTGATAATTGATTAGTATCCCATAGCTTGATCATAAGAGTAGTGTTTGCTTTACTCCATTGCATTCCTTTGGGATAAATACAATACCCTTGGGAATACTCATGGGTGAAATAATAAAACGGTATCTTCCGTGCGCTTGCGGACCTCATCTCTTCTGAGAGATGCTCTACGATGTTAAGAACCATCAACACTGCCCCTGAGGCAGGAAAACCTAGTGGGCCCAACGCAGATGTTGCTGCCCAGGGTAGTAGCAAGAAGAAGAAGAAGGCTGTAAGAACGGATAAGCCTCTAGTCGGGGCGTCCACTACCGCAGCTGCAGCGGCTGGTGGGGACTGTAGTCCGTGCCCTTACAAGCACCAAAGGCAGCCGTCAGACAATGACGATGGCAGCCAGTGATGCCCGGTACACAGCACCAAGCGCCACAGTGCTAGTAAGTGCCGGGAGACCAAGAAACTCGCGGAGCACTTTCGCGAGTAGTACAAGCAGCAACGCCCAAACAACATGCCTTTACCACCAGTGGGAGGGCAAGCAGAAGGTTGACCCTCGGGTCGACGAGTTGCAGGAGATGGATTTTCAAGAGGCCAAGCGCACGCTAAAGGCAGTCTACATCCACTCTGACTCGGACTCCAGCACCGACAACGAGTGTTGCAAGACGCTGCATGTCATCTATGGGGGCTCCTGTGACATCACGTCACGGACTGCTGTCAAGACCCTGCACGGGGCGATGGAAGCGGCAGCTCCCACTCCGAGACCGGCGCCCCAACGCAAGAGTATGGAGACGCCAATCTGCTTCGACGCCTTTGACTGCCCCATAAACATGTTGGGGGCTTGGCAGCTTCTAATCAATGTCTCCCCAACCATCGCCAACGTGAATCTTTACCACGTCGTGGTTGACGGGAGATCGGCCTCAGCATCATAACCCTTGGATCCTTCAAGAGGCTATGGATTTCCATGTCAAAATTCACCCCCTTGCACCCACTTACGGGTGTGGGTCTGGGACACATCTTTCTGTACGGTAACATCTTCCTCCTGGTGACTTTTAGGATGCCTGAGAATTACCGTATAGAAAGAATTCTCGATTACATTGTGGATGTCGACCTCACCTTAAACGCCATCATCGGCGGTCCAGCCTTGTACTAGTTCATGGTCATATCCCATTATTGCTACCTTGTCTTGAAGATGCCCTCACCTAGCGGCATCTTCAAGGTCCGCGGAGACTGTTCCGCCGCTGTCTCAGCCCTGGAGAAGCTTCAGGCACTGGTGAAAGTTGTGTAGAAGGGGGTGAATAGGTGCCTGAAATTTAACTTAATAAAAGATAATCAGTAAGCGGAGTGCGGACTAGTCCGTCCTGGGGGAAGACTAGTCCGGTCACAGAAAGATAATGCGCAAAAGGTGATTTTTTTAGGAGTTTCTCATTGATCTTCAAAATGAACTATGTAGAATAACAACCTAGCAATCTAGTGTTGAAGATGCAAGAAGAATAAAAGACTAGATCTAGGTGGATCACAAGATTAGGGTGAAGAACATAAAGAACCCTAAAGTCCATCTAGCAAAGAAAGGAAAAAAATAAAGAGTACAATACACAAGATTTATCCCGTGGTTCATCTTCACGAAGAAGCCTACATCCGAGTTGAGGAGCCCAGAAAGGGTCGAATTTTTCTCAACCCTTTTCTCCCGAAGCCACCACAAAGGCAGGCTTGTTCTTACACTAAATCACGAGGAAATCACAAGATCCATTGGGCAACACACAACCTTAGGATCCCACAAGTTTACAACTTAAGGAGATCATGAATAAACACCCACACGAACTCAAATCAATGAATCAAACTGAGAGAATCAACCAAGAGCTCAAGTCAAAGCACACCCTTCTCTCCTCTCTCACAAATGTCCCAAATCCTGAAGATTCACTATTAGGACACAAAGAATCAAAGAGAAAGAGCTAGCAGGGCTCTTGGAAGGCTTTGACGGCGCTAGGGTTCGAGAGTGGACCTTTGAGGCCTGGGGGATCCTTTTTTATAGGGGTCCTGGCAATTAGCCGTTGCCACAAGAAAAAGTGCGGACTAGTCCGGTCTTGGACCCCGGACTAGTTCGGCCTGTGGGAACCAGTGATGTCACTGTTGACCAACCACAAAGTACCCAGCCAACTTTTGAATTCAAACGGTCACAACACCACAGACTAGTGTGTTTAAGAACAAACTAGTCCGATCTCACACGAAACCTTTTGTTACAATTGAGAACGGAGAAGTATGGTCCACCAGACTAGTCTGGCCCCAAAGGGCGGACAAGTACGACCATCCAAGACTTAGTCCCAGTAGGCACCACGAAGTCCACAATGGATTAGTCTGACTCAAAATGGACTAGTCTGAACTCACATTGAAACTGCCTTTCCAATCATAAATGGACTAGTCTGATTGAGCGGACTAGTTCAGTCCACCAGGGCGGACTAGTCTGGTCCTTCAGGACTTAGTCCCAAAAGTACTCAGACACACTCACCACGTACTACTTCTTTCCCAAACGGACAAGTACAAATTCACACAGTACCTCTTGGTCCGTCAAACATTGGATCAGTTCGATTTGGCCGGACTTGTCTGGCCTTTCAGTTCGGACAAGTCCAGCCGTGTTATTAGGGCTGTCTCAACTCATCTCTCAATCAGTCCTAACTTGGACAAAGAGCTCTTAGAAAATTCTCAACATTTTGTCACATTGAACACACTCATTCTATTAGGCTAAACTCAACACGAAGAAAATTTAAACTGTAAACACTATTCTTCGAGTTTTCCACCTTTTTCTCCTCTTTTTCCTTTTCGAGTGTATCCAACTCTATCCATTGTTTAATCACCTGTACTCACACTTGAAATGCTCATTAGTCCCTTAAGTGTTGTCATTACTCATCAAAACCCATGGGGATTAGCATAGATGCACTTTTAGTCTCCCCCATTTGGTGATTTGATGATAACACATTGAGGCTTTTGATAAAAAATATAATTGAGTTGGTTTTCATAATGCACAAGTGTATAAAGAGATCCCTCTAAATGTGTACATGATTGATTTGCAATAAAATTAATGCACAAGAATGAGATATATGGGAGATTTATACATTTGTGTGTTATGGTGGGGTGCCTACGTGTGATGCAAATGTTGAGATGTGATAAATGGAATAAAGCAGCATCTCAATTGGAATTAAGCATCATCACACATATAGAATAATAACGTGATCAAAGTAGAAAGCTATTCAACAAGATCAACATAGAGTAACATAGCATAGCATAAAAGTCATTACAATCCAAATATAGAAATGTAGCTATGTAACGACATTACAACCCAACTTTTTTCAAAATAATACACAGACCATGGATCTAGAGAGGTAGGTACTTCCCTCAACCTCTCACCCTTTTCCTTCAAGACACCAAAAAGGTAAAGATTAAGGAACAAAGGAGATGGCCTAAACTACGCGTCGTCGCTCTCACTCTCCTCACCACGGTCTCCATCACTTTGAGTCTCCTCATCATACTTCTCTCCATCGTTGTCTTCATCTTCCTCTTCAACCTGCTCAACTGCGGGAGCAGCACTAGAAGGGCCACCGCCACCACTAAGAAGACCAGCCTCCGCCTCCGTAAGATTTGGGAAAAGTATGAAGTCTTCATCCTCAGAGCCTTTGGTGACATGGCAATGTTCGCCTTCTCACAAAGCCTTTTCAAGAACTTGTCTTGATTCTTGGCCATCATCTGAGTTTTAACTTCAATTTTACGGCAAGAAGTGAAAATGGACTTCAGGAATTTGAGAATGGCAGTAGAAGTGTCGCCAGAGGAGGAAGAGGTGGGAGCGGGAGGAGGAGGAGGAGGAGGTGCATTGGAGGCACCTCTCCTAGAAGCTCCACCAATTTTTGGCACAGGAGGAGGAATTCGAGGATGGAGTTCTCTGTGCTTTACATCGTTGACAAACTCCAGACCTGAAACCATCTAAATCAAGCACATAATAAGAGGAGCATACCCACATGAACGGTTGGGAGTGTGGGATATGTTGAAGATGTCATTGTAGATGTAGTCAAACACGTTGAATTTTCATCTTCCACAATCAATCTCATTGAGTGCCTGAGGTTGCCTTGTATCATGCCCGCGTTCCCATCCTTAGGTGCTAGAGTTTGCTCGATATCCGATTGAGCACGCTAAAGAAGGGGCATGGAATCTTGGTTGTTGGGGGATTGCAGAAACCCACCTTGTACATGACCTCCATCTCCCCCAAATCTATAGCCTTGAGGTTTTGAATGATCAAATTATAGCTTAGGAACTCCTCAAGACCAATATCCTCGCAAATTCATCATTGTGGATGGAGTATCGGACTCTGTTGGTCAACTAGATAATCTTCCTATCTCGAAAGGTAGAGAAGTAGCATGTGGTCTAAAACATAGCTACCACCTTTGTGTTCCAATTGTATTTGACCTAAGTAGCTCCTTGAGTCCATGTTGCTCAACAACCTGAATTACGTCATTGAAGGCTTGATGGTTCTTCTCCATATATGCTCAATCAACCCACCGAGCATCTGCCGCTGGTGTCTTCTTCATTAAGTAGACCAAGCGATAATAATCTTAATGAAGATCCCACCAAAAGCGGTAATCCGCAGTGGTCTTCTCATATTTGTAGTGCTCCTGCAATCTCAACCTTTCAGCCTTCTTTGACCCTTTCTCTTGAAATATGTTGCTTGCGAGATCACGTTGGTTGTTGGGGTCATGCATAGGCTTAGTCATGACCAAGGGTCCAATGGGGCGTTGTGGTGGAGCACTTGACCCCACGGGATGGTCTCGAATGACCAAACCCTTACCAGCTTGGGCCTTCTTCCTTGGAGGTGCCTTCTTCGCTGGCACCTTCTTTGTGGGGACCTTTACCTTTCTCATAGATGAACTGCTTTAAACCATGGGACCTTTTCCTTTATCGCCCGCTTGGGCCCTTTGCTTCTCACCAACCATGACTATTATGTTCCTCTACCAGCTTGTTCTTTAGTTGTCTGTGCTTGTGTTGCGTCGTGGTCATGCTTCTTCTTTATTCTAGCTTCACGGCGAGCTAGCTCTTGAGTTATGGCCGCATTCTCAACGTCCCTTCGATAATACAATCTTTACATGCCGCCTCCTTTTCCGGATCAGAAAGAGGAGAGTCGTCACACCAAGACATGCTGAAAGAATGATAACAAGAGGATATGAGATGAGAACAAACAAGATATTGTGATGGAAGTGTAGCAAATCCGCGAAGTTAGGAGTTAACCTAAAGTTACGCCGAACTTGTCCGGTCCTTGTCGGACTAGTCCGATCAGGAACGGACTTGTTCGTCCTTGTCCGGGCCACCCAGTGTTAAACCCTAACTTTGCAACTTTTCTACAAATCTCAACAAAAGGTCGCAATATTGCAAGGAAAGGATCACAAGGTGTTTATGAAGAAATAGGAATCCTAGGATATGGTAGGAATAACCTAGAACTTAAGGATTCAAAGGGATTAGGTTTTACTCAAAAATGTATCTTGAAGGTTCAAATCCGAGCAAAACACCAAATTGGAGGGCAGAGAAGTCCATAGATTGACTTCTCGAGACTTCAAAGGGTAGATCCCACATATTCTTTGAAGATTTTGGTGTTGGATCTCAAGAATGGCTAATGGGGGCGAGTTTTGAGAGAGGCGCGTGTTTGGAAATGTTGGAGTGGAATGAGGAGTTGGGCCCGATGGTTGGGGTTTGTCCCCAAAGGCCCGGACTAGTCTGGTCTGGATATTGGACAAGTCTGGTAGTCGGACCAAGTTCAAACTTAACTGCCAGTCCAGACTTGCCTAGGAGACAAGACTTGTCCGGCCCTCGGTGCGGAGTAGTCCGGTCCCAGACAGCAAATCCTCATATATATATATATATATATATATATATATATATATATATATATATATATATATATATATATATATATATACAATGACCATGATTCAAGGATGACCATGATTCAAGGAGACAAGAATCAAAAATAGTTTGATAGAAAATTGAGAAAGGCAAGTTTTCAAAATCATGCATGATTTATTAACAATCAGATGTGCAACCTTTCAAGCCACATTTCGAGAATCTAGGATATTTAGCTCATTCCTATGTTCACAAAAGAGTTCTTATCTAGTGGCGTAGTGAAGATATTGGCTAGTTGTTTTTGGTTCTAACATGTGAAATGACAATATCCCCCTTCATTGAATGGTCTCTCAAGAAATGGTGCCTGGTGTCAATGTGTTTGGTTCTAGAGTATTCAATGGGGTTATGAGCAATCTTAATGGCACTCTAATTCTTGAATTGGAGTGGAATATGGTTCATATTGACACCATAATCCCTTAGAGTTTGTCGCATCCATAGAATATATGGGCACCAACTTCCGGTTGCAACATACTCCGCTTCGACTATGGATAGGGCAATGGAATTTTGTTTCGTGGATGACAATGACACTAGGGACCTACCCAAGAATTGGCATGTCCTGGAGGTACTCTTTCTATCCACTTTGCATCCGACATAATTCGAGTCTTTGATGTGATTGAACTTGGACCCTTTAGGATGCCACAACCCTGCGTTAGGTGTATGAACTAAATAGCGCAAGATTCTCTTTACAGATGTCAATTGACACTCCTTAGGAGCAGCTTGAAACCTTGCACACATGCATAAACATAACATAATATCGGGCCTAGATGCACAAAGGTAAAGAAGGGATCCTATCATGGAACAATATACCTTTTGATCAATGCTAGGATTGTCTTGGTTTAGGTTGAGATTCCCGTTTGTTGCCATTTGCGTCTTGATGGGCTTGGCCTTCTCCATATCAAACATTTTGTGTATATCTTGAGTGTACATGGTTTGACATATGAATGTGCCTTCCTTGAGTTGTTTCAATTGGAAACCTAGAAACAACTTCAATTCTCCCATCATCGACATCTCAAACCTCTCCATCATAATTTTACCAAACTCATCACAAAAAGATTGGTTAGTAGAACCAAATATTATGTCGTCGACATAAATTTGGCATAAAAATAAATCATCATTCATGTTCTTAGTAAAGAGTGTATAGTCATTGTCAATGAGAAAAATCTATAAGGCAATAATACCAACCTCTAGGAGCTTGTTTGAGGCCGTAGAGAACTTTATGAAGCTTAAAGACATGGTTAGGATACTTATCGTCCTCAGAGTTGGCAGTTGCTCCACGTACACCTCCTCCTTGATCAGACCATTGAGGAAGTCGCTTTTCACATCCATTTGATACAACTTGAAATCTTTGTGAGTAGCATAGGCCAATAATATGCAAATAGATTGAAGCCTAGCTACGGGAGCAAAAGTTTCATCGAAATCGAAACCTTCGACTTGTGAGTACCCCTTAGCCACAAGTCTAGCTTTGTTTCTTGTCACCACGCCATGCTCATCTTACTTGATGCATTAGGCCCACTTGGTTCCTACCACGTTTGGCATTAGGTCTTTTCACAAGCTCCCACACTTTGTTTCCTTGAAGTTATTGAGCTCTTCTTGCATGGCCATCACTCAATATGGGTCTCGTAGGGAATCTTCAACCTTAAATTGCTTCAAAGAAAGACACAAAGGAATAGTGAGCACAAAAGTTAGCAGACGAGAGCGAATCATTACCCCCCTTTGAGATGTTTCAATGTATGTTGTCAATGGGATGGTCCCATTGAACACATTGATGGACTCTTGGGTGAGGTAAACTCAGTCTTGAGTAACTTTCTTCATCTCCATTATCATACTCGTCTCCCTCTTGATCATTTTCACCATTTTGATCTCCTTATTCCTGATCATGGTGAGCTTGATCTTGGGGAGCTTGGGCTAGATCTTGTGCCTGGGGCATCCCCTGTGATGAAGATGGGTCACTTGGACCTTGTTGCTGTTGTGGTCGTATATCACCAAGTGTCATCCTTCTCAACGTCATAAATGGTGCCTTTTCTACATCTAGCACACATTTATCAACTTGCTCCACATGGTTGCCATTAGTTTCATCAAACACCATGTCATGCGCAATTTTAACACAGCTGGAGGTTTTGTTGAAGACACGATAGACGTAGGTGTTTGAATCATATCCAAGCAAG